>CANSNZ010000927.1:1200000-1597500 GCA_947646795.1 Beta lomatogona | reverse complement strand
GGAGCTACTGTAAGCTAATCTATCTCCCACCCCCTATTCCTTCTTTCACGCACCTCTCCTTTCTCCGTGTTTCTCTAATGCTATATATTACTTCACCCTATAGAGAGATTGCTGAAGGATTTGTTCTAACTATTACTCTTATAGGTTATAACATTTCTGTCAGCTAGAATCAACAATATCTGGTGAGATTTGTGTTCAAATTCCTTTCTTGCAAGTGCTGAGGAATAGTGTAAAATTTCCGCTCTTGTATGTAAGGGGTAAGATGATGTAATATAAAGTGAGAATCTGCCACTGCAATGATGGATCCCATTCCCTGCTTTTCCATTTTTTTTAGAGCCATTTTTATGTGGCTATTTTCTTATTCGTACCCCTGAAAGTTTATTATTGTATATATAATGAGTATAGCGTGTAACTGAGTTTGGGTATGTTTTTAAAAAAAAATTATATAATAAGTATTTTTGTAGATTTCTGTCTGGACTGAAACTTCATGACAGAGTAAAACAATAAGAAAGTAGCCCTTGAATTCATAGAAATTAGCGCTAGGATAGTGAGACAGAGAGAGGATGAGGGACCAAGAGGGGGGGTGATGGAGAGGGAACGAGAGGTGGAGAGGAAAGAGCGAAGATGAGAGATAGAGAGTGGGAATGCTGCTGCCGTGAATTTCCTTGTGTTTCCGAGTTCTCCATGTCTGGAAACGGAAAATGTGACATCTTAGAATGTCGAGTTTACCAAGACTAAGCTTAAGCTATGTTACATTCGCCGACTCTTTTTAGTTTATCTTATATTTGAACAAGATGGTATTCCGAACACTATTTCAGCTTTGAATAGACAATTTGCAACATCATGAATTTAATATTTTTGAGTATCATTGATAGTTATACAAAACCTAGGTTACATAATGATCAATTTAATATTGACTGAGAGATTATTAGATGTTAGGAAACACAATTGGATGTCTGTATATGTCAATTAGAAATATGTAACTAATACAATTTTGGTTATGCTAATACTAAGAGGGTAACATAGTGACAGCTCTTCACTTCACATGCAACAATATTGAACTTTCTTTGAATTAGTTGATATGATGATTTTAGTCACCCAAACATTTTCTTAATGTGCTTCCACAGGAAGCTTAGATTTCAAGTACTCTCTTTTCTTACTCTTGTTAGATGAGTATCATGGACAGGGTTGTTGTATGCTTAAAATTGTTTGTGCTTCATCCACACACACACACAAAAGAAATAAGATAAGTTTCTTTTATCAGCATAAAAGCATTTTATTGAGGTAGTTAAACATATTGCACATTTAACATCTCTTGGTATGTTAAAAAAATACAAACTTGCATGATATAACAGTCATTTATGGAGTTCTGCAGCTTGGTTCATCCGAAGATTTTATAAAGGAATCAAAATTTTTAGCTCGTGGAATTGGCACTGATAATCCCACATCATTCATGTTAGAGACGCAACACGCCAGCACATGAAGGCCCTATATTTCAACCTGAGCCCTCTTAAGGTGAGTTAGAGAAAAATAATGTGGCAAAAATAGTTATATGTTTCCTATGCTTGGTCCCAAATTTTTCATATGTGATTATAACTAAGTTAGATTCAGGGTTCAATAATAATAAGCATGATTCTACAGGGTATTGAATGTGCTAAGATTTTATTCTTTAATGCTTTGAACCTTTAGGGGTTAAGGCTTTGATATTTTTGTTTCAATTAATAATTTTTGCCAAATCGATGTAACGCAAGATCTTTCTAATTTCAGATCTTTGTATACTATCGGAAATGAATGAGGAAGTAGCAGCAAAATATTCTACAATAAAAGATTATATGAAGTGATTGTTTGGAGCCAGGAGGAAAATTCAGAGAAAGAGAGCAGTATAGAGGATCATTGAATATTGAAATTATATTATCACATGGGACAGTTAGAAAATAGTTAGAAAGTCTGTTGTAAAAAAATCAAGTGGTGTTATATATTAGCATAAAACAATAAAAGATATTTTTAAGAATCTCACAATAGTTGTGCAAATATGGGACATTTTATGATAATCATGTTGCTACTTGACTCACTCGTAGAAATGACTCCGACAAGTGTTGAATGTCTTTAAAGCTACACGTATTCGGCTTATGTATTTCTTTTCATAGTGAATCTGTAACACCCCGATAATTCTCTCTTTCCAGAAATACCGTTATAATATAAAACTTAGAGAATTACCCAAGTATTATCGCCCGTGTGATAACGTATCGGCTTATTCAGAATTTTGCAGCGGAAAACATCTAACTAAACTTTATATTCATTATCATAAATAATAACCAAATAAGTACTTCAACAACAAACACTCTATAATGTCTACTCAAACAACTTATAATAATAAGTTCCTACTAATGCATAAAACATGATATAAATTTACACAAGCTCTCCATTCCCAGATTCTCCAATGATGCTACATCTGCGAACCTGTAAATGTCAATGCTCTAGAGAATATGCTCACCAAAATTGGGTCATCACAGGATCAATAAGGCAAAGCCATGATCAACACATACAAACAAAGCACGTAATCAGCAAAGCTGAGTACTACATAACAATACATAAACATTCCTAACATGATACTAAGAAATAATAAACAGGGATAAATCATAACATAACAATGTAAAATTCTGCAGATAACTTCTACTAAACTAAACTAAACTTTAATCATCTTTTTATTATTTTAAATGGAATAGTTATTGGACCGAGTTGTCTAACTAAAACCAGCCTTCCCTAGGAAGACGAAATACGGGCGCGACTCCGTATTCCATAATGACCTGCGATATCGAGGAACCTTTGAATAAAAAGAGGAACGGTGATCAATCCAATTCCCAGAAAAAGCCATGGCACGCTCACCATGTACCCCAACTCCCGATTGTCCAACTTCGAGGCGTGCACCGTCTAAAGTTTATTACTATCCAAGTTACACTTTACGTGATTTACAATTTATTACTTATTATAACACACAAGTAATACAAAAATATCAAATCAGACATTCACAACTGAACTTCTTTTATCTTAGGATTAAAATAAGTGATCATAAACTTACAATCCAAGATTAATCTCATTTTATTCCAGTTCTACTTATTTGTTGAACCTAGCCAACAATCAACTTACCTTTCAAAGGTCTAAATTATCAACTTACCAAATAAGGCCCACAGTCCTCATAGAGTAGTGAAAATAATACTTGCAAGGGAACACATGAATAATCATGAATCAATCTTAATAGCATATTAATTCCCCCATGTGAATTAATAATTAAAGTTCCCATCCACATGCTTGCATCAATTAATCCATACAAACATGACAATTCCTTACTCATAATAAATCTGATAATTAACATGCTTGCTCACAGGCAAAAAACATGTAAAACCAATCATACTAGAAATCACATATAAACTTATAAAGTTCCTATACATGATACTACAACTTTTTCCTCCTTAAATCATGATACTAATCATATAATCACACAAGTATGTACGTACCTTGTGTAAACTAATCGACAGGTCACTTTTAACCCTTTAAAAGTCTCCTACAGAATATTCTCCGCCTAGAAAATCAATATAAACTAAAATCAATACTCTTAAATAAAAAGACAGCAACTTTAATATTTTTAAAATCCCCTTTAAACATATTCAAAAGTTGATTTTACTATCAAAACTTCAATTACTTTCAATTCCTAGCATAGTACTACCATACTAGTAATTAAAATTTCTAAAACTCCATAAATAAAATAATTTCTGAAATTCCAGCAACTTATAAGATCATAAAACCCTCTTAAAACCCACTTATACATGCTTAAAATCATAAATTAAATCAATCTCATAGTATACAATATGCATGCGTTGCCAATATAATGTAGTAGACATCTCAACTAAAGAAGACATCCCTATCTTGGAAAAGCAAGTATAACAAGAGAGAAAGAAACTGTAAATTAGAACGGGCATAATAACAACTCAATGCTTAACTAATATTCTAGACAAAGGAAGAGATCTTCTAAATGTTAAAATTACTTTAAAAGACAATTGAGAGGGGGAGAGTGACAAAAGGAAAAGGTGAGAGAAAAGAAACACTCTTAGAAGACAATTTTAAAAAGTATAATTGAGGAAAAGAAAACAAAAAAAATTAGGAGCATAAACTTAAAGTATACTTTATTTTTCTAAAAGAAAACGACACGAACAAGAAGGAAATTTTTTCCTAAAAGATGAGTGAGAAAAGGACAAAGGGGAGGAGGGAGCGAGAGGATGGAGGCACCAAGTAGGATGAGACCTTCTAATGTGAAAAGGGTATATAGGAGGGGATTTTTATTCTAAATATATAGTCATCCTCTTTCATCTTAGTCTAAGTATATATGGGCTCGCTGAAATCTTACTATTTACATGTGCGTGAAAAAAGGATAATAAGGAGGAGGGAGTTATAAGGGATGGGAGGAGAGAGCAAGAGGATTGAGGGACCAAGTAGGAAGGAACTTTTTAATGTGAATAGGGTACACAGGATGGGAATTAACCTTACTAAAAACTCCCTCTGTATTTTTTAAAATTTGCTTAGTTTGAATCTTGACACTATTTACAGTTAGAGAAAATCTTCTAAATTATTCTCAATATATTAGAAAAATATGGTCATGTGGGGTTTTGTTTGATTCGTCTAAATGAATACTTCATTAATGTTCAATCATTTAATTTATACTAAAATGTAATAAAATACATTTAATGTCAAAGAAGTGCATCGACAAATGCAAACAGTCAAAACAGGCAAACTAAAAAGATACAGAGGGAGTACTAATCCAAAGTGGAAATGATTTTTTTCAAAAAAGGTTTATACATACAAAACTAGAAAAGATAAGCATGATATGGAGAAGGAAGCAAAAGTATTAGCTATTGCAAGTGCAAATATCAAATATCTTAGAATCTTCACATTCAATATGATACTTATATCTAGCATAATTCAAATATCACAATACGTCATTTTGGTGCATATTATACTTTTTATAGCCTCGAGCTACAGTGTTGGGCGAAATTAATTTGTTGAAAGTTCGCATTCTTGAACCAACTATTCAAATTTGCTTACATATATTGGATGTAATACTTGCAGCAAATGTGTTTCCTTCACAAGCAATGTGGCATATAGTTGTTCAAACTGTTTCACAGAAAGCTTACCGTGCCTAGGTATGCAAGTCCTTACATAACTACTCATCATTATTTGGAAAAAAGGAGCAAAAATGACACTTTACCTTTACTCCTAAGGTCCATTTCCAAATCAAAGCGTCCGATGACACTGGCTCGACGTTTCTTAATGCCTTCACCAAATTAAAGAACGTGAAGCTCTTTTCATATGTCAACCGCACATATTAATAATCTGTCTGCCAATGTAAACATCTTACTTTTTTTACATTTATTCTCACTTTATATCTGTTCTCATACTAATCTCAAATATAACACGTATTATAAGCCCTTGTACATTTCCATTTACTTGCTAGGCATTTACCACTATCTTCAATGAATTCATGCCAGCAAGCTTTCATATCCAGATCACGTCATCTGCATCAATTTCAGAAATAGGGTCCTGCAGTGGAAGCTTATATCCATTTTTTATAGTAGGCTAGAACTCTGATTCAAAAGAGCTTCAAAGGCATGTGAAATAACCACAAGTTAGCAACAAGTTCCAATTTAGAAGACTCTCTAACATTGTTGGCTTTAAGCTTGAAAATGCACTTCAAACAACAAGTGGAATGTATATTGTCTACCCCATAGTATGGGAGTATTAATAAATTGTGTATGCACACCTTTATCTATTCCTTTGTCTCAAATACCACAAAACAACAAGTGCAAGTAACAGCTATTTTGGAGCAGTAACTTCAAATTCATCACACTAATTAAATCTAGCGTAATTCAAATATCACAAATACGATATTTTGGGGTGCCGCGCGCGGTGCAACAACTAGTATACTAAATATGTCAAATTTTGCATCAAATTTAATTATTGATAAGTTGTTAATATATTTTATAAGAAAATGAAAATTTAGCAAAGTTAAGTAACCAACTAGAGATTTACTTAATTTATCCTCAATCCTGGAACATAATTCGAAGCTCTGAATTTAGAGAATAATAATAAAACTATGTAGTATATACATGACTAGTATTTCAAATAACTACCTGAACTACCACCATTACTTTTTACCATTATTTTCTCCAACATTTTATACATAAAGGTTATATGAAGTTAATATTTTGAAGGTATATATCGAGACGGTTCTAACAAGACCTCACATAATGATATTTATCCTATGTATAAATCATGATTGAAGTTCAAATGAGAGTATGTAAATAGTATAAAAAAAAGTCCAATTGTTGCGATTTAAATAGAACAGAGAAAGTATGATGTAAAAGACATGCATATACAAGATATATGTTGGTAATAGGAGTTAAATATATTGTAATCCCCCATAATTTTATGAATTTTATAAATATATTTTAAAGTATATTTATATATATATTTTAGTATTTAAATAATTAATTTTTTAAAGTGTTGACTATTTTAAAGTCAAAGGGATTTTTTAATGTTTTTAAATAGTAAATATTTTATTGAGTTATACTTTGAAAGTTATTTTATATTTAATTAGTTGAGTGGAAGTACAACAGACTTAAAATATTTGGAAGAGGAGCCCAAACTTCTATAATGTTTTCATGAGCATCTTCATTAAACTAACCCACTAAAGGCCAAACCAATGTTGGACCCCTAATGGGGGGAAACTATAAATACCCTTCAATAAATAAATTTTGCCACCTTACAAACACCCTAATTTTTCTCTCCTCTCTTCTTTCTCCCTCTCCTCACTTGGCCCTTCTCTTCCTCCACCGATTTTCTCTCTCCTCCTTTGGGTTTTTCTTTTGGGTCACGACAGCCACCAGACCACCGCCACTACACGACCGGCAGCAGCAGCAGTCCGCCGGCACCGCCGCCTCCCCCTCGTGTCATGTCCTCCTCCTTCCTCTTTCTTTGGTTTATTTCTCTTCCTCCTCTATATTATTTTAATGTTAGGTTTATGTTTAAGTATTGTTTTAATGTTTTCATGATTAAAGTTTGTAACTTTGATGATTTAAATACAAATTTCAGATTATATGATTAGTATAGTAAAGTAATTAAATTTTAGATTTACTATATATGTTTAAGTTAGGGTTTTAAGCATCAAAACATGGATTTTTTATGCTTTAAGAGTTGGAAATTGTGGTACTATGTTATAGTTTATGAAAATTGGATACTCTAACATTTATAACTATGTTAGAGTGACTTTAAAAGGGTTTTAAACATGTTAAAAGTTGCTGGAATTTTTATTAGTAGTCTTATGATGGACTTTTAAATATCAAAGTATGGATTTTTAAGGGTTTTTAATGACTAGTATGATAATACTATACTAGGGGACACTAAAAGTGGAAGTTTTATTGGTTAAGAGGATTTTTAAACACTTTTTATGGGGGTTTAAAATATTTTAAAGTTGCTGGAAATTTATTAGAGTATTGATTCTTGGTTATGTTGGTATTTGGTAGGCGGAGAATATTCTTTAGGTGACTTCTAAGGTTGTGAAAGTGGCCTCTCAAGGTACATACATACCTATGTGTTATTAGACTAGTATCATGTCCTAAAATTAGGATTGATGTAGTATCATGTATAGGGAACTTTTATAGTTCATATGTGGTTTTAGAAACAAGTGAATTTACATGTTTTATACCGTCGTGTAAATCATGTTGCCTATGATGGTTCTTATATGTTTGTATGGATGATAGATGCAAGCATGTGGGCTTGGGAACTTTATTTTTTTAATTCACGTGAGGGATTAATATTTATATTGTTTATTGGATCATGAATTGGCATGGATAGTTTTGTTCCTTTGGATTAATTTAGTATATTTACTTTATGAGTACCGTGGGCCTCATTTGGTAAGTTAGATATTCACCTATGGAAAGGTTGGTTGATTGTTGATCTAAGTCAACAAATAAAATATTGGTTGGTTATTAAACTAATTATTGGAATTGTTCTTGGATTATTTGAGTTGTATGATCACACTATATTTAATCCTAAGATAAAAATGGAAGCTTCGTGTATCCATATTATTTATTTATGTTGGTTGTCTTACTTTATGAGTCTCAACATTGAATAATCTAGAGCTGATCAACTCCGGCCCGACCCGACCCGATTTTGGGTCGGGTTTGGGCAGAATTTTTCGACCCGCGGTCGGGCTCGGCCCTACCCGATCTTTTTGCTTTGGGACAGGCTTTAGGCAAGCCAAAAATGTCTTTTTAGTCTAATTTTTTGCCCGGTCCGATTTTGGCCCGAAAAGCCCGCTGTTTTTGGGCTGAAATAGCGGGATTTGGGCACAAAATTTTTGCCCGAATTTCGGCCCGTCCCGACCAATGGGCAATTTTTTTAGCCACGGCCTGGCCCGGCCCATGATCACCTTTAGAATAATCTATTGATAACTTAAAGTAGAAAGTGAATAACAATAAGCTTTAGACTTGTGCATGTCTGAAGTGTTGGACTAGTATGAGTTGGAGTACATGGTGGTAGCCTATGGCTTTTCTTGGGACCGGATTGATCACCGTGTCCTATTTTATTTAATTAGTACCTCGATATCGTTGGTCATTGGAGTTCAGAGTCGCGCCCGTACTTCATCTTCTAAGTTGAAGACTGGTTTGGTTTGGACAACTCTTTCCATTGCCTATTCAATCTAATTTTAATTAACCTATTGGTTTTGGCGTCTGGTTTAGTCAGTCTGTTATTTATCTATATTATTATCTTTGAGTTAATGTTTATTAGTATCATGTTAGGTTTTATATTTATTTAGTATGGAGTACTCAGCTTTGCAGATTACGTGCTTTTGTGTATGTCAATCATGGATGTGCCTTATTGATCATGTGATGACCCATTTGACGAGCAATCTCTCTGGTGCAATAAAGCATCGACCATTCCAGGTCTGAAGATGATGCATCGTGGGTTCGGGTTTCGTGGAGAGCTTGTGTTTAGTTATTTAATACTTTTATGATTTGAATTTAGTTATGGTTTGACTAGTTGACTTTTAAGTTGGTTGACTTTTGGTTTGGTTTTGGAGTTGACTTATGGTTGACTAAGTTATTAAGTTTTCAAAGTTATTTATTTATTTCCGCTGCAAAATTCTGAATAAGCCGATACGTTATCACACGGGCGATAATGCTTTGATGATTCTCTAAGTTTTATATGAAAAATGTATTTTGGAAAATAGAGAATTGTCGGGGTGTTACATATATCTACCAAGAACCTTTACCACAAAATTAAAGTTGTGAACAAGAGTTATGAAATTCTTGTGATTGATTTTTTTTTTTTTTTGTTATATTGTTTTCTAGGTTCTTTGACACAAATATAATATACCTTGACTGAAGGTTGAATGAGGATTAACGATACATTTGAACATGAAACTGATTCTGAAAAGTTTATTTATGAGAATGGAATTTTAGTGCTTTATATACCCCATACTATAAGAGGCTTACAAACTTTGGTGTTATTATATGCATAACATTTTTTCACTTTTCTTGATTTTCTTGGTCCATTTATATAATTTGTGTTCGTAGATGGAGTTAAGCTGAATTCTAATTGCTTACATAAAGGGAAAGTCTGATATCAACAGTTTCAATTATGACCCATACATCTTCTTTAAACTGACCCAATTATTATTTAGACTAGAAAAGTCTCTATATCTAGAGGTGTTTTCTCACAACACTAACACATGGCATGAAACTTATTAGAAGTGATGATGAATAAAAGGGGAGAGAAATGAAAGAGAATAGCATTGACGCTCAAAATAAAAGAATCTTCTTTACAAGTTTTTCTTAAATCGCAGAGGATTGTTGAGGGAAAATATTACTTAGGTTAGGATCACTCTAAATTAATAAATATTTAGAACTTGTTTAATTTGCACTTGGAAACATGGAATTTATTTAAAATAGTTTAATTCAATTTAGAGAACCTTTTTTTATTGGATTTTTAATTCTTTATTTTATGTTTGGCGGAATTTCAAATTCTAATATGGAGGAGACTAGGAAGCATGAGAAAATTAGAAATGATATGGGCCAAGAAGGTGTTTAAAGTTCTGTTTTTTAACATTACTTACTACTAACACACAAATGAATTTGTAGATGATAAGCCCAAATCAAAATAAAATTTTCCGAACAACCAATTCGACCAATTCTAACATTTCGAATAAAATATTGAAATCCGATTATACCATACCACTAATAAAAAAGAGGTATAATTTGAACCCTTGCTCTCATTTTTGCTTCATACAACTTTTTGGATGAAATAATGTTTGCTTTGGTTGGGACTTCTTTGAGCACAAATGAGGATGTTCTTAGCAATTGATTGTTTGATCCTTAAGCAAAATTGAAGTCCCGACATTAGGCGCATATGTTTACCGTAATAATGCCGCGTGTCTTTCCCCTCAAAGAAATCTTCAACAAAATTTTTGAATGCATCAAATGAAATGATGAGGAAACAAAGGATTATTCCATTTTCGCCAAAAAGAAACCATTCTAATTAAGTAAAGAGCAAAGCAGAAAACATATATAGAAAAAAAAAAACAACCAAATAGAAAAGAGATAAACAGAAACAAAAAAAAAAAAAAAAAAAAAAAGCATAGTTCTACAACAACAACAATAGCTGTAAAAGCAAGTCAAAGAAAGATAGTATTGTCCTTATTTATCAAACTTTCACTCTCGCTACTCCACTTCTGCCCCCACTCACTTCACTCTCACACCTTCTTCACTACGCTCAGCTTACTTATCAGATCCATCTTCAAGGTTTGCTTTTTTTGTCCAATCTCTCATTAACACTATATCCCTTATTAAATGCATCACCTTATTTATTTATTTATTATTATTATTCCATTTTTGCATGTTTTCTTCCTAGGGCAGTGCAACCCATTTGGGATTTTTGTTTCTACTTCAGCTGATATTTATGTTGTTGGTATTTAATGTGTATTTCAGCTTTTGGGTATTTGTTATTTTGTTTATATGGTTAGTTGGGTGTTTCATTTATATTCAGTTTAGACACTATTGAAAGTTTGAAGTTACATGTATATTGGTGTAATTTCTATCCTGCTTTAATGATATTGGTTTGTCTGTTCCAGGTTTCACAAATTGGGTTTGGTTATTTGTTTTCTGCAATTAGTATTTGGTGGTACTGGGAAAGTGTGTTTTCTTGAATGAGAGTTGTATCAGTTTTAAGTGGATTATAGTGGTTGGCTTGAAGGATTAGAGTTGAGAATTTTGGAAATTGAAAATGGAAGAAATTCAATCTCAATCAGATAATTATAGGTCTTCATCTTCCTCAGCTAGTAGTCCTGCAACCAGTAGGGTGCCTTCTAGTAATTTCTTCTATTTGAGGAAACCTGGTTCGCTTAGACAACCCATCTCTTTTGAGGATTCTCCGGACTGGGGGGATGATACAGATATTGATGTTAGGGTGGATGAGGGACTTGACGCTATTAATGCTGCTACCACCCCTGGCTCTCCTACTCTGTCGAAACTCAATAGTGGGTCGCTGCCTTCACCGCCTGTTCCTGAAGGTTCAGCTGTTCCGAGGAAGATAGCAGGTGCTTCCATTGTTTGGAAGGATTTAACTATAATGATAAAGAATAAAAGAAAATACTCAGACAAAGTCCTAAAGAGTTCTACGGGCTATGCATTGCCGGGAACAATGACCGTTATTATGGGTCCTGCAAAGTCTGGGAAGTCTACCCTACTAAAAGCTCTTGCAGGTTTGTGAGTTTTTTTTAGTTGCAGTAGAAGTTGAGCATGTTGTAGATTTATGTCGGTTGTGAGATTGGTGCTAATGTAATGCTTTTCTTTTTTGTTTTTTTAGGAAGATTGCCTCATTCAGCTAGAGTGTACGGGGATGTATTCATCAATGGGATGAAACGCGACTTACCTTATGGGTCTTGTGTGAGTCCAAAATCATGATACGTTTTACCTGAATGTTTGTTTATTCTTGATCATAGCTTTCAGAAACTTCTTAATATTGTACTCATGTTCAATATCTGTCTAGGGGTATTATTTTTCTTATATCTCTACTACTAGTGACTTACTTTTGTTTTACTATGACTTTTTATTATCGTTTATCCCTTTTTGTGGCTTTTGCTTAAGTTTGATGTGTGCACCTTAAAACAACTTATTTCACATGAATGTCGATAAGGTTGGATAAGTTCCAATAAGGCTACCCAAGTTCAATTCACAATTACAAGAATTTCAGATAAGTTAGAATAAGTCAAATTTAGGTGAAACAACTCACTCTAATTAGAAAAATGTACTCTATTAATAATACACGTACCCGTTCGCTGAGCCTAATATTGATCATGAATGTTTTGTCCGGGAGCAAAGAAATCTACGGGATAGTTCGTCTTGTTCATTTTGATGTTCATGAGCAAGACAGTGGACCTAAGGTTCAATAGGACATGAAGGGTGGGGTGCTTGGATGTGTTTTTGCAATTACTCCTAGGCAGGTGGGCACTAGGGTGGTGCCATGGTGTTCTTGGATGGGAGGAGGGAAATAAGGTTTTGGGTTTTTTATTATTTTGATTTTTCTCTTAATCTTTTTCCAAGTTTTCTGGTGAAATTTCCTCGAAATATACAACCAATGGTGATTGGTGAAATTAGTATCATTTTGCTCAAATTCTTGAATGCTTTGGTGAAGTTCGAGCATTTCTTTTGTCTTAAATATTTCCATATATTGCTATCACTTTATATTATTTTTAGCCAATTTTCCGGAAATATAAGGTTCACTATATTGTATGATTTATGCACTAATATGAAAGAGTTGTTAGCTTGGGAATCCATTACCATTTACAAACACCAGAAAGAAGATGTGCCCAGTCAAAGCATGTGCAAATTCTTAAGAGCACCTAGAAGGCTAGAACTATGTGCTCCCAAGCACCCTTTTTTGCACATTTGTCATATATTTTGCTCGAATGAGCAAAAGTAAAATGTGCAAAAAATGTGAGGGAGCATCTAGTTCTAGATGCTGTGGGGAGCGCTATGGAGCGGGGAAAAAAAACGTGGTCGCGGTCGCGTTCGCAGGAACGGCTTGTAACGGGGAAATAGAACATTTCGCGGCCGACGTGGCGTGAATTTTTTTTAAAAATTCACATAAATATGTTCTAACCTTATTTGCTTTGTTTTAGTTTATGATGCATTATTACAACATAATATAATCAAATCTATCAGAACATCATGTTTCATTAGCTATATAATTAAATCGTAAAATATTTTTGGCCAATATTTGAAAAGAACGGATGTAACGGGGATAAAAGCATTCTAACGCGGCGAGTTCGCGTTACACAATGGACAACGCGGCGAGAAGTATGTGATTTTTATTATGGCGTCACGTAACGGGATTTTGCGGAACGGCAAATCCAAAATCCGTTACAGAACGGTCGTTCTATGACGGAACGGGAGAGTTTTAATTCCATAGTATGGAGGCTTTGCGCATAAGATACTGAAAGTTGATACTAGACTGAGTTTATAGGTTGCTTGCTTAGTTTCTTGGTATTCTATATTTGTAATTTACTACTCCCTCCGTCTTTCTTTTACTTAGTGCATCTATTTTTGGCATAAGATTTTGGGAGATTCATTTGGGGGTGTTGAAAACAACAACTTTATTAGTAGATGACAGAAAAAAGAAATTAGGTAATGATAGATGGGTAACTGACAAAAAGAAGGATGCAATTGGTAGTAAATCTTGTCTAAGAATGCCTGACAATAAAGATTTTATAAGGCCACCTCGGTTTTTGTCCTAAAGGGGTCGTTTTTGAAGCTAAAGGGGTCACTTCTACAATAAGTGATCGCTTTAGGGCAAAAAGTTACCTTTGTCTTATAAATTATTGTAAGACAAACTTATACTTCCTATGTTTCTTTTGCACTTTGGCTTTTGAGTTTTGTCTCATGTAGTAGTGGCCGCCTATCAATTTGTTCCAATGAATATTTTCATAATATCAACTTTTTATAACTTTTACAAATACATAATTAGAGATATTGTCAAAGTTGTGCGTTGGCAAGCGTGAAAGTCAAACTGTTGCACTTATTTAGAAATGGAGGTTAGTATAAGATTTTGTATGCAATAACCACATGCCAAAAAGAAAAAATGTAGCTAAATATAAAGAAGACAGATAATATATTGGTTATAACATATAGAACACCTAGAGAGATTTCTAATATAGTTGTTCTGTGACAGCTGCAACAGGATCCGCGATCGATGTATCATTGTATCACCATGAAATTACCACCATTGCAACCGAAACCACAATTTAAACTATGGCTATCTTGTTTTCGTTGAAGCATATTTTGTCTTTGATTGGGTGCAATGCCTGTGTTCACTTGTGTCTTTAAACTGGCTATAGGGTTTTCTTGTATAACGCTTTTTATTGTCTCAAACCCGAAAGTGGCCTCACTTAGTCACTTATGCTGCACCATGTATTGTCTTTTCCAGTTGATGTCATTGGAGTTGATGCTGCTGAGATATTGCAATGCATTTGAAATATAATCTGCTTTTTACTTGTCATATGCAGGGATATGTAGAAAGGGAAACCGCATTGATCGGATCCTTAACTGTTAGGGAGTTCCTTTATTATTCGGCATTGCTTCAGCTTCCTGGTTTTCTTTGTCAAAAAAAAAATTTAGTAGAAGATGCGATCATTTCCATGTCTTTGAGTGATTATGCAAACAAATTGATAGGCGGCCACTGCTACATGAGAGGTCTTCGTAGTGGTGAGAGAAGGAGAATAAGCATTGCCAGGGAGCTTGTGATGAGACCACATATCCTATTCATAGACGAGCCTCTCTATCATCTAGACAGGTGCTACTGATGTACAATAGCTTTTCTTCTTCCTTCTCCTTTCTCTCTCCTCGACTCCCTCTTACTCTGACACTTCTTTCTTTATTTCTTTTTGTTTCTGGATCCATGTTTATTGTTGTTATATAAAAGTGACCATTATTTGTCCATTTCCCCAGTAAGTAACCAGGGCACACACTTTTTTTCCCGGGGGGTGAATTGGGAAGAGGGGGGGGAGGACTTTTTTTTTCCCATGTTTGTATTTAGGTTGTATGCTTTAGACAGAATCTGCGGCGAAACTTCATGACAAATATATTATGGAAGCTAGTGTGATATTTGAGATTATATTAGGGGATATTTGAAGTACGCCATGTACACACAACACGCATATCGGCCTATGATAGTAAAACCATCTTTTATTGATACCTGTGATACACATTTACGATCATGTCTTAAAGTTTGTAGACATGCATTATTCAATCTTTACCACTAGCTTGAATTGGTTTTTAAACTAATAATTATACAAATGTTCAATAATACCAATCTTATGCAATAAGGTCCTGTGATCTGTAGCCTAATGACTCTCTTGAGATCTACTTCCACCGTTTACAAATAATTGTTACACTTCACTTTGGGGGAGAACCAAGACAAATCTTGAAAAAACATGAGAGAGATACAACAAAAGCATATTTGATTTTGGGAAATGTAATAGAACCATTAAAATATATGAGGAGAGAGAAAAGTATGAGGCAAATTTTTTTTGGGTGGATTAATATAATAGGTGGTGGGGCATATGAGGTAGAAAAATGTATAAAGTTGATGTGACATGTTACTATATAAGGATAAAGTGAAAGTGTAACAATTGAATAGAAACGATCTAAAAAGGAAAGCGTACAATTATTTGTAAATAGAGGTGGTACAATTTAGGAGCTCTTGTAGTATTTCTAGTTTTCAATGCGAAAGTGGATGTTTTAAAGAGTTCTGTTCAACTCATTTAATTGCTATGTAATACATTGTTGACACATGGGTTCATTCAGCTACATGATTTTCTGCCATTGAAGCACATTCAGATATTATGCAATAAAGCTTTTACTGAGATTATGCTGTGGCTATTTTTACCTAATACAAATGGACAACAGGGATTAATATACAAAGTTGCACATATCGAAATAAGGATAAAGAAGAAAGATGGAAGAAAGAAGAAAGCAATGCTAGAAATATGCACATACAAACATCAAGTGAAGATGGCCTACCATATTCAGAGACAAAAAAAAATCGACACAAAATTGGATAGAGAAAAAGTTGGGGAAATAATTGGTACTGTGGAATAGTATACATGAGTTTCTGATCGTCTAAATAATCCATGTCATCACTTCTGAAAATTGGTCCATATATTTTACCATTAGTAACAGGTGAAATCACGAGATTTTGCATATAGTAACTGGATAATAACATTTGGACTTTGGAGGTTCTATAGCATCTTGAAGAAGCATGTGCATATTGTTAGTGTTGAAGTTACGTATCTCTCAACTTTTATGTTTCTGCTATGATTTATCGTTAGATAGTTTAGAGACCCTGAAAGGCATTTAGTTACTTGTGTCCTTGGCAAGCTATATTGTCCTTAGGCAATAGATTCAGGGGCAAGTTGAGGAAATGACACATGTTTTTAACAATTTTTTGCAAGTTCAAGGGAAACTATAGTGGTGCTGTAAAAGCTTCTTAGGTTAATGGGTCTCCACTCTCCAGTTATCAATAATAGCTCACAACACTATGCTTGAGGACAATTGTTCTGCCGCTTGCTATTTTACTTTCTATTTGGACCCATAAGCACATTTCAGCTGCTTCATCTGGAACTGTCATGATGAATATTACTATGATGTATACCTAATTAATAACTGAAAATAAATTAATTCCTGTGTTTCAGTGTCTCCGCACTTCTTATGATGGTTACATTGAAGAAGCTTGCAAGCACAGGGTACACCCTTATCTTCACGATCTACCAGAGCAGCACGGAAGTCTTTGGCCTGTTTGACCGAATCTGCCTACTCTCAAATGGGAACACACTCTTTTTCGGAGAAACATTGTCTTGTTTGCAGGTAAAATTCAATTAGCTACAGGAATAGTGACTTATGTCTGTGTTATTTCTTTAATGGCACTTGTTGCTTTATCTGGAATCAACATTCCAAACATGTAAGACCTCCAAATATGTCAAATGTGATTCTCTTTTGTCAAATGTTTGTTTCTGTGACTTTTTCTTTCCCTGTGGGTACTCTTGCTTTGTATTGTATTAGCAGTCTCATATGCAAGTCTTTCGATTTCATTTTCAGTGCAAATTTATTCAGTTTTGGGTCAATTTAATTATTTACTTGCTGGATAAATAGTTAAGAGTTGGAATGTCGAATGCTCTTAAGTTTTCTTTCTATGTACAGTCTCATATGCAAGTCTTTCGATTTCATTTTCAGCATGCAAATTTATTCAGTTTTGGGTCATTTTTCATTATTTACTTGCTGGATAAATAGTTAAGAGTTGGAATGTCGAATGCTCCTAAGTTTTCTTTCTATGTACAAGTGTACAACATTTCTTGGAATAATACTAGATTTTCAAGAGAAAGTTTTTTTCTTTTCCAGTATCTTGTAAGCTCTAGATATACATTTTCCCATGTAACTAATATAATCCTTGTTTGCTGGTGAAGCACTTCTCCAACGCTGGATTTCCATGTCCGATAATGCAAAGTCCTTCTGATCATTTCTTGCGAGCAATCAATACGGACTTCGACAGGATCATCGCAATGTGTAAAAATTTACAGGTACAAAATTAAAGCAATTAACTTAATGTTTAGCCTTATATTAAGAATGTAAAGCAACTGAAAGCTTGAGGATACTAAAAATTATGGATGTCAACTGATGCTATCAGCTCTGTTCCCCTCATACTTTTTACAATATTTAGTAATCTGATGAACACCTTCATGCCATGCTCTGTATAGTCCTTTTCTTTCCTTCTTTGGACTAGAGTCATAAAGAGAATGATGAACGTCAACAGGATGACCATGGTGACTTGTCAGCAGTGAATATGGATACGGCTGTTGCTATTCGTACCCTTGAAGCAACTTACAAGTCATCCGCAGATGCTGCTGCTGTTGAGGCAATGATTATTAAGCTCACCGAAAAGGTTTGTTGCTGGCTTGCTGCTATATTTGTCTGTCTGAAGTTCTCTTTCCTTTCCTTGTTTGGTCAATTTTTATTTATTTATTTAAGCCTCGTAAGCTCACATGTATTAGTTACTTATGTGGGTTCATATTTCATACTCAGCTTCACTTTGAAACATTGGTCCCAATTTTTCAGAAAAGGAACTAGTTTTTGCATCAGAGGGAGTATATCTACGCTTACTCCATGATTCTTATTTGGATCTTTAACAACCATTTTAAGTCAGTTCATTTATATTCATATCGCAACAGTAAACAATTGCCTTATTAATTACGCTCTGATAATCTGATGTATTCCAGGATAGAGTAAATAATGTTAGGAAAATTATGCAATCTATCAATACATGAGATTTGCTCATTGCTTGTGTAATGTAAACACTTCTTGAATGAGAGATGAAAAATTGTTATGAGCTATTCCGTTGAAGGACTCTGAATCTGCCTCTAGAGATTTAGAGAAGAAATCCAAATTGAGTTGTATATTAGTCCTACATAATTGCAAGTAAAATAATGTACAGGGTTGGACATAACTTCATTGTAAATTTTTGGGGATGGGGGGTACGAAAGCAGTTTTGTGATTTTCTTTATGGCAACACATTAACGTAATCTGGGCTCCGAGTATCACATTTCTGTCTTCTTTAAAATTTCTCTTCAGGAAGGTCCTCTTCTGAAAAGCAAAGGAAAGGCTGGCAAGGCTACCAGGATTGCAGTTTTGACCTGGAGGTCATTATTAATTATGTCCAGAGAATGGAAATATTACTGGCTTCGCTTGGTTCTCAATATGCTATTGGCACTCTGTATTGGTACTGTGTTTTCAGGCTTGGGGCATTCGTTGTCTTCTGTTGTGGTGAGTTGCCACAAATTTTGTTTTTTTTTTTGGAGTGTGTTGTACTTTACTGTGGAAGAATTGACTGTGTATCTGCGCCTTTTGCTACTCCATCTTCTGGCTATTTTAGTAATCTTTTCTAGTTGGCTCTCATACTGTTCTTACTTGTGGCTGTGGGCTGCTTATTCCCACTTTAGGGGCTCATTGTTTTGACCTTCCAATGTCTCCTTGTAGAATGTTCTGGGATCGGAAGAAGTGGGCCATGTGTGCTCTGCATTTTACTGCTAGTTTATAATCAATAGGGAATTTACCTGAATCTTTTATCATGATAACTGGGTTAAAAGTGGTCCAACATATTATCTGAAAATTTCTAGAACACTAGATATGGTAATTTTTCCATTTTAGGCTCTGTTCTCTTTAACTTATTTTTGCTGAAGTTAACTTATTTTCGCCGAACTTATTTTTGGTGCACTTTACTTATTCTTGCTTAACTGAACTTATTTTTACCGAACTTATTTTTGCATAACTTATTTTTACTGAACTTATTTTTACAGAACTTATTGTTGCTGAATTTAGGGTAGATTTTGTTGAACTTTACTTATTTTTGTTATGCTTGTTGATGAACGTGTAAGTTACATTGTTGGTTGTAATTGTTTGTTTATCTTTGCTTTTCTTCCTGTCTTGATCTGCAGGCTAGAGTTGCTGCTATATTTGTATTCATATCATTTACGTCTCTTCTGAGCGTTGCTGGCATGCGAGCACATATGAAAGAAATAAAGGTTAGATTTTCCACATTCTTTTGGTCTTAGATTCAGGATTTAGTGGTTCTTTATATCTGGGTGATAATATATCTTCTTAATCTTTAGGGCGAGCATTCTTGTTTGTTTTATACTTGCATCTTGGTTGTTGGAGCTAATCTGAAAGTGTTTGTTGTGCAGATATATGCGTGTGAAGATTCAAATAAGCATTCTGGAGCATTTGTTTTCCTTATTGGACAACTTCTATCTAGCATTCCTTTCTTGTTCCTAATTTCTATTTCATCAAGTCTCGCCTTCTATTTCTTGATCGGTTTACGAGATGAATTCAGCTTGTTGATGTACTTCGTATTGAATTTCTTTACGTGCCTTCTGATCAATGAAGGATTACTGCTGGCTGTTGCAGCCTTTCAGCTAGATGTTTTCTGGAGCATTTTGACTGTAGTGCTTGTACATGTGAGTTAACTGATCACGATGGTCATATTAGAGGTTTCTTATGGTAGCATTTTTCAGAGGGAGCAAAATTACATTATAGGGTCCTTGGAAAATTTGGTTTGAATTTGCGATAAGAATTTTGGCTTTTTCAGAGTGAGCAAAATCATATTATAGGTTTCTTGAAGCAAATTTGGTTTGAAGTTGCGATAAGAATTTTAGAGTAAAAATAGTGCTATTAAGTTTGATTAACAACTCTCTTACCTTATATGCTGACTTGATGAGTACCTTCTGCATTCAGATCATGATGATGCTCTCAGCTGGCTACTTCAGGATCCGTAGTGATTTGCCTGGACCAATATGGGCTCACCCTATGTCCTACATTGCCTTTCACACTTACTCCATCCAGGCAAGTATATGTTTTCCATCTCTTTTCAATCTCTTTTCATTTCTTGTCCCGTATGTTACTTGAACTCGATATACTTGTCAAACCCGGGTATTCATGTCGGACGTGGGCTCATGTCTGAGTGTCAGACTAGGCTATTTTATTTGGCCTAAAAGGAAGTGTCAAAGTGTCCATACACCATACCCATGTTTAGAGTCGAGGATCTACCTTTGGTACTTGAGGTAAATGAAGAGTCTAAGTAAAATAGGTTCTTCCATTATGTGAGCTGACAGAATTGGAGTTTCCTGCATCTGTGGTATGATGCATAAACTATTGAGTTCCACAACTTTGTAATTGCATAGAGTATTGGCTTTTGTTTCTAGAATATATGATCCTTACTTTTATTAAACACTACAGAATGACCTTGCCATTCACTTGATGTTTTCCAGGGACTTTTAGAGAATGAATATGTGGGCACTAACTTTGCCGTGGGAGAAGTGAGGGCCATATCAGGATATCAGGCAGTTAGCAGCGCATATAATATCTCATCCAACATTAACGCTAAGTGGAATAATTTGTTGGTGCTCTTTCTTATGGCAGTTGGTTATCGCTTCTTCGTCTTCATTTTGCTAAGTCTTCGTGTAGGGAAAGGTTTGATTAGGAGCAAACTTTGCCATTGTAATCTTTATACAATGAGAAATGAATGAATCAATGGAAAGAGGAATATGTTTTTCTTCTAGTTTTTTCTTCCTCCGCTATTGCAGATGGTGGAAAACCCAATTTTAAAGGTTTATTGAGATTTATTGGTTATTGTTAGTCATCTGTCTGCGGCGTGGGTAATCATGGCTTGACAGTTCTCTATCTGTCGCTCCATGCTTGTCAGTTTCTATTTTGAGTTATTGGAGCATGGTACTGTATTGCAATGCCTCTCTTTTTTAGCAACGCGAGTGGCAGTTTTGGTTTTGGGTTTCAAGTACAAAGTTTGCTGGAGTCAAAATAAAGTTGTTAGGTAGGCAACTTTCAATTTGAGGTGATGATGAATGGTTATACAAGTCAAGAGGCGTCATATTTTGGACTTGTGAAATCAGAGATAAAGCAGAGCAGTGGAAGATGAGAAATGGGAGATTCACTTACTATCATTTAGAAAGTAGATCTCGAGAAGGAATTGGCAGTTGTTTGGTTAGTGGTTATAATTGGTGGTAATTTCTTTTTTCCGAAGAAAGAAGCATAGATTAACTACTAATAAAATTTGTTACAAACCGTGATGATTCCACATAAGGATCAACTCTGAAAGTATCTGCATGATTTTACAATTTGCCTCGTCTGCTAAATATACTTTAATTCAATCCAGGTGAGGGTTAGACTAAATACAAATGTTGTGAAATCCATCTAATCTCCCCTTAATCGCTCTTACCAAGTGTTTGCTAGCTTGTTTGCTCCCCTTTCATGAATGATCTTGTTATTTGCCCAGAGGAGCACACTGCATTGGATGATAGATGCGAAAATTTTAATTTCATATTCATGGTAAATGGCTCGAATAGCAAAAGTATAAGTGGGCCAACGATGCAATGATGCCATTGGTTCCCCTCTATCCATTTCAGTGTGTAGGAGACTCGCTCTAACATCGGCCTCGGTTGCATCAGATGAGAAGGTTGAAGTATGAATGCGTTTGCTCCAATTTTCCCGATGATCTCTATATATAACAGTAATATGGGCCTATTTTGTATCCAAATAGAAAGAAACATTAGTATTTATTTTAGGTGGTTTGGTGGGAGGGGGTGAGATGGAGGTGGATTGAGGGGGTTGGGAGCTTTACTCACTTTAGGTTGATTTTGGGTGTAGAACCATTCAGTGGCGGCCCAATAAGAGTTTTTGAAAAGGATAGTTGGTATGTTTTTCTTTTGGAAAGTCCAAGAGTTTCGCCCGAGCCAAATGCCCCAAAGCAAGAAGATGAAGAGAGCATTAGAAGGGATTAAATTGTAGGTATATTTCTCATTGTGGATTGTTGACTCAATATGGTTTTGATGATGACAAACTAAAGTAATAACTAATTAATATGGTTTTGACTTTTATGTGTGCAAGGTTTACTAACTAAATAATGGTGCCTAAAGATGATAAAAGGAAGTGCTATTGGAAATTCTAAGGTTAAGAGAAGAAGTTCATGAGGTGGAACTGCACGAGAAGTCTAACTATATGAGTATATTTCTAGGCTTCATGCATGTAAGGAAGTTACAAAGTATGCTAGGGTCTTGTGTTGTTCCTTTGGGTTAAGGAACTTAAGTTGTTCTTTTGGCCAAGAAATTGTTGCTTATGGAACTCTTTTTATGGTACTGCGTCATTATTGAAGAATTGTTTGTCATAAAAGGGAACAAGAAAGCGTGTGGTTTGTTGTTCTTTTGGGGTAAGGAACTTTAAGTTGTTCCTTAGGCCAAGGAACATCAACCTTTATAACTAATCTCTAGTATATAAGGCAACTATAGGGGGACACCAAAAAATAGAAAAAATAAAAAAAATAAAAATAAAAGAGAGGGGTAACTAACTACTATGGTGGTTTTGTTGTTTGTTTTTCAAATAGTGAAAACAAAACCTGTTCGATAAAATCGTTTTAAATAATTGATTCTGAGTACATTTTATAAACTAAAAACGGAAAAAGTAGAAACCGTTTTAGAAATTTGGTTATGGTTTTGGAAAACCCATCTTCTTTGTTTTCTTCTCTCTTCCCTTTATCAGTCCATCTCTTTTCTCTCATTGATCTATTACCAGATAATGGCTGGTGGCCGATGAATCGCCGTTGTCCAGTGAGTACTGAGTAGTCGGTGTCGTTAAATTTTACGGTGAAGGATGACGACACCGTCGATGTTAGAAATTTCTCATACTGTTTCTACTGTCCAAAATCGTAATTGGGCATATATGAATTTTGACATCAACAAGATTCAAGCTTTTAAATGGAATCATGGGACTCGAAGGGAGTAAGTTGTTTTAGTATTTGTTAGTTTTGAATGTTGAGCCTGTATTTTAGATATATAAGTATGTAAGTGACACAAAGAAAAATAGTTTGGGGTTCAGTTCACTGTTAACCTTATAATGTAAATTCATATGGTTTCAGTTTTAATTAGGTATAGATGTTTTATTTTCTTATGTGAAATGGAAGTAGGTGAAGTAATATCTGTAAGACTACAACTATTGTTTCTAATCATATCTGCAAGTGCTGCTATCCACAAAAAACAAAGAATAAAATAAGTAGTAGGTTCACAAGGTTCCCCGTATAAGCAATAGTGATATGTATCAGTTTTGTTAAGCCAAAAAACCAAAACTAAAATCAGTTTTGAGTTTTGGAAAAACTAAAAATTATAAATGATACCAAATAGTAAAATCAGTTTTGAGTTTTGGAAAAACTAAAAACTAAAAATTACAAATGATACCAAACATCCCCTTAACTAAAAATGCCCTTTTCAAAGACTAAGATGAGGTAGTTAAAATCCTTTAGATGAGGCGACATTAGTATTTTGCTTTGTTCTTTATCAAAGTTCTTAATTCTTATCATACATTAATGGTGTGTGTTTTTTATTCGGTGTAGTTGAACCAAAATAGGAGGAGCAAAAATCAAACCAAGGGAAACGACACTCAAAAGGTAAGTCTTGCTTTCTAATCTTTTTAGATTGTAATGTGTTCGTAAGAGTCAATGTGATTTCGCACGCATAGCGTGCATATAAGACTAGTTTCATTATATTACGTCAGCTACACAAATCTAAGTCTAAAGGAGCAATGAACGTGTCTAAGGAACTGTCAAGTTAGAATGAAATATAACGTGCGACTTAATTAGTTCGAATGTCAGTATATATTAGTGGTTAAGAATAAATCATGATCCCTTGTTTTAAGGAAGTGGTTAGATAGATAGAGTTATTTTATAAAATCTGAAAAAGATTTTATTTAAATAAATAAAAAGATTTATTCATTATCTAGCTAGAGTGTTTGGTTCAAGCCCAGGAATGAAAATGAATGGTAACTATTACCAAGTAGTGGATTTTGTTACTTGAGAGGGAGGGGAAGGTAACAAATTGGAGGAATCCATAGCCAAGTAATGGTCATGGATTGATGAGGATAGAACCAAAACAAGAAGAAAGGAAATTGATAATTGATTCCTTCTCTTGGAGCCCAAAAATAATGAACCAAATGACCCTTGAGAGTGCCAATTTTTTCAAAACGAATCGGCCGTAGTTGGTATTGGTAAATTGATTAATTATGACAGTTAGACTTACATTGACTTCAATTAATTTTTAAAAAAGGTTGTCCGATGCGTGGAATATGTTTCAATTAACTTTTTTTTTAAAAGAGAAATTTCATTAATTGAAGGCCAAACGGCATCTACAATAGGTATTAAAGAAAAACAAGATACGATTAAACAACGCTAAATCAAATTCGTCTTCGAATAAACTACAATGAACCAGATCGAGCAATATAATACAGCGTAGCCCCCTTGTATTTGCTGAATCAAACAGCTATTGATGAGGAAGTCTATCATTATGATATAGTTTGGGAAGAACATTCTTGATCGAGTCATGTTTAACGCATCCGAGATTCCAATACCTTCATGTTGAGTCTCGAACTTCAACCAATGAGAACAATTTCTCATACCTAAAAATAAAAAAAAAACATACTCACAACTCCCATAGGGGAGAAGGAGATTTCCAAAACAGAAACTAAAAACCCCATAACAGGGTTTGAAAAGATCTCATAAAGAGAGACTAATTTATTAAACAAAACAAGAAAATGAACTAAAAACTGAAATTAAAAGGGGAAAAGGGGATTACCATGGATGAAATCATCCATAGCAGCCCCTAATTGATGAAGAAAGGGTAGGGGAGGCTAGGGTTTTGAGAGAGAAAGAGAGATAGAGGCGGCTTTTTTGTTTCAATTAACTTAATTAGCAGTTTAATCAAGCTAAAGGATTGTTTTGGGGAAGAAACCCTCAAAAGTTGGGACCACTCTAAGATAATCAGAAGTTGGGACTTTTTAAAGTGAACAGGCTATAGTTAGAATTGAAAGATCAATTTTTCCTAAAAAAAAAAGGAGGATAGATGGGAGAAAGGAAAGAGTAAGATGAAAAATAATATGGAGGCAAGTCTGACCTCCCTTCCTTTGAAAGGGTTAAATGTTTTGCACCCTTAGGAGAGTAATTGTCCGCCTTTTATAAACCAAGTAAAAGAAAATGCAAACATCACTAGATAAATGGTTTTAGCCTAACCAAATAGCCTTAGCGTAAAATTGTAAAGAAAATTTCTTGTTAATATTAATGGTAAAACTACTTTATCTCGAAAAATTTATTTTCTTCCTAAAGTTTCATTACTATCGATTACTACTTTAATATAATATTAATTGGTAATCATAATCTATATAAAAAAAACTACATCTTTTAGGTGAAAATTTTATTACTATGAAGATGGACATGAGATTTTCTTACGCAATTACAATATAATTCATTATCATTACTATCGTGTATCACAACTTACTAGAAGGAGTCTTCTAATGAAGAAGAACTAATAATTTACCATTTATCTTTTCTCTCTAGCTAAAAAACTTATCTAGCAATCTTGTTATTAATATTGATAAATTACTTTATTCAAGGATTAGAAATATTGTATATGTGTAACAATTTAAATCACCTATGAGTCCTAGATAATGGCTTGGTATACTCAAACCACTCACAACTCCTAACCCAAGTCCTAAATAAACAATTTGAAGACCTATTGATTATTCTAACGACAAATTGGAGAGTTGATCATTTGGACCTTATATCTCATGAATCTTGATCTTAGATCTATTATATAAGGATATTCTCGAAACTCGCACAAAAAAAAGAGGTGAGTTAGAGAGAAGAGAAGCAACTTAGATACACATGTTTAGGGTTAAATGAGAAGGTTTTTAAAATGATAGATTTGTTTCCATATATTTAAAAGCGAACGAGCATAAAATATTTTATATAAAATGTGCATTATTTTTATCTTTTGCAATTTATGCAACTAATGTGCATCGATCTTTCTAGAAAAATACAAGTTGAACTGTAAAAAATATGCACATTCGGTACAGAAAAAGTTACAATAGATCATATTCTCGTTTTAAGACAATTCTAGTCAAAATATGTAGCAAAGTCAATGCAATCTTAAGTTTTTCTAGTGCAATACAAAATGACCAATTTGGACTCAATTAAATTCGACTTTATACTTTGAGTCTTTGACCAATAAATTTACATACCCATGAATGATAAACTTTATCTCTCGCAAAACATGTTCAATCATACTTCGTCTGTTGTTTAATAGATATATCATATTGACTGGGTACACTTATCAATGCACAATCTTAATTATTAGCACCTTTGAATATATAATATTTAATTTTACAAGAAAAAATGTTATTTTAAAATATACATCGAGATTAGCCCAATAACAATTGAAATAATGACATTTATCTTTATTATATTAGTAATTAAATATGTTAATTTCTAAATAGTGTAAAAAGTTAATATAATTATAATGCATATATTAAGAAAACGAAGAAAGTATAAAAATGAGATTCAACTCATCATCAACAATTATTTTTAATTGCCTTATAAAGGTGTTTAACTTTATTAAGGAGTTATTTCTCTCTCATACTCTGGTTAAAAGGGTATCTTATGCTAAAGTACCCACCTTTCATGGAGGAAGTATATATTACGGTTTTTTCACCAGATACCCCCGAGTTTTCAAAAAATTCACCTGGTACCCTCCATGTTTTCAAAATTTACCAGGTACCCCTCAGTTTCGAAGTAATACATAGACATGCCCCTAATGACTAACGACGATTAACGCCGTTAGCCTTAAACCTCATTAAACCCTAATTAAGCCTAATTAACCTTACTAACCTAGCTAAACCCTTCTTTCAAAAAAAAAACCTAACTAAACGCTAATATCTTAGTTTTAACCTTACCCTAACCGTAACCCCTAATTTCAAACCCTAACCCTAATCCCACTACCACCCAACCACCACCCCCTCCCCTCCACCCACCCCACCCTACCCCCCGCAGCCCACAACCCCCACCCCCACCGCAGCCCCCCCCCCCTCCCTCCCCCATCCCTCGCAACCACCGTAGCCCCCGAAATCT
Source organism: Beta lomatogona (assembly GCA_947646795.1). NCBI lineage: Eukaryota > Viridiplantae > Streptophyta > Magnoliopsida > Caryophyllales > Amaranthaceae > Beta > Beta lomatogona. Next base: position 1,569,888 of record CANSNZ010000927.1, on the reverse strand, counting down.
CACCCCTCCCCCCACCCCCGCTCCCCCACAAGACCACCCCCCAACCCCGCGCGCCCCACATCACCACCCCGCTTCCATTTTCGCACCCCTCCCCCTCCCCCCCCCTCCGTAGCACCACCCTCCTTCAATTTCCGCGAAACACAAAGTACCCCCACAACGAAAAAACAGAGGGAAGAAGAAGGGGTTGCGGGCGGCGCGGGGTGGGGTGCGAAAATGGAAGGGGGGGCCGGGCCAGGTGGGTGGGAGGGGTGGGGAGGTGGGTGGTGGGTTAGGGTTTAGGTTTAGGGTTAGGGTTAGGGGTAGGGGTAGGGGTTAGGATTAGGGTTAAGACTAGGGAGTTAATTAGGGTTTAAAACAGGAAATAGGATTAATGACTAACGGCGGTTAACGCCGTTAGTCACTAAGGGTATTTGAGTGTATTAGTTCAAAAATGAGGGGTCCCTGGTGAATTTTGAAAACATGGAGGGGTATCAGGTGAAAAAACCGTATATATTATTACACATTAACCGCCGTTAGTCACTAAGGGTATTTGAGTGTATTAGTTCAAAAATGAGGGGTCCTTGGTGAATTTTGAAAACATGGAGGGTATCAGGTGAAAAAACCGTATATATTATTACACATTAACCGCCGTTAGTCACTAAGGGTATTTGAGTGTATTAGTTCAAAAATGAGGGGTCCCTGGTGAATTTTAAAAACATGGAGGGTATCAGGTAAAAAAACCGTATATATTATTACACATTAACCGCCGTTAGTCACTAAGGGTATTTGAGTGTATTAGTTCAAAAATGAGGGGTCCCTGGTGAATTTTGAAAACATGGAGGGTATCAGGTGAAAAAACCGTATATATTATTACACATTAACATGTTATTCCTTTAGTAAATGATCAAAATATTCCTTTAAAAAAATGATCAAAATATTTGCGTAAGAGATCTCGAAACCTCTTACTTGTCATTAATTCTTACCATTAAACTCTGGCTTGTACTTATGACAAAATATCAGCACCAAACTATGTATCTTTTTTATTTTACTAAATTACGCTAGACATCACCCAGGTCAATAGATGTAACTATCTCCTCTTCAGGGTGTGTTCACTTTACCTTAAAATATAAGTTTGAGGTCTGATGAGTTTAGATCAAGTCTGATTAGGTTTGATGAGGTCTAATACAATACTCAAAAATAAAGTTCCAATAAGGATTAATCAAGTCTAATAAATTCAGTATAGAAAAATTTAGACTTCTTCAGATGGAGTGAACCCACCCTCAGTCTACTTTGTAGTCAAGTCAGGTCTGCTCCAATATTTCTTTGAAGAGTTCACCGACGACCCAATCTTTCAATACATTTGAAGTTTTGAAAACTTTGGGTATACAATGACGAAACATATCCGACGTGGCTCTTTAAGATTGGGTGTTGTACCAACCATTATAAAAAAAAAAAGGTACTAGAAATTCCAGTAACGCGGTTCCCATTTTACACTTTTGTCGTTGGTTTTTTTTCTCCAGAGATTCATCGGCAAATAACGTGTGCGCGCGAAAAGCTTATGATTTGCTAAAAATGGTGGGCAGAAATTTCTAAAAATTCTGCAGAAATGGCGTTAATGTCTTCGTCGATGTTAAACGGCGAGAGAGCCGTCGTTTTACTCGTCCTCATACGCATCCTTTCCTCCACCTCTTTCTCTCTCCTCTTCATTGAGTCTCTCGCTCTCTCTTTCCTCGCTTTCGCCGCTTTCTTCGTCGAGATCTCCGTCGAGAATTCCACCAATTCCACCACCAAATTCAGTGCTAGGTAATTTGCTGTCATATGAATTTTCTAATTGATTTCATTCTAGTCTTAATTATTCGAATTGATAGTTTCGGAATTCGGAGTGAATTTGTTAGGGTTTTGATTATGTTGGATTGTGTATTGGTGGAGTTTCACTTTTGTGTAATTGAGGTTGAATTTTTTTTTTGTATTTTTGTATATTTTTACCTGAAATCGTGACACTATTCACATTAGACTTCTAAATTCTTATCAATATATGATAAAAATATAGTTATGTGAGGTCTTGTTTGATTCGTTGCAATGAGTACTTCATTAATGTTCAATAGTTATAACTTATAATTTTTATAGGTCAAAGGAGTGCGCTTGCAAACGCGTACGGTACAAATAGGAAAGTTAAAAAATATATAGAGGGAATATAAGTCATGCACGCTTTACGAAAATTTGCTTTGATTACAAGTATTCTTTATGATATGATAAATAAAAATCATACCATTAGAATTGTCTTGAAAAATCTTATAATAATATTATTTTCTTATAATTTATTAACATGAATGGAGCAGTGGCGTATCCAGGATTCCAACCCTATGGGTCTGGAGCCGGTAAAAAAAAAATCTAAACCCTTCATAGTCACAATACAATCTACACAAGAAAGAAATTTCAACTCCATGAATCTAGACACTACAAAGTTTAATCACATTCAATCATTCATTCATTCAACATTTATTCAACATTCACAATCCACAATCCACAATCCACATTCATTCATTCAACCTTCATTCATTCAACATTTAAATTTGAAATTCATAAACCAACAAATTCAACTCCATGAGATTGAGTCAGTGACTAAAACGAAACATGCTTAAAGGAATACAACTCCACTAAGAAGACACTAAGGTAGTAATACAAGTCGACTAAAAAGAAACTAAGGTAGTATGCTATTATGTAATATAGTTAACATTCTGTTAGAAAAAGGGTCTAGCAGAGTGGCTTTAACAACTTTGGTCGAACATACTGAGTTTTCCTACAACACTCTTACACATGAAAAGCACAGCTGCACAGCACAGACGCATAACCAGGACAACATCTTATTATGAGCCATATTGTATGGTAATTAGCAAGGTTATTATTTTGATACAAAGACTGAAACTTTACATGAAGTAGCGTAATCAAAGGTTAGAGTAAAACAAAGAGCATTCTGCTCTCTGTTGGGTGTTCATGACAGTGATTCTAATAATACTAACAACTCCACATTCATTCCTTCAAGTATTCAACATTTAAATAATTAACAAAATTACATAATTACAAATTTACAATTACATATTCTAATGTCTAAAAGACAAAATCTGAAATTCATATTTAAAATTGAAGAATTGGGCGTTACCGTTCAAAGTTCAAAGCCGTTGGCTAGATGCGGTCACCGGAAATGAAAGAACTTGAGTAGTCGCCGGCTCGCCGCAGTGCGCCGTCGCGATGGGAAGACGGAAGTAGATGGCTCGCCGCAGTTCTTCGAATCTTCGATGCTTACTTGCTTAGGGTTAGGGAGTTAGGGTTTTGATTTTTGGGGAAAAAATGTCGGCTTTGTGTTTTGTTCAGTAGTTGAGGGAGAATTGCTGAATTGGGCTTAGTTATTGGGATAAAACTATAAAAGAAAAGAGAAGGGAAAAAAGAGGGTGTTTGTTCACTTGTTGGATTCGAACCTCAGACTTCAATCCCAACCCGCGCGCACAATGGAGAGACAAAACCACTGTGGCATTTGCTTCATTCCTGATCTACTTTGCACGCAAATAATATATATTTAATATCTAAATTTTTTTTAATTTTTTTTAAAAAAAAGGGGGCAATTTTTTTCCAAAAATCAATGGGTTCACCTGAACCCAGTGAACCCATAGTAAATCCGCCCCTGGAATGGAGAGTAATTAACGTTTAACCTTAAATATCATGCTTGGAGTAAGTTTTCTTGTTGAAATTTTGCAGGCCTGGTGCTTCATCGGGAATACTGCTTGGAGCAGTTACGTTGCCGGCTTTGGTGTTTTCTAAATTGATACAGCTATCAAGAGGATTTCTATTGGCAGAAGTTGCACTTGAAGGTAAAATGTTGTGGATTTTTTAACTAGAATAATACAAACTTTTGCCCGTTCTTTCGCAATAATACAAACTTTTGATTATTTTTAAATATTACAAATTTCAGACCAAAATTCTTCCAGTAGGTCATGACCGGTTAGTAACTTGTTGGTGCAGGTGTATTGCTTACGTGGCTTCTTTTTTTTTTCGTTATTTCCCCTTTTTTTTCTTTGTTTGCTCTGGTTCTTCTTCCTCCATTTTTTTCCTTTCATTCTTCTCTCCTGCTCCCCCTCCACTGTCTTTCTCCCTTGCCCACCCCCCACCCCACCCCCACCCCCACCCCCCCCCCCTCTTCTAGCCCCCGGCGGCTTGCCCAGCCCCCACAATCAGACCAAATTAACGGTCCCTGAACAACCTCTGTCACACTCTCTTTCTACACTAAAAATCTCAAACTCCATTGTTACAAACTCCATGATCTCCTACGACGCACCCACAATCAGACCAAAGTTCATGGAGAGAACGTCGGATTAAGGCTGAGATTTCTGTCAATGCCGATGTCGAATGGGTTTGGAATGCTCTCACTTATTATGAACGCCTCGCAATTTCGTAGTAAAAACAAAAAGAAAAAAAAAGATTGAAACTTCAACTAAAACCGACATTAATACTCGAGCCAGATGTGTTCAATTTCGAACCAACACCTCCTCTCCTCTTCCTCTTCCTTTCCTCCACAACCGCCATAAACCAACACCGAATTTCAAAACCTCCACAACCCAAATCTGTTCGAGTTTGGTGCTCTCTGTGGTGATTGTTTCGAATTTGGTGGTGGTGCTCTAGTGGTTTCGATTTTGAAATTAGAGTTAGTTTTGATTTTCAATTTTGTTCCAAATTTGGTTTTTGCTTTTGTTTTGATTTCGATATTATTCATGTTTTTGGGATTCCGTTTTGGTGCCTTTTTTATTTCATTTTAGTGTTTGTAGTGATGGTTGTTTTTGCCATTTTTTTTTTGTTGGTGATAGAAATGGTGGTGGTTTTTTATCTAGAATTTGGTGGGTGGAAATGGTGGTGAATGTGGAGTTGGGTGCAATGGTGGCTCTTGTGGTGGTGGTAGTCGTGGTAGTTCTTCTGGTGGTGGTAGTGGTTATTTTGATGGTGGTGTGGTGATTCTGCCCAGCTATGGCAGTGTGGAAGGAGGAGGTTTTGTGGCTGGGAGGGTGGTTTCGTGGTGGGAAGGGGGAGAGTGAGGGTGGTTCCGTGGGGAGGGGTGGGGGTGAGGGTGGGGCTGGGGTAGGGGAGGGATTTAAGTTGGTTGGGGGAGGGGGGAGGAGAGAAAGGAATTTTGTTTTGTTAAATTTTTTTTTACCTGTTTTAAAGGTCACAGGTCAACTTAACCTGCTGTAGGAATTTTGGTATGAAGTTTGTATTATTTAAAAATAATCAAAAGTTTGTATTATTGCGAGAGAACGGGCAAAAATTTGTATTATTCTAGTTAAAAAATTCTAATGTTGTGGACTTATTCCAATATATTCCTGCAGTAGAGTAAATAAAGTTTGCATTTTTCTACTTGCGAAGCTGCAGAAAATATAGAATAATCTGAGTAGCTTGATATACAATTATACATGTGATGTTATTAGTCAGGGGTTTGTGTAAGCAATTTCGGTAACTATGCACTGTAAGTTAGCATGATAAGTCAAAATAGTGATTATGTTATTGGACAGGTAACAATCATTGATAGATAAATAATAAGTATTTATGTTTGCAAACAAGGATTGCATCGATGTTTTGAGTTTCAATTGAAAATACAGGAAAAAGAAAATAAATTCTACTTCCTCCATTTTCTTCTATTGAACATTTTGACTATTGTACTATTTCTAGGCTAGCTTTGACCTACTTTTTCTTTTCACTAATATATAAAAAATAATAGTGTTTGAGATGATGTTGGTTTCATCTTAATGTATGTTCTCAAAATATATACTTTTTTTTATCGTTTTTGCTAATAGATACTTAAATATCGATGGTTAAGTTGCGCATAGACAGAGCAGCAGGCGATAGTCTAGTGGTGTTGGCATCACTTCCGATCCCAGAGATCCTGGGATCGAGTCTCACCCCCCTGCAAGGAGGGATCCCCAATTTCCTCTTCCTTGCAAGGGACTTCATCTTACCTTAAAAAAAAAAGTTGCGCATAAACAAGCGTGTGAAGTTAAATTGTTGCAACTGAAAAAATGGTCTCGAGAAGCATCATTTATGATAGATAAGTTCACTTTCTTGTAGGCTTGTTATGCATATAATTAAGTTTCCACTATGAAGTGTCTTTAATTTTTTTTACTTGTTCTCTTTTCTTATTAATGTATTTGTGAATTGGGATCCTACTATTTTATTTATCTTCTATAGAAGTTCACTTGTTATTTTCTTTTAAAGTGAATTATTTGTTTGAACATCCTTTTTTTTAAAATGCTTAACATTCTCATGCTGTGCAGAATTTCAGTATCAGAAGTTTCTATATTGGACTATGTATATTAGCTGCTTCAGTGTACTTCTGTTCCTTCGTCTGGTCATTCAGCATTCAAGTAGCAGCAGATTTGTAGTGAAGTGTGGCTTCACATTTTTAATGTTGGGTGCACTAGTGTACTTGATCCTCCCACTTGATAGCTCTAATGATGGTATGTCGGGTATATGTCAACAATTAGTCTTTCTTGCAAAAATGAGGCCATTAAATCACTGGCGTTTAATAGGCTCATGATCTTTCTTATATATTGATATTATCATAGATGTGTTGCGTATGCTTATTGGCTGGTATAGGACAGTTTGACTTGATCTGCTTTACGTATTGAAGGTTTGCTCTTGGCACTGGTATTTATGTGGATGTTGGGTCATGGAATAGCCGCAGTAAAGTTGATTCAGCACATTCTTTGCACTTTCCCGTCTTGTGCCTCCATAGGTATGTGTCTGTCTGATCTTGTTCTTGCTCTTTTGTCACTTTGGTTTGGATCCAAAGGAATGATTTGTCTTGGCTCAAGTCGTCTGTTGCAGTATTGCTTATAAGTTTCATGAAAGCTAGCAACTAGCTGGGTGTTTTCTGTTAAATTTTGCTTTATTTTAGACATGTTGGCGGAGAACCCATGTTTTGCTATCTGAAATAAGACGGAATAACCGATTTGCATGTCTTAAGCCTGTAGCTGCTCATAAATTAATAAAAAAGGAAAAACCCCTCAAGAAATCACATGATGAAAGTGTTATGTTCGTTGGATTTGATGATACTTTGATTAGTTTGTTTTTAGCTACTAGAGGTTGTGTGCTTTTGTAAATAATTAAAGACCTTCGTTGAGATTTTGGTACAGATATAGTTCTTTTGATGGGTAGCATCTATTTAAATTATTGTAATCTTTATGCCCTACTATTTTAGTCTATCATGTTATGTGATTATGCATTTTCTGTTTTCTAGGTCTTTTTTGTGGGGGGTTAGAGATCATTTGCGTCGGCCCCTACAATAGATAATGGGTAACAATTTTAGTAGTTAACTATATTCGGATATTATCTAGAATGCTAGTACTACATCTGTTTCTTTTTACTTGCAACAGTTTGACTTTCACGCCTGCCAATGCATAACTTCAACCATTAATATCTTTAATTACTGATAATTAAAAATTATGAAAATTAGATATTCGGAAAACATACATTGAGACGAATCTAACAAGATCTCACATGAACATGTTCTTCCTTAACTATAAATCAACAAAGATAAACTAAGTAGAGTTGGTGAATAGTGTAAAAGTCAAACCGTTGCAAGTAAAAAGAAACGGAGGAAGTATACTATTTTCATGACTCTGAAATTGAATTTGGAAGATCAAAGCAAAGAAAAGGCATGAAGAGATGGGGCCATATTGAATACTACATTTTTTTTTTGAGGGGGAAAAAAAACTACATAAAGTTCTTCACTGTACTAGGCTGTCATGGGGGACATCTTGGGATTGGTGATAGGGGGTAGGATAAGATCGGTAATTTAGGATCATAGTATCACATGATTTTACTAAATTGGCAAAAGTAGTACTAAATTATTTTATGAACTACTAAATTGCTCCTCTTTGAGATTTAAGGCACTGAAGTAGTTTAAAATGTATAACCATTGATCCAGGATTATTTTTTCTCATTATATCCTAGAAGCTAATGGTTTTTATACATACAAAAAAGCTCTGATCTAGATTTGTTAAGACACAGGAAGGTAATTCACCAAATTAAGCAACATAAGATGAACTCTAAGAGTGTTTGGCCACATTATCTTTTTTTTTTTTAGATTGGTAAGATGCATAACCTTCTTCGCACAGGCCGGACTTAGAGGCCTAAGCACTTGGATGGACGAGGGAATGGTAAGGGGAATCCTCTTCCAAGTGCCCCTCACTTGGTGGGATTCGAACCCCTGACCTTGAGGTCATGACGTGGAATCCGCACCAAGTGAGTCAAGCCTAGCTTGGTTTTTTGGCCACATTATCGAAGTACTGCTTTTAAGAAACAGAACTGATTTACATTGTTTGGCTCTTTTTATTTTATTTCTAGAGTCTCTAATATATTTACACAAAGTCACAGACTCACACTTTCTTTATCATCTTCCTGCCTGCATTTCTGTGCACACTAACACAAGGATCTGTGCACACTAACACAAGGATCATTGATTCATCAAAAACCACTTAGTAACCACTAACCACCACCTCCATCGTCAGCTAGGCTTCAACAACACCAAGATCAACCTCTCACTATTTTTCTAAAAAACTACCCGCCAGGGAAACCCTTCTCAATCTCTGTCCTCTTCACTGCCCTCTTAACCAGATGAACAAACACCAAACTTCTAACATCGCTACTCCAGGAAGCTCGCCACATTACGGCAAAGGGCACATGTAGAAAATCAAGAAGTTCACTCAAATCAAAGGCCCTGTTTGGTAAAGAGAGGTTTGGGGCAAAAATTAGAGGTTTGAGGTCACATTAGAGGATTTGACTAGTCAATCCTCTAATTTGGGTGTTTGGTAAAGAGAGGTTTGAAATAGCTTTTTGGGATCAAAAAGCTCTTTTAGAAAAAGTTGGGGGAAGGAGCTTTTTGCTATTAGAGGTTTGAGAATGAAAGAACAAATTACATTTATGTAATTATGTCCTAAAGTTCTGTAAAATAGGTATCCCTAAACCTAACATATTAGGCCAGTGTCACATAATTCGCGGAACGGGTACGGGATCGTAATTCGCTAGTTCGGCGAATTTCGGATCGCATGGGGTATTTTTTCGGTACGATTTTTGGGGTCATGGTTCGCTTTGGAAAATTATTTGGTACGCTTACCCTTTATTTACAATGTATTTTTTTCATTCTCTATAAAAAAGGTCCTTTCTATAAGATATAAAAAAAAAATCCGTGTTGTAACTCACGAACTTGTAACAAAATAAAAGGCAAGAGGTGTTTTAAAAAAAATAAAGGTGAGAGGAATTGAAATGCCGGGCTGCCTGCCATTCAACAATTTAATGAAGTACTTGTTAGTTGGTGTCTGGTGGGTCCTAATAATAAAAAAAAGGAAATCAACAAAGTGGCAAGGGCACAATAAAGTGCTAGACTTTTGCTTTTTTTCATCTCTCCTCTTCAGTTACTTTTCTCTTTTTCCTCTATATTCATTAAATATATTTTCTCTCTCCTTCCTCTCTCTCCTATCCTCTCCTCTTTTCTCTTGCGTTACTTTTACGCCTCTTCTTCTACCTTTCATTTATACTGTCTTCTTCTACTTCTACTTCTACCCCTCTCTCTCCTCTGCATCCTTGTTCTCCGGCGAGACACTCATATCTCCAGCGATGGTGAGTCGTGTACCACCCTCGATTTCGGTACGCCAATTTGGCCGAATTGGGTCGCGTACCCCAGCGATTTGGCGCGTGAACGAACTGCGTTTGGGAACGAGCGAACTGAAACATAGTTCGCGGGGGGTAGGAGCGAATTATGTGACACTGTATTAAGCCAATGTCCTTATTGGTCATTTTACACAATCAATTAACAATCAGCTATCAGCTATCTACCAAACACCTTTATACAAATAACTAATACAATCAACTAGTCAAATCAGCTAATACAATCAGCTATCAGCTAATACAATCAGCTAACAGCTAACATGTAGCCGCTAATTGCCAAACAGGCCAAAGTGAAAATAGACAAATAAATGAAAGAATGGTCTTTTGGGGTGGATATTTGATTCAAAGATTTGCTTTCATTTATGAGTGCTTTCCAATGATGTTGATCAGATTCTTGAAGATATACCACTTTTATTCTTGGTGGAGATGAGATAGAAAGTAGAGTTGTTCATGGACGGGACGACCCGCCATGTCCGCCCGACCCGCTGAAAAAGCAGGCTTGGACATCTTTTCCCAAAAAAAAAGTATTTGGGCAGCCTAAGCCCAGCCCGCTAATATTAATGGGCGGGCATGGACAAAGGAAATTTTATTTCGGGCCGGCCCGCCTGGCTTGTTTTTAATTTCTTACAAAAAAAATTATTTTGAATTAATATAAATTATAAATCACAAGTGAACTATAATAGTGGTATTTTACTAACTTGACTTACTAGAATGGAAAATATAAATAATACCCTAGAACTCTAGAAGCCATTAGAATTTGTAATACATAATAAAAACAAAAAAAAATTGAAAAGCATTTGCGTGAAAGTGAAATCAGTAGAAGCCAAACAATCTCATTTTCCCATTTCCCACAAAGTCACAAACCCACCCATTTTCTTTCTCTGTAAACATTAACTAGTATGTACTACCTCCGTCCCAGAAAGATCTGAACACTTGTTGGGACACGTAGTTTAAGGTGATAAGTTGTAGTGTGGTTATCAAATGTTATTTTATTTAAAAAGTAGATGTGATAGGAGTTGGTGGGGTATTTTTTTATTAGAGGAGAGATAAAGTTGGGTACTTTTTATTGATAAAAGGTAGAGTGTGGGCCAAAGATGTGTAAAAGAAATAATATATTAATAATGGGACCATGCTAAAAATGGAAGTGTTCAAACTAATTTGGGACAAACATAAAAGGAAAGTGTTCAGACTATTTTGGGACGGAGGGAGTATTGCTGAAGATAATTTTAATAAAATTCCAGTACTGGAGTTTTTTTTTCTTTAATTAGTATATTTTATTAGTAGATTCAAAACGTTTTTGAGGCCCGTAATCCCTTGAGTAAGCCTGGCCCTTTATTAGGGCGGGTAAAGACAAAAATTCAAACCCGCAAAAAAGGGCTTGGTCATGCATCACTAGGCCCATTGGACGAATTTTTTAGGATAGGCCCGGCCCAAGCCCGCAAATGATCACCTCTGATAGAAAGGTGGTTAGTTTTTGGGTTTTGGTCTTGGTCTGCAAGTTTTCCTTTGTGTTTGTGCCTTTCCTAATACGGGTCAGATTTCAGAGGATCTTGGGAATTTAGGGGTAGATGACCCTTTGGAATATGAGTATCTACAATAGAGAGGAGGAGGGCAATGATGAAGGATGTTTCTCTTAAATTGGGCAAGTGAGACTGTGAGAGATTGCTTGAAATGTAGGAGGCTAAATTTGGCTATGAAGTAGTGACAATATGTGGAGCAAAGTGCTCCCCTTGAAATTGATTTTAACAGCTCCAAATTGAAGCTTCTATCTCTAGGGCCCTTGTAAGCTATTCTGAGTTTCACAAGAAGTAGAATCTACTTCCAAGAATTTTATGTTTGGCCTAGTTTCAAATTTTGGGTGCTAGAAGCTTTATTAAAAGGTAAAAGCTTGGCCTATCATTAGCTTAGGCTTTGTTTGGTTGTACAAATAGCATTATCTATGGAAAATAAGTGTTCATGAAAAAGTATTTTCCAAGGGAAAGTACAATTTTATGCACTTCCTTTGTTTGGTTCCTTGTATGGAAAGCTAGAGAGAAAAGAAATAATGAAAATCAAAGGAAGAGGATGGATGGGAGGAGGGAAAAAGGAATTTTAAGATATAGGGAGGAAAATATGGGAGGAGGGAAAAAGGAATGTTAAGGTATAGGGAGGAAAATTTCGCATTTTTCCCCTTACGAAGGAAAATACTTTCCACAATGGTAGAACTAATGTCCACCATATAGAGAAGTATTTCAACACCTTTAGAAACCAAACAAAGGAAAATTGAGAAATCACTTTTCCTGAAGAATGTTTTTTGCCCAACCAAACACTCTCCTAGTGAAAACATCTTCACTTTCTTGAAATTTCCGTCTCTCGTAAGAAGACCCCTTTTACTTAAGTTTTATATCCTCATTGGTTCTTTTTGTTTTCGTAGTTTTTAGTTTGAAAAAATACATTAGGATCTTTCTATATTACAAAAAAAGAATTGATTCTTTTTCTTTTTCTAATCTGGACCTTTAAAGACATAGGGGGAAATCCTTATTTCCTTTAAAGCACAATATACATGCCGCTTCTCCCCCCAAACAATATGTTTGTGTGTGTGTGTGTGTGCGCATAAGCTAACCTTTTTTTTTTTTGTTGATCTCATCATTAACATCATTTATGAAGTATTTTTGACCTGTATTACAGAGCATTTAGATCAGGTTCAGTTTGGGTTAATTGTTTGGCACATACTTGGGCGTTGAGAAAGTTGGTCTGGTTTAATTTGGTGCTGCTGTTCAAGTGACTGTCACGTTTGTTTTCAGTTACTTGCTTATTGTGAAATATTTATCTATATAGTAATTTGCATTAGGTCAATGATTTTTAGGGTCAAAATTGAGCAATCTTGTTTTGTGTACCTGTTAGGTCTAGTAATCTAGTTCGATAGTTCAGATTACTATCGAATATCAGGTACAGAACAGTTTTGTCAAATCTAAGTTCTTCAAAACGACCAATGTTTTCTGCTTTGGATATTTAAGCCACTACATTTCCTCATGTTTTTTGTTATTATTTTAACTCCAATATATTGTAGTACTTTCTGTTTCTACAATTACCACAATAATTTTTTGGGTTTTTCTACATGGTACCCCTGTGTTTTACGAAATTCTATGTTGTACCCGACGTTTTTTAAATTTCCACGTTGTACCCCTAAGATTTCTCAACGTTACACAAAATACCCTTATACAAGATATCAAACAGTAGATTTTGGGATTTTCTTACCCTGTGGGCATAGAGTAAGATTTTTTGGCCGTGTTAGATGACTGAGTTTTGGGATATGATCTGATAAATTGAAGACTAAGTGAGGTTTGGAGTAGGATTTTCTATTAGTAAGAGTGTTTTGTGTGACGTTTAGAAAGTATTAGTACAATGTGGAGAGTTCAAAAAGGCTGGGTACAACGTAGAATTTCGAAAAACACAGGGGCACTACGTAGAAAAACCCTAATTTTTTTGTGAGCACAAGATAACGTTGACTCTTCTTGTTTAAGGTATACATATATTTATATACATGAATATGATATACTTCCTTTTTATGTACTGATTGTGGTTCACTTTGTTGTAGGAGAAGCACTTTTGATGACTTGTGGTCTTACTACTTATTTTGGAGACATGCTTAGGTCTACTCTTGTCAAGGTTCCTACACTAACTTTTTAAGTACTGTGATTCTGTGAAGCATTTTGATTTTTATATGTCGTAAAAGCAGTTCCCTACTTTGAGCAGATCGTACATTGTTTGACATCATCAGAAGTTGACATGCGGTGTAGAAGTAAAAGAAGTGAGATTAGCGCCATCATTCAGGTAGATTGTGCTCTTTGGTTTTCTTATTCTTAAAGCTCGGTTGGCATGTGGTTTAAGTTGATGAGAAACACTCTTATAGCATTGATGTAATATTATTTTTCATTTGTTGCAGGGTTACCTGCTTGGTCTCCTCCTGTTTCCTTTACTTTTCAAATTTATTGTTCAAATTGTTGGTCGCTTCTCCAGTTCAAGCTCTTATAATGCAAGGATCTGGAATGAGAGTGGGCGATCTGTTGTTTTCTTCACTTTGCTTGCTGTGAGTTCAGCTGCAATTATTCCTCTGTGGCTGCAGTTTGTTCAAGATTTTGAAGAGCATCCTTTGTGGTGGTATTGATGCGTTTTTCATGCCCTACCTGTGTATGCTTGATGTACTAAAGTTACCTGCAAATTTTATATCTGTAACTGCATATAACCCTACAATAAAAATTGGTTGAGAGCATTAGCACATGATTGTTACAGTATTTTCATCCATGCCTAAATGCTTGTTTTGATGGGAAAGGATAAGAAATTGGAAGGAAAAGGAGAGAAACATAGAGAAGGAGAGGTTGGAGAGGAAGTTTGGTATCTGCTTTGTTTAGTGTATAGCTAGCTGAATCAAGGAAGTAAGAAGGGATAAAATGCTTTTACTTGCTGATCCATTTTATTTCTTCACTTTGCTGTTTCTTCTACTCCCTTTCCTTATATATCTATGGGGAGGAGGGGAGTCACTGGTCCATACTTGTTGGGGTATAGGGGAAGCAGGAGTCTGAACTGGAAAGGGGCCATTGTACAACATAGGATCAATTTTTTCTGAACTACCCATAATAAAGAAGGTTACTGGAAAAGCAAGCTGTTAGAATTTCTTGAACCCCTCAGCTACATTGAGCATCTCCCTTTCGGATTATTCTGATTCAAATGATGATGGCCTGTGAGTCTTGATGATATGTCCCAATTACTATCTGATCAAGAAATGCTTGGATCATAAGATGCTCTTCCTCTTTAAGTGTTTCTAAGGCCATGTTCTTTTGAACTTATTTTCAGTTAATTTCAATTCAGTTAATTTAATTTCAGTTCATTTCATTTCATTTCAGTTCAGTTAATTTAATTTCAGTTCAGTTAATTTAATTTCAGTTAATTTAATTTAATTTCAGTTCAGTTAATTTAATTTCAGTTCAGTTCAGTTAATTTCAGTTTAGTTCAATCTTATCTAATGTTTTAATTATTATTATTTATTTATTATGATAATTATTATTTTATTATTATTTATGATAATAATAATAATTATTATTATTTAATATTTATTATTATTATTATTATTATTATTTATGATAATAATAATAATAATAATAATAATAATAATAATAATTATTATTATTTATTATTTATTATTATTATTTTTATCATTATTATTATTGTTTATTATTACTATTACTATTATTTATTATTATTATTATTATTTTTATTATTATTTATTTATTAGTATTTTTTTTATTATGTATTATTATTATTATTTATTATTATTATTATTTATTATTATTATTATTTATTATTTAATTATCATTATTATTTATTATTTATTATTTATTATTTACTATTTATTATTTATTTTTAATATTCATAATTTATTATTTATTATTTATTATTATTTATTATTTATTATTATTTATCATTTATTATTATTATTATTATTATTTATTATTTAGTATTATTTTAATTATTATTATATTTACTATTATTATCATTATTTATTCATTATTTGTTATTTATTATTTATTATTATTATTATTACTATTTATTATTATTATTATTTAATATTTATTATTTATTATTTATTTATTATTTATTTATTTGTTATTGATTATTATTATTGATTATTTATTATTTATTATTTATTATTTATTATTTATTATTGATTATTGATTATTTAATATTTATTATTTATTATTTACTATTTATTATTTATTATTTATTATATATTATTGATTATTTATTATTTATTTTTTATTATTTTTTATTATTTATTATTTATTATTGATTTTTAATTATTGATTATTTACTATTTACTATTTATTATTTACTATTTACTATTTACTATTTACTATTTACTATTTATTATTTACTATTTATTATTTATTATTTATTAATTGTTATTTATTATTTATTATTATGTTTTATTTTTTATTTATTGTTAATTTTTTATTATTATTTATTATTATTATTATTTATTATTATTTATTATTATTGTTTTTATAATCATTATTATTATTTATTATTATTATTTTTATAATAATAATAATAATTATTATTATTATTATTATTAATTTAATTTCAGTCAAAATAAGTTAAAAAGAACGGGGCCTAATTACCACTAGTGTCTACCACGAGAGTAGTGTTAAGAATGCTTAGTTTAGCTTGCAAATGTCGAAGATGATTTGTTCTCATATACTCCATTCTTGTGCATCTGATTAGTTATCTGAAAGCCACAAATTGATTCTTTTTGCATTAAAATATTCAGCGTAAGATATTGTTGTTTGGATTGGCATGAAATTGTGGAATGAAGTGCTTTATTGAAGCAGCTTTAGGCTGCATACTTCTACTTGCTAAGAATGCAACTTTATTCAGATGAATTTTAACCTCAAATGTGCATTGTACAGGGTACTCAAATTTGTGTTCTCTGAGCCACTTAAGAGATTATCGTTGTGCATCTACTGGGTCGGCGTAATTTGTGTCTCTGTGCATCGGTTTTATAACATTTCAAAGAGCAGTAAGGTGGAGAGAATCCTCCTCCGGAAGTATTATCATCTTATGGCTGTTTCTATGTTTGTTCCTGCTCTTATTCTTCAGGTTGATTCTCTTCTCTGATTCCCTAATTTTATCATTTCTATCTCCCCTTTCAATATCTGATGCTATGTTTGTGTGATATATTTTCAGCCAAATTTTCTTAATCTTGCATTTGGTGCAGCTTTGGCGGCTTTCTTAGTTCTGGAAATTATTCGAGTAAGTTCAACTTGCAAATTTCTGGTATACATTTATTCTAACTTGCGTCGTTGGAGGAGGTTGCGTTCTTCAAATTTATCAAAATTTGATCTGCTCTGCAGATATTCTAAAGCCACAAAAGCGATATTGGTACGAGCAGTATTTTTTAATTTTAATAGGGAAATAGGGTAGGTTGATTCGTGATTCACAAGGAAAGAGCATCAATCAGTTGCCACATTTCCAGAATACATTTAAGCTACCCCTACTGGGAGTTGAAAACTCCACTTAGCTCTGTGGGAAGAGAGCCAAGGATTGATAAGTGAAGGAGAAACTTAACATGAGACCAACTAACGGAATTAAAAACATAAAACAAAGGATATTGGGGGGGGGGAGGGGTTTAGTTGCTAGAGAGCAGAAGGAATGCAGTTTAATCTGATAAATACTCTTATGCAAGTTGGTTAGGATGAGCTAAATGATGGTCACACGGTTCCTTCAAAAGTTCTTTGTGCTAAGGGCTTCTTCTCTTGTTCATGTTATGTCACTTAGTTTATGTGGAGGTGTGGTAGAACTTAGAAGTTTCTTTTAATTTATAATTTTTTTTTCTTTTCTTTTTTTTTGTTTTTTTTTGTTGTGTGTGGGGGGGGGAGTGGTTCTGCCTCTCCACCTCTGATTTGAAAATTTCGAAAGTAAGCTGGTTCGTTATATCTTCTTGCATTTGGCATTTTGGGATGATGGAAGGGGTAGAGTCATGGAGCGAGGGAGTACTTGAATTTGGGGTGATTAAGTGTGCATTCAATAATTTGTATTTGCCATGTTTTGTTATAATTATAAATGAACCTTTTTTATTCTCTTCACCTTGTTCACCACTTGTTCTGTCTATTCCTTCTCGGAGCGGTGGATTGTGGTTTCTTCCAGTGGTAGCTACTTGCTACCACAGCCTGCAACCTTGTATCTTTCTTTTGGGAATTTCGAGAGTTTACAGAACTTGCCAAGTTTAATTGTGGGTCTTCCAGAATTGATCTTTTCCATTGGATAAGCAGACATCTTGGTATCCAGTTTTGCTGTAATTGTCGTTGCTGTCTACTCTCTAGTAATAATTTGTTTAATCACTAGAGAAAGTGGCATATGACATGGATATTTAACTTAGCTGTGTTGTTCCCGTCTAGTAATAGTTTTTCTTATCACTAGAGAGTACCATATGACATGGATATTAAACTTACAAGCATTCTCAGTCACCTTATCTCAGCTTTGTGATAATCATCATTTTATTTGTCTAATCATAATTTTAAATAGGCAGGTATGGAGAATTTGGCCATTAGGGGAAATGATCCATCATTTCATGAATGCTTTTACAGACCATCGTGACTCTGATCTTCTTATCGTGAGGTATGTACCTTTGTTGTGCATGATCATTGTAGCATATGCATGTAAATTGATCAGTAATAACTTATGCCTTTTCTGTTCTTCGTTCTCTTTAGCCACTTTTCTCTCTTATTGGGATGTGCATTGCCTATATGGATTTCTTCTGGATTTAACGATCGTCCACTTGCACCCTTTGCTGGCATTTTGAGCCTTGGAATTGGAGATACTATGGTGAGTTTCTACTTTTTATTAGTTTTCTTAGTTAATTAGTTGATCCTGGATCATCTACTGTTTGAAGAAAAGTGAGTAAATTGGCGTCTTATTTTGCTTGTTCGGTAAAGTTGACTAGTTTTTACCCTGTGCATTATGCGGGTTGTTTTTACTTATCAAAATGGCTTTTGTAGGTCTTTATATTTATGCTGTATATGTCATTGTAAAAAAAATGTTTTTCAGAAAATTGAAACTTCATCGTATTAGTTTTTCACTAAAAGAAATGTTGTCTAAGGAATTATAAATATGTTTCTATAAGCCATTAAAAATAAAGGTAAATATTAAAATAGCTTGTTCATTACAATGAGGATTACGCTAAGCTTTATCTACTTTTTGGGCTGTGGTAAATAATAAAATTACAAAGGTCTTTCCTGGGATTTCTAGCTGAATTTGCTAGAGAATATGCAGGTTGGACCACCTGTCTACTAGATTTAACAATTCTAAAAGAAAGCATATTCCCTACGATGTTCCTAATGTCTCTTAGGATTGAAGTAATTCCTCCGTTTGTTAAAGGATACAATAGTTTGACTTACACGCTTGCCAACGTGTAACTTTGACTATCGATATTTTTATCTATCTTTTAGTTAAAATTATAGAAAGTTGAGATTTTATAAATGTACATTAAGACAAATCCAACATCTTACATCTTACATATTTAATTTTGTTGTATATATTAGTCAAAGTTGATACATAAATAGTGCAAAAGTCAAATGTTGCAACCTTAAAAAAACAGAGGAAGTTCATAATTTCTTTGATTGCTTTGCTCAGCTCTTTGAGTCCCTTCGCTCGCAATGTTGAGTCTGATCTAACGTCCATATGAGTATTTCCCATTGCTATTATGTGCTTCAAGCTGCAGAGAATGGGAAAGGGGATATTTTATGCTTCTTCACCTCTACTTCTAATAATATTACTATTAACTATTTACTATCATAATTTCCAAATTTTCTAGATAAAGTGACGTGTACTATCATAATCTCCAAATTCCTAGAATTTCTAACTTACTAAATCGAAGGAAATTTGTAAATGCAATTATTGGTGGAAGATTAAAGGTATTGTAACTAAATTATAAAACTCATTATCACTAGTAATTTAAAATTGCCTTGTCGTACATGCCTTGTCAAATTCCTTCAATATTTCTTTCTCACTTACTAAATTTCCAAATGTAAGTTGACCATCATCATTATTACTCATTAATTTGCAAATGTATTGGTCTTGTAAGAGACTGCCTACTTATAATTTAAAATTAGGCGTAGCCCAAGCCCATTACTAAAAAGAGAACGGACCATCTTTCTAAATATAGTGACTAGTTTAATCAATTTAGTAACCAGTTTTATTAATTTAGTAAACACATTCTTTAATTTATTTGGTGGCTAGTTTAATCCATTCAGTGACTAGTTTAATCTATTCGGTAAAACTATCGGGTTATTTTTAAAAATTGTTTGTTGTAGTTCAAGATTCAAAGGGAAACAAAGAAAGGAGAAGAGAAGGGACGACTAGGATGGTGCGAGATGCCTAGGAATAGTGTTGGGTTAGAGTGAGATATAATGAGCTTGTTAGGAGAATGTAGGCTTGGGTTTATCTAATTTTATGTTAAAATTAGACCGCCTATTCTAATAATTTGTGTATGATGAATTGATTGAAGCCAAGAGTCTTTTAGAAACATTGGAATTTTAAAATAGGAAAATGTAAGACAAGGCATATAGCATGAGAAGTTCCTTTTATAAATTTTTAGTATAGATTTGCTAATAACCCATATTCATGAAATTCTTTTTTATCTTAAAGTTACATAGCGTAAAGGTGAGAAAAGAATGAGAACTTGCAAAGTTGATTTTAAGATACATGGGTGACAGAAAGCTTTTCTCAAGCTACATAGTTAGTTTCAAGAAGGCTGGTTGTGTGAAGATTAGAACTTGCAATTAAGTGACTAATGTCAAAAGTAAGGGCTCATAGACTTGATTTTTAGCTTTTTGGACAGCTTGGTTATGACAGAGCATCTAGCAATTGCAGTAGTCTGGTCCTCTTCTACTTTGTTTTTTCTTCAAACCATCTGTTGGGAGGAGGTGGGGGGAGACATGGTTGTTCAAGAATCGATTTAAAATGTGGGAAAAAGAAGGGTGTTGTTGAACCTGGGAAAAAGAAATACTAAAAGTAGGTAATAGGTTCCCATGTCAGTTTAGGCTGCGTTCTCCACAACTTACTTTTGCTGAACTTTATTTATCATTGCTGAAAACTTATGTGCTGGACTTAATGCAACTGAACTGTTTGCTGAACTTAACTTATATTTACTGAACTTAAACTTAATTGAAGTTATTTCCGAACTTTTTTTCTTAATTGAATGTGTATTTGCTGAACTTAACTAATGTTTGCTCAACTTAACTTGTATACGCTGAACTTATCTTATCATTATTGAACTTAACTTATTTTTGCTAAAACTTATCTTAATAAGTTGAGGAGCACATACCCTTAATCCACTGTCCTAGCTTTGCTAGTTCAAATTTAGGATCTCTGTGGCTAAAGAAGGTTTGCAGGGAAATTCTACTTTTTACCTTTCGCTTAACATACATACCTTTTGGCCCGCATGGGAATGTGGCCCTCATGCTCTCTCTTTTTTATCTATCCACCATATCGCTTTTTACGCCTATTATTTCTAAAATAGTAAAATAAAACAATAAAGTCAATTGCAATGCAACTAGATAAAAACCTCTTGCACACTATTATTTAGCAACATTTTTCGTAGGGTTAGTTTTGTCGACCAGTCCAAAAATGGTAAGCTGAGCTAGTTCAATATTTAACAAAGATTTAATGGATCCCAAAATGCAATTCCAGCATTGACTTTGACTCTAGTGTAAATAGAGAGATGATGAAAAAATTAGAATAAACTGGTGTAGTGCAAGAGTGCCATTTTCCTGCCTCCGACAATTTGTTAAGCTTGTATGTCACTGGAGCTTCTTTTATTTACTTTATAGTCGTTGAAACTTTTTATATCTTACCAATGTGTCTCTGACCTCCATTTTCTTCTACCAATTTGGTATTTGGAATACCTTATTTTTACCTGAAAAGCCTCGGGCAAAGCTTTTAACTTACTGCTGAGTATGATGGGTGTAGTCTTGTGCTGGCTTACCGGTGTAATCTCAGAGAACCTGTTCCCATGATACCTCAGTCCATGGAGTTGAATTAAGGATGTTATGCTATGTAAACCTTAGATGCCGTCTGCTATAGACCATTGTGTTACTACATCAGTCATTATTATCCATTATTTAAAAACCGTTATGCATAGTTATACTATCACATTACATTTATAAGTAAATTTTTAACTTGTATTTCAATTGCTCAAATGCTTGGAACCTTGATTTTCTTAATATAACAACATAAGTTGTTTAGAAGTGTGCTTTCAAATACAATCTTAAATATGCATCACAAAATTGAGAGTTGTAAAAAATAAGCTCAAAGTGGAAGAATTCCAATTTACATCCACGCTATGGTGGCTGCAGACTGCAGAGCCGATGTTAATACTCGCAAGGTTCTGCTTTCGCCAACCCTGTGGTCACTATTGTGATTGCCACTGCCATTGCAATTTTTTTTTTCTTTGCCTTGGATCGAAGAGTTATTACAAGTATAAAGCTTGATGCTAGAAACAATAACACTGCAACTGCAGCCATATAAGGCTTGTTACTGCACAACCGATAAGCAGAGGATTACGAGTCTTTCAAGTTCTAATATCATGTTATTTACTCAGATATTTGATCATTATTTTTTTCCTATAGGCATCAATGGTTGGCTATAAGTATGGTGTCCTGAGGTGGAGCAAGACTGGCAGTAAGTTGCTACGACAGTTGGATCTATCTATTGGTCGGGCCTCTTTTTTGTCTTTTATTTTCTAACTATTCTGCTGCTTTGTCTTTCTAGAGAAAACCATTGAAGGGACTGCTGCTGGTATAACTTCAGTCATGGCAGCATGTTCTTTCCTCCTTCCACTTCTTGCATCTACTGGATACATACAGGTTAATATTGTTCAATTTTACAAAAATAAGTTACCCAACTAACTATGGCAAAAAAATTACAAGTTATTCTGTTGATGCTTGCCACTTCTAATTGTGAAAAGCTAGTATTGATCACGTATGGATCTAATTGTGCAGAATTGGACCTCACTTCTCTTGGCAGTGATAGCTAGTGGCTTGCTTGAGGCTTATACAGCTCAACTTGACAATGCGTTCATTCCTTTAGTCTTCTATTCTCTCTTGTGTCTGTAGTATGATGGTAATACTAAGATTTAGGCATTTTGTTGGACCTTCTATGACTTGCTGTGGGAGCACCTTTTTTTGTATATAGAGTAATCTGCTCTTTCAGTAACAACGAAGTTATAATTCATTCTGGAAACAGATCGGTACAAGTGTTCACCATAGAGCTCCAGATAAGGTTCCTTGTTCAAATATTTGGAAAGCTTCGAAACGCTCAAGGCTTCGTGTGGTATAAGATGAGCCCTTCATGTATGTATGTGTAAGAAATAACAAGCAATTCCATTAGCTTTAGAATCCATTTTTTTCATACTTGTGTATAACAAATAACAAGCAAATCCATTAGTTCTACAATCCTTTGTTTTTGTTCGTTTTATTTTTTAATAAGTTCGATGCTTAGAATTTCCAGTTCTCTTCTGGAGTGGTATTTGCTGGTCGGAATCAAAACCTGTTTTATAGTGTTGGCGGTTTTTTTTCTTGTTCGAAACAAAGATCGGTTCATTTATTTCCTATTTGTATGAATATTGTGTCTCCTGTCTTCCCTATTTCTTTCTCCACACAAATTTCATGATAGACAAACCGGACCAATCAGGCCACTCCAATTCAATTCAACTTAACCTTATATTGCATGGCTCCTCAAGTTTTTACAGAGAGCATAACATCTTAACCTTATATTGCATGGCTCCTCAAGTTTTTACAGAGAGCATAACACTTACCATTATTAGAAAATGGCATAATCTCACCCCATACGGCCATGTAGTGAACTATGTAACATAAACAATTGCAATGTAGTTGAGCCTCACCGAAGGCAGCTTTTCGTTAACACTATCAGCTTTAGAAAAGATAGATTCAGTCGAACTTGTTTTTCTACTTTCTTTTATAAATTTTCTGCTCATGTTTCTGTTATTTTCTTATTGAGAGGGATGAAGTGTAGTTTAGTTGAGCCTCACTGAAGGCAGCTTTTAGTAACACTTTCCGCTACAAAAAAGATGGATTTTTTTTTTTGAAAACTTGAAAGCGTACAAGGAAAGAAGAAACCAAGAAAAGAAAAACAAACAGAACCAGCCAAGAAGAGAGAAATTAATGAGTAACAAAAGGAAAACTAGCAATCCTGGATGTAGTAGCCAATTGACGAGCCGTGCCAACATCTTGACGACGAACTTTAACGATGCAACACCGCTAAAATCTGCGTGCTTGGATGCGAAGCTCATGAATGGTGTGCAGGACTGAGATATCCAAGGAGGCAGGCCTGAGCCGTGACTTGGAGAGCAGAAGCAGCAGCACGTATAGTCTCACCAGCACTTGTAACGAAATCAGAATTAACAAAGCTAGCTACCCAAGCCACACCCGCACTCCGAGTACGCTTAGCCCAAGAACCAGCAATTCGAATAATGACCTGTGGACTAGAAAGATTTGGAGAGCCAAACTTCGAGAAAACAAAACCCGGAGGGGAGTTCTGGTGATTGATGGACCTAGGAACTGAGGACTGAACCTGTGAGAAGATAAGATGTTGCTGACGACTCACTTCAATGTTGCAAGTGAGACTCTCAAGGGTAGCTCTGATGCGATTAATAACCTGAGCATTACGGGTTATCCAGATTGCCCACAAAATGCCAATGAAAGAGGGGAGATGCTGCCCAGAAAGGCCTTCATTTGCTTTGAAGAAGCAAATTTGATCCAAAGGCCAATCTGGAAAATGTTGGCTCGAGTTAGTAGTAAGAGAAGGAGCCAAATCCCACTAATCCCAGGCTTCTAAAGCAATGGGGCAATCGTGGAATAGATGTTGGCAAGTTTCAGATTCTTCCAGACAAATTGGGCAATGATCTGTGATGCCAATCCCACGTCAGAAGAGATTATCATGCGTTGCAAGACTATTATGCCATAACTTCCACATAAACAGTTTCCACTTGGGCATGATGTTCAGACTCCAAAGAATGCGAAAAAGCCGCAAAGCACTGAGTTTGTAAAATTATTTTGTAAGCCAACTTGGTAGAGAAATCTCTTGATTTCGTAAAAGGCCAATAAAGTGAATCGTAGGAGGCGAGTGCATCGGCAATTCCACACTAGTTATCAAACGAGCACTCGACAGAACAAATAGAGAGTTGACTTTCCGAACATCCCAACCTCTACCCGCTGGGAGAATAATATCAGCCACTCGAAGCATCGAGGCCTCAATAAGAGAAATCTCATCTCGAAAAATCGGAACTTGACCATTCACCCACTTTTCGTTTGAGGCCAAGATGCTCTGACCATTGCAAATTTTCCAACCACATAATTGCCTCAAGTGATGGGCGACCTTATAAATACCACGCGAACCCCAAGAAATGTTGCCAAAATTTAACGAACGAGAGATCTTAAAGTGTCGTGACATGTTCAAAGTTTGTGAGAGCAGTAACTGAGGTTTACGATGGATCCGCCAAGCTTTTTCCATTAGTAAAACCTCATTGAACGTGCTAATATTGCGAACGCCAAGACCCCCTAGAGGGAGATGAATAATGTTCTTGCTTCGCCAATGAATGCCTTTACCCTGCGAATTAGTCCAAAAAAACCTCAAGCATACTATCAATTTTGTTGGCAATTGAAAGAGGAATACGAAAGACTCCCAGCTGATGCATGATTGTAGCCACTAAAATAGAATTAATGACAATAAGCTTAGAAGGTTGAGAAAGAGTACTGTGCCTCCATTGTGAGATTTGTTGGAAATTTTGTCCAAAAGAGGCGTGAAATGTCGAGTTTTAAAATCCTGAATATCCACAGGCGCCCCAAGATAGGACCCCAATGAGGTTGTCGAATCCATTAGGAGAATAGCTTTGTATTCCTGTTGGTGAACACTGGAAAGATTTGGACTAAATTTAACGAATGATTTATGAAACTTTCTGCTCATGTTTTTGTTACTTTTCTGTTGCTATTACTTGATGCATAATTAAGCTGAGGTAAGAGTATAAATAGGAATTTAAGAATCTTTAACTTTGGAAATCCAAGTAATTACCGAGAGCAAATGGTTGTATTACCACGTACAAGTAAATTAAGTAAAACCAATCCAAGCTGTGCCTCAATCACTTCTGCTCTCTCAAAATGTGGAATAAAAAACAAAAGCTCATATTTTCGCTCATCCAACTTGGAAATTCTGTGTAAATTATAGAGTATTTCTTTTAGAAAGTTAAAAAGAATAAACATATCACCCTATTAAAATTATCTGAATTGCCATTATGATATTTGCGCTCCATTACAGTGTTTTATGCTTTCAATGTAGGTACTCCCTTCGTTTCAAAATACTTCCTCCGTTTCATTTTACTTGCTACACTTCTCAATTCACGGACTCCTAGGCAATTTTTGGAGAAGAAAGAGGTAGAGAGTAAAAAGAAAAGAGACCCATATGAGAGGAGAGAGATAGAGAGAGTTTATTGCCCAAAAAGGAAGTGTAGCAAGTAATATGAAACTTCCCTATATGAAAAGTGTAGCGAGTAATTTGAAACGGAGGAAGTATAAGGCATTCACGCTATACGAAAATTTGCTTTGACCACAAATATCTCTTATAATATGATAAATAAAAATTATAAAAATTATACCGTCGAATTCGTGTTGAAAAATACTATAATAACATTATTTTTTAAAATTTTCTATCAACATAAATTGAGAGTAATTAACGGTCAAAGTTCAACCTCAAACATCGTGCGTGCCTTATATTTTGAAACAGAGGGAGTACTTTTGACATCTCAAATTAATTTCTCAATACCCTTTTTGGATTATCGTGATTTATTGCCGCGTTTGACTTTAAGAGTGCAAATCAACTAATCATTTCCGAACTGAAATGACAAATTAGCTCCAAGAAAGCAAGCCAATTTCAGGTCTTATTACTCTTGCATTAATTGTCAAATTTTCCAAGCTCTCACCCTCTTATGCACCCAAAGGTAAAGGCACGATTCTATTATTAACTAACAGCCAAAACTGAAAAACTACAAATCATCAAAGAGCGTCAATAACCCAACAATTCCAACATATGGATTAAGACAGGCTTGCATGCAAAAAGTTGATGCAATGTATGAAAGAGAGCTTTGGCGTCCAATATAAACCATATAAATTTCTTCAGAGCTTTGGCGTCCAATATAACCCTATAAATTTTTTCAACCTGAATCTACGTGTTTCAATGGAATTACAGGACATAAAATTAGAAATATGGGAATGGCTACAGGTTTGATCAAGTACAGTTTGAAGGGACTTCATAGCCCCTGTCAAAAATGGGTTATCAACATACCAAACAACAATGCGGGCAGATTCCAACTCAAAACAAGAACCTGCAAGTCTGACGAACTATCCAGGGATGTAAAACGGGTTCTTTCAGCAAAAGCAACATCTATGCAATTGGGTTTTTTAAACTCCCTCCGAAAGCCAGCAGGCTAATATACTTATATCCTAATATAAGAATACTTGATAAACAAACGGGAATTTAAATAGAAAAATATAGTAGTAATATAGAATCTGGGCATGGTGGTTCACGAATGATCTCGTTTACATGGCAATACTCTCATTAGTCAACTACTGAGATTGTTTTATAGGGTTTTCACAGGGAAAAAGAAAATAAGAACAAAAAATTCACCTCAACTCGGGGTCACAGTAATGCTCAACTAGCGGGTTTGAGACTACAAGTCTTATAACCAAAACCTTCTTGGCTCTGCTGCAGTTTTCTAACCAAACGTCGGAAAGCAGCTCAGCTCATTGAGGTTGAGGCCCAACCAAAAGTCGAGGTACCAGCATAGGTACTTCATAGAACATTCGACAAATTAGCTAATCCATCGTGATAATCCTTGGCTTCAATTAGCTAATCTATCATAGTAATCGTCAGCTTTAATTTAGTTACCTAATCCAGCTTTCTTCTTGAGATGCTCCTTGAAGGCAATGATATCACCTTCCCAACGAGTGACTGTCTGATTTTCACACACCCATATCTCATGGGCAACCTGGTTTATGAGCCTGAAATCGTGACTAACAAGAACCATGCCGCCATCCCACTCATTCAATGCCTCAGCCAATGAATCTATCGTCTCGATATCCAAGTGATTAGTAGGCTCATCGAGCAAAAGCATTTGAGGTTGCCGGTAAGCCAACCAGGCAAAAATAACTCGGCTCCGCTGCCCGTCAGACAAATTCTTCATAGGCATAACCTGTGCTTTGCCAGATAGTCCAAACCTTCCAATTGCTGACCTCATTTTCTCTTCTTCGGTTCCTGGATATTCTCGCATCATATACAGTAGAGCAGGCATTTCCAAGTCCAGCTTTTCTGCCAGATGCTGATGGTATTGGGCAATCCTTAAGTGATTGTGTCGCCGCACCGTTCCTTCAGTAGAAGACAATTCCCCTGTCATCAGCTTCAGAAGCGTACTCTTTCCAGCACCATTAGGACCCACCAAGGCAATCCTAGAGTCAAGGTCAACACCAAAGTCAAGGTGTTTGTAAAGAATGTTCTCTGGGGTATAGCCAAATGACACATCCACAAACTGCAACACTGGAGGGGGAAGTTTCCCAACATCTGTGAAACGAAAAACCAGAACTTTGTCTCTGACAACCTTCTCTGTCAGCCCTCCCCTCTCCATCTTTGCAAGTGTTTTCTCCTTACTTTGTGCTTGACGAGCTAACTTAGCTGAACCGTGACCAAACCGAGCAATGTACTCTTTCATGTTGGAAATTTGTTCCTGCTCCCATTTGTACTGTTTCATCTGATTTTCTTCAAGTTCAGAACGGGTCTGAACATACTGGTCATAATTACCAGTGTACATCTTCAATTGCTTGCTTTGCATGTGTATAATGTTTGTGCAGACACCATTCAAAAAATCTTGAGAGTGTGAAACCACAACCAGAATGCGACTAAAATTCTTCAGATTCTCCTCCAGCCAGACACAAGCTTCAAGGTCTGCCATAATGAAGAATAGACATCATGAGCATACAAGATACAAGCACTACAAGCACTACAACACTCATAGCAGAAGTATGAAACTCCATAAGAACAAATACTTTTTATCACACCCTCACTACACTAATTAGCATCAACATCATGAGTTCAACATAAAACGTTGGCAATATATTATACGCTTAGTTTTAAAAGGCGCTAGGCGCACCGAGGCGCAAGGCGAAGGCGCGCACATCTTGTAGGCGACGCGCATTTTTACTTACTTTTATTAATTTTAATAATATCAATTTTCTTTTTTGTATTGAATTTCAGTAGATGAACCCAAATACAAAGAAATAACCAAATCCCTATAAAATAGAAAAAGACAAAAAAACCCTTGAAAATTTTAGAAGAGGCAGGCACGTGATACTCAGTGTGAGACTTTATAAGGTAAGTGACCCTAATTTTGAGTTTTTGACAAGCCTACTGCATACCCTACTGAATATAAAACAAAATGGAGAAAAGGCAAAAAACTGAGAAAATAATGGAGAAAAGGCCCGAGAATTCAGGTCGAAGAGAAAGAGAGAAGAATAGAGAAGATGACAGAAGCAGATGATGAAGAGAGAGAGGAAAAGCAGATCGAAAGAGAGAGGAAAGAAGATCGAAGAGGAAGAAGATTGAAGAGAAAGAAGAGAAGAGATCGAAGAAAACTTACCTGAAACTCTTCACCGGCGTCTACCACCGGCAGATCTGGTGCCACAAGTCACCGACGACCAGCGACGACGACCAGCGAAGCACGCTGCTGTACTACCGGCGACGAAGAGCAAGCTGCTGTGGAGTTCTTCTCTCACCTTCTTTGTCGAGTCTAGGGTTTCTCTGCCCTATCACGTTCAACGTTCAAAAACAGGGAAAAAACAAAAAAAAAAAAAAAAGTAAAAAGAAGGCACGTGGAAGTCACGCGCGCCTCGCTGCAGAAAGCGCACGCCTTGTGCGCCTCGCGCCTTTCAAAAGGCGCGTGCTTCTTGGCGCCTTGTCTCGCCTCTCGTTCTTCGCCTCGCCTGAGATAGAGGGTGCCTTTTCTTGAGCGCCTTGGCTCGCCTGGCGCCTAGGCGCGCCTTGGGCGCACTTTTTAAAACTAAGATTATACGTCAATAGAAAACAAGAAAGTACCCATTCAGGAAGCCAGGAGCATGCCAACTAACAAATATTTACTCCAATTAAGTGAGTAAAAGCATTTGACACGCTGGCAATGAGTGCTCAAAGTACCAACATAAAGACTCTTGAAACATTCACTTAGTTGTAGGTACATGTATGCAGTTCTTAGACAAGTTTCACAATAATAATGACATTTTTACCCAACAGAAAGTGAAAAGTGAAGAAACTTACCAAGATGATTTGTAAAAGCATTTGACACGCTGGCAATGAGTACTCAAAGTACCAACATAAAGACTCTTGAAACATTCACTTAGTTGTAGGTACATGTATGCAGTTCTTAGACAAGTTTCACAATAATTATGACATTTTTACCCAACAGAAAGTGAAAAGTGGCGAAACTTACCAAGATGATTTGTAGGTTCATCCAACAATAAGATAGTGGGGTTCATGAATAACGACCGTGCCAATGCAATCCTCATTCTCCAACCACCAGAGAAGTCTCTTGTCTTCTTTGCCTGCATCATCTTGTCAAATCCAAGACCATGCAAAATTTCAGCTGCGCGCTTCTCAGCAGTAGCTACATCAAGAGCTTCCAGACGCTCATATACACGTTCAAGTCTCTCCCCACCTCCATCATCCTATAACAAAGACAAAATCGTCAAGCTAGCTGACGATAAACAGACTGTTGGGCAAACAATAGATACGTGACAAAGCACACACCTGTGCTAATAATACTTCCGCTTCCTGTTCTAACTTCACCCTTTCCTCATCACAGCTCATTACAGCCTCAAGGGCAGACATGTCAGATGCTTCGATCTCTCTAGAAAGATGATAGATATCCATATGTTCAGGAATGGGAAGTTCACGGAGTCCTATTGCAGTGAGAAGGGTAGATTTCCCACAACCATTTAAACCCAGTAAACCGTAGCGCCTACAGATGTGAGAATTATATAGGCATTATGCACAAGTCACTGCACATCAACTTCAACGAAATAATCAAAAACGCTTTTCATTACAACTAAAGGTAGCAGCTAACCTTCCATAATTCAGCTCCAGTATCGAGTCAACTATCAGATCATGTCCATGGAAAGTAACTGACAAAGACTCTATCTGCAAGGTAAAGGGAAACTATCACAACACGGGAGGGAACAGTAGAAACCAAATACTGCCATGTGCTTATATTACAAAAGCATATTATACATAACATTACCTTCTAGGTAAGAAGGGACGATATTTCGGAAAATTCACAAAATTACAAGTTCATCCGACAAATAGATGGCAGAACACCCAGCTGACAGAGATTCTGCTCGCCTAGGCGTTGGACTAAAGTGCAGCATAGCTAACAAGAATAAGCTAGAAGTGAGACCAGCTAACTTCAAATATTCCGTGTATATGTGCATTAAAAAATGTGAAACAAGGAAGACTCCAATGACTACCAACTAGATATTCTATAAAAGAAACTGAGAAAGGGATATTTATTTTAAGAAACAGAAAACTATTCCTTAACCACCTTCACAAAAAAACCAAGCATGGGAAAGAAACTCTATCTGATCATAATTGGGAGGTTCATTGGTCCAGCAATAACAATAAATATTAGTCGCATGCAACAAAAAGCAGGTATATCTGGACCATATCTACCATAAAAAATGCATAAAGCCAACAAATCAGAGACATAAAAGCCTGTTTATGTACTGCACTTTAGCTCACCTCACTATGCACATGACATAGCAAACATGCAAATCAAAACAGTCAAGGATCAGCGTCAATTGTAACAAAACGAAATTAAACATCACTTGAAGCCACCAATAATTCTAACCTATTCTTCGTTACCTTGTTATAAAAACAAGAGAAGGGCCGAAGAAATAGGTAATATAATCTACATCTAAGAGCCTAAAAGAGAAAACTTAAACATTAAACAAGCTGAAAAGCAGAAATTGAAACTGAAACGACCACCAACCAAATCAGACAGAACAAAGAGGATCAACAAGTGAGCATACCATGTTCATATCCTTAAACTAAACATAAAGAGGATCAAGTTTACAGCAAGACATTATTTTTCTTTGTAATTTACCCCTTAGGAACCCCAACATTGACACTAGAGCTCCAACAACAATATTCCTATCTAAAACACTAGATCACTTTGGAGTGGAAATATTTCCATACACGGAGAACTAAATTTGGAGTCAGAAAAATCAGGTACAATTCATAAATTTGCATTACACGCCAATCACAAGATGCATTAGAAGCCCAGATGCAGCAGATTGGAGGACACTAATTTCGCAAGCAAGTTCCACAATATTTCACAAGATAAAATTGCAATACTACATGTAAAGACTCCAAAATGCAAGCAAAACAGGGATCAAATAAAGCATCTCTAAAACACCAACATCAACTGCTTTCTTATAGTTTATTCACATGACTCTCTTTTAGATACTACTAACAAACACGACTACACGAAATTGAAAATTAAAAAAAAAAAATAGAAAATCTACATTAATCAACTTTGTTTTGTCCATTAAAAATAATCCATTATTTAACTCGCAGTGAATTCCAACAAAAAAACCTATACTTTAAATTTATACCATCAGTTCTGAGTTCTATGAAACGTCAGAAGATTAAAAAAAACATACATCAATCAGAAACAGCAGAATTCCACATAATAAACGATGAAAACATGGTTTCGACAATAAAATCAATCGAAAAACCTTACCCTAACATCTCTGGACATAGGATGAGAGCAAAGAACACCAGTACAATTCCGATCAGAAATCTGAATATCGGAAACTCCATCAGCTAACTTATCGACACTCTGAGCTGCTGCTACCGCCGCTTTCGATGTAGCGGCTGCTTTTCCTCCTCTCTTCGCCGCTGCAGCTGCCTTTTTCTGAGCAGCCTTCTTCTTGCTAGCGTCGGAAACCATATTCAATCTGCTCACACCACCAAAAAAATCATCAAAATCAAAAAATCATCAAAATTAGGGCAAAAGTGACGAAATCAAAGACGCAGAAAGAGGCAAAAACGAAGAGAGTACATGCCAATAAGGTTATGGAGGAGTAAAAGGAATGAAATCGGTGTGGATTTCGCCGCCTTAGTTTGGAAAAAAAATAGGAGAGAAAAAATAAAAGCGATCTAGGGTTAGGGTTTCCGACGGAGGTGGGAGGAAACGCTGGAAAGTTGGAATCGGACGACAGAGGGAGAAAGGTCGGCTCTCCCAGGTGCGAACGATTATAAATTTAAGAGGGTTTGGGAAGATGTGAAAGTGCCAAATATATACTTATGTACCGAGTCGTGTCGTGACCGACTTCACTTCTGTTGTTCGTTTTTATTTATACTTATACTTCTTTTTCAGGGAATTTTATATACCTCACTTTTCTCTATTTCCTACTGCTGTTTTTAAGGTAAAAACAAATTAATTTAGAAAATATCGACTCTAGATAATCCAAATTATTATTTATATGTTTTTTTATAAAGGTTAGAAGACCATTCGCACGAGGGCAGCTCCAACCTTATCATTTACAAGAATAGAGTGAAGAGCAAAGTGAGTACAATTATCTATATTAAACTGAGAATCAATTAAATGTCCAACATTGACGATCCAATCTGTTGCGTTGTTTGCTTCCCGACAGACATGACGAATAGTCCACGAAGTGAAAGACCGAAGAAGAGCATGGATATCCTGAATGATATGAGCAATCTGCCAAGGAGGAGACCATATACCTTTTACTGCGATGACGACCATAAGATTATCACCTTCTAATTGGAGGTGGCGAATATTGTTCTGGATAGCTATGTGAATTCCTTGTTGAAGGGCGGTAGCTTCGGCAATGAAGACAGAAGAAGAACCAAGGTTGAAAGTAGCAACTTTGTGAGGATGCCCATCAAAAGCCCTAATGATAATATTTGTTGCGACAGAAGTACCACGAACCGAGCCGTCGAAGTTGAGTTTGAAGAAGGGGGTGGGAAGTGGCTCCCGAGCAACGAGGATGGAAGAAGGATACACCGGATTGGAAGGAGGAAGAGAGGAGTGAGAAAACGGGGAGCCAGAGGAGATGCAGATATCAACTGCATTCCTAAGACTCCATTCTGAAAATAAAAATTGTGCTTTATGCAGAATCTTGTAAACATTAAGAGAAGTATTATGAAAGATAATAGAATTTCTTTCTTCCCATATACTCCAAATAAGGAAGACAAATTTGATAGTGGATGGCCTATCATGTCTGATTTTAGATAAAGTATTCAAAAGAGTAGTTCGGTGTAAGGTGTGAGGTATCCACCCCTGAAGTTCTTGAAGCTGCCAACGGGAGTTAGATGACTGCATTCCCCAAAGAGATGATCTAAAGACTCCTCGTGAATGTTACAAATACCATAGTGGTTGAAGGGAAGTATGTTGCATTTAGCAAGAATAGCTCTAACCCCAAGACTGTTGTGACAAATTTGCCACATGAAAATTTTAAGTTTGGATGGAATATCAAGCTTCTAGATTCAACGGTGGGGCCATTTTTCAAGATTTGATGTGATATTATGTGCTAACTAGTTAGCTAATTTGACTGTAAATAAGCCTCAAGAGCTAGGACCCCAAATAGGCTCATCCGAAAGGGGGTGGAACGGAATGGGAATGCCTTTGATGCAATTAATAATCGGGTCAGGTGTTGACACCAAAGTTGAAGCTCTTGTTAGTTTATTCTTGATTATCTTCTTAATCACCTACTAACTTTCTCTTTGTTTCTTCTTATCATTTTTTTAATTTTGGAGTGACTTGGGTATGTGGAAGTCCTAATAGGTTCCCAATCTTAAATCACCCCACCTAGAATAGTCAACTCTAATGTGGAGACTCTTAGGAAACAATGTGTTTATGTGATTTTTCTTAATCAAGTTGTTGTTCATCACCCAAAAAACATGTTTTCATAATAAAATTCAAGAAGAGTTGTGCATAAACATCTCCATAAAAAAAATGTGATGCTGTAATTATAATCAGTTTTAATTTCGTACTTTATTTCATTTTTCGTCTGCATTAACTAAATAGTTGATAGGATGTAATATTTTTCCTATGAAGTGCAAGATGTTTCCAGCAACTGGGCTTTGGAATTTATAAAAAACTAATTTTGTATAAATAATTAAAAATCATACAACTTTGTTGTGCAAAATTGATTTTGTCCAGTACCACATAAGCTTGTCTTGTTAATAAAGTTTAAAATAAAATCATTTAGATAAAAATAAGAACATCAAGTTTGAAGTAAACATCAGTAGCTTTTCAAAAATATAAAAATCATGTTCATATGAATTTTATACAAGTTTATATCATTTTTACAAAAACGTTCATGTAAATCACTAAATTCCTGAAAACTAATTTTCTCTTCAGTTAAGAAAATAAATAAAAAATGGTCTTAAAAATGTCCAATTCAAGTAAAAATTTTCATTCTAGTCTTTCAAAGTGTCTAGAATGTTCATACCAAAATTCACTTCAAACTAAGTTCAATAAGTTAGGTTTCAAAGAACAAATTGGACAAAGGTCCTGTTTTGACCAGTTTTGTCATAAAATTCACCATAATTCGAATTGTCACTAAAAGCTTGTGAAATTTTGACACCATAAAGAACTCACTGACCTATCCATAAATGTATCACATGCTCAATTTTACGCTTTATGCCGAAAGTTATGATTTTTACAAGTCAGTACAAGAACAAGAGCGCAATCTGGAAAATGATTTAAAGTGATTAACTCAACTTTCATAAAAAAATTGTTTTCTTGATACGAAAATGTTAATTAAAAATCATGAAATTTTAAGTTTCTCTTAAAATGACTCATTTTACCATGTAAATAAAAATCAATAAAAATTGTCATAAAAAATCAAATCAAAGAAGTTAATTAATCTTTAACTTTCACAAATTCTCAAATAAACATGAATTCCAAAGCCCATTCAAGGAGATGAAGATCAAGGAGCATCATGGTGAAGATCAAGATTGAAGATTTGTATAGATCATAAAATTTGTACATATTTTTGTAATAATAATTTCTTTGTAAATAGTTATTACTTCACTCATTAATTAATGAAAAAAACGGAGATGTTTATGCATAATTTTCATAAATAATAATCCCACAATTCTTTTTAATAAGATGAGCAACCAATGTTACAAATGTTGCATGTAATTGGGACCAATATATCATAATATATGAATCAAATGACCCAATCTCAATTAAGAGGAAAAATTGCAAATCTAACTAAGTTAAATTGTATGATCATCCATCTTACATTTTAAATTTGTTCTCCATTTTCAAATGGATTAATCATATAATTTGACATAATTAGATTGGTAATTATGATCTCCGAATTGATTTTAGGCCGTTTCACATATCTCGCTTTAGATGGCCAAATTCCAATTTAGCCAAACACAATCTCCAAATTTGATCTCAAATTGATCATTTCTCTCTAAATGACTTAATAATCTTCAATTAAGATTATTTCTCAAAAGCCTTCAATTAGGAAGCAAACCTCTTCTTCTAGGACCTCTTAAAAATCATAAGCGTGATCACTAATTAAGGTGGTTATTTCAATCCTCAATTAATCGCTAATTAGAGCGGTTAACTCAAACTTTTCATTTAATTACTAATTAAGGTGATTAGCTTAACCTTTCATCATATTTGATCACTAATTAAGGTTATTAACTTAACTCTCTTTATTTAATCACTAATTAGAGTGATTGTCTTAGACCTTAATAATCGTTAATTAGGGCGATTACTTCTTTTTCTCAATCACTAATTAAAGTGATTATCTCCAATCATTATTTAGTCACTAATTAGAGTGATTATCTTAAAACTTAATGATCGTTTTTTAGGATGATTATTTTTCATCATATTTAATCACTAATTAGAGTGATTATCTTAAATCTTAATAATCGTTAATTAGAACGATTATTTTTCTCATTTAATCACTAATTAGAGTGATTATCTTAAGCCTTGAATAATCACTAATTAGGGTGATTACTTCTTTCCTCCATTTCTGATCACTAATTAAGGTGGTTATCTTAATCCTTCATATTTAATCACTATTTAAGGTGATTATCTTAATCTCATTTCAATCACTAATTGGAGTGATTGCCTTATTCCTAATATATTTGTGTAATTCTAAAGGTGAGTTATTTATAATCTATTCTTTCCTTTTTTTCCCCTAGTGGAATTGGCCATTTAGGGTGAGACATAAGATCGAACTACGATGGTTTTGATCCATGAGTGGATTCCAATCCCGCAATGATTGGTACGTAGTGCAACTTCAGTGCTCAATACAAATGATATATTGGTCCTGAATAAAAATGGTTGATGTGTATACGTGCAAATTACGTGATTTTCTTTCTTTTCAATAGCCATGATTACTTTAAAATGGAAAATAACGCATTTAGTAAGAGCCTGTTCTGTAGAACGGAAGAGGAGACGAGTTCCAGACGTTCGCACCTCTTAACCTAAACCCCGAACCATATCTCATGGTATGAAAGACCAATTTTCAAAAAGTCTTATCTATATGAAGTCATCATCATTTTAAATGATATTTCTTGAAATTGATTTTAAAATGGTTTATTAAATAAATCTGTCCCTATTCAGATATTAATAGGGTGGCAACTTCAAAGTTTTCTAAAACTCATAGTCCAATGAGAGACTTTTGTGGGATTCAGACCGTTAATTAAGATAGTAAAAAATCGGGTACCACGTCAGGTAGCAGAGTTTTTAGCTTATCAATGTCCCAAGTTCTATTGGGGAGAATGAATTCCTTTAAATGAAGATTAGGATCTACCTGACTATGTGTTAATTTTAGTATTTCCATGAGATTTTTATCAGAACACCAGTTGTGAAGCCAAAAAAGAATTTGTGAGCCATCACCTATTTTCCACCTAATACCTTTTTGCAAAAGAGATCTTTGGAGTAAGATTTTTTTCCAAATGGGGGAATCTTGTGGTTTGGGTTTATAATTAAAGAAAGATTGACCTTTTAGATATTTTTCTGTGATCAGTTTCACCCAAAAATTAGTAGGTTCCGTAAGTATTTTCCAACCTAATTTTGCAATAAAAGCTTTATTTATTCATAGGTAATGTTTTTCTAAGGCCAAGGCCACCCTGCGATTTAGGAGTGGAAATTTTATCCCACGCAACAAGAGGAGTTGCATCTTTCTCTTTATTTTGTCGCTAGAAAAAATTTCCTGTGAAGGGTATCAATGGATTTAGCTAAATTTGGAGGGAACATGGTGGAGGCACAAGTATAGGATGGTAGGGCTTCAAGATTACTCTGAATAAGGGTGAGCTTGCTAGCTTTGGAAAGAAAACTAGATTCCCAAAGATTAATCCTTTGATCAGTCTTTTGTTCAATATGAGCGAGGTCAGCCTTAGAAGAATGATGGGAGCTAAAGAAGATTCCCAGGTACCTCCCGATAGAGGATTTGGGCAACATATTGAATTGACTAGCTAGAGCTGTTCTTCGATTGGGGGAGACCTTTTTAGAGAAAATAATAGAAGATTTGTGAAAAATCACTAGTTGGCCGGATAGGCCACAAAAGTCATCAAGGACATTTTTAAAATTTCTACAAGCTGAGCTAGTTGCATTGTAAAATAGAAGGCTGTCATCAGCAAACAAAAGACAAGGTATATTAGCAATTCTAGGGTGCAGCTTAAAACCGATACCTGAATCCCGAGATTGGCTTTGAAGAGTTAATTTACGGATAAAAACGTCCATACAAATAATAAAAAGATCATACGGTGATAGGGGGTCACCTTGTCGCAGCCCCTTAGAGGGTCGAAACCAAGGGGAAGGTTGACCATTTATTTTGATTGAATAGGAAACATTGGTAACACATTCCTTGATCCATAGGATTTAAGTGGGTGGAAAACCAAGGGCCTGAAGAGTTTGCCAAAGAAAGTCCCACTCAATTCGGTCATAGGCTTTTTCCATGTTTATTTTTAGAGCACAACAACCTGTTTTATTTTGAGATTTTTGAAATGCATTGAGAGCCTCTTATGCAATCAAAAGATTGTCATGAATAGAGCGATCTTGAGTAAAAGCATTTTGAAGGGGACTAATTTCCCGTTGTAGAATAGGACGGAGGTGGTTAACTAAAATTTTCGAAATTGCTTTGTAAATAGTGTTGATTAAACTAATTGGCCTGAAATGGCCCGGGGATTCAGGAGCCTCTTTTTTTGGGAATAATGAGAGTTATCAAAGTGTGATTCAAAGAAGGAGGTAATTTACCATGATAAAAGTAACTTTGGACGGCAGTGACCAATTCTTTTCCAATGATGGGCCAATAAGCTTGATAGAATTTGCCCCCAAATCCAATGGATACAGGGGCTTTGAGCGGGTTGATATATATCAAAGAAAGCATCTTTTAGCAAGTAAGGAGTGTGAATCAGCTGGTGAGACAATAGGATGTAGAAAAATCAAATCAATTTCCCTGTTTACAGAGTGGGAGGTGTGAAATCGACTCTTGAAGGGGTCATACAGTAATCGAGTTAGATCGTCATGGGAATCAACCCATTGGCCTAATTCGTTTTTTAGTCTAAAAATAGTCATGTTAGTCATAGATTTTTTCATTATATTATGAAAGAATCTAGAGTTACGATCCCCTTGAGTTAACCATGTTTTTCTTGCAGTTTTCCCCCATGCTTTGTGATTAAAGAGAAGAAGCTTCTCCCTTTGGGCAATCAACCGATTGATATGCTTAATTAAAATGGTATTGAAAGGTTGGTGCCACAGTTTGAGTTGTAATTCCTTTATTTTTTTTTATCATTTGTAACAAGTTTATAAGTCATATGTCTATAGTTGGTCTTAGCCCAAGCTTTAAGATCAGATTTGATACGGATGAGTTTTTGTTGAATGCGAAAGAACCGAGAGCATGTAATAGGAATATTCCAGTTCTTTTTAACAATAGAGTGTGAATGCTTATTTAAAGTCCAAAAATTTTGAAACCAGAATGGAGGTGGCCGATCAAATTCTCCCTCATTGGAGCATAAAATTATTGGAGCATGATCTGATACTGTAAAATTACCATAAAAAATGCTGCTTTTGTTAAAATCGTCATAAAAAGAGTTGTGGCTAATAGCCCTGTCAATTCGTTCGAAAATGAGATTGTTATTGTGTATACCTCTCCAAGAGTAAGCTTGTTGGAGGCATGGGATGTCAATGGCGTTCAGATTACTCATAAGAGAAGGTAATCGCTGAAGTTGACTTGATTTTAATGGACACCCCCCCCCAATATGTCTTAAGGAGATAGCATTTCATTAAATCCCCAAGCAAGACCAAGGGAAAGGAAGTGTAGTAATGTAGTTATTCAAATAGATCCCAAAGGCATCCTTTTCGATATTTTTTTAACCTGGTAATATGTACCTAGAATTGAATACATTTTTTTGTTTGGTTTGTAAAGTATGTCTAGATGAACCAATCGGTCATGAGAATAGTGATTTTGTAGTGTGATATTGGAGTTATTCCAACACCCCACATTCCTCCAACATGGTTGATTTGGTCAATAACTAATTTATTGTGGAAATGAAGCGCTTTAAGAATTCGATGGCTATTATTATTATTAGTTAATGTTTCAATGATGAAGAAAATATTCGGTTTATATTTGTTCTTTAGGTAGATTAGCTCACTCAAAGCTTAAGGTTTTTCCCCCCTTAGATATTCCAGCACAGAATCTTCATAAAATAAACAGTTTGGTGAGATAGGGTCGTTTGATAGGTTCATTATAAATCAGGCCATAAAGGTCGCAAACGAAAGCAGGCCAAAAAAAGGCCTCATTACCTTCCTTCTTGTCCTTGGATCATTTGAAAGATGATGAAAGGGGCCTGTCATAGAAAGAAAACGGGTTAGGGGTGTATAATCACCCCTATGCAAAAGCGAGTGTCAAGCACTCGGTTCAATATGGCTGCAAGAGCCTGGTCATTTAAATGAAGAAACAAATGGACTAGAAGTCCACTAGTGCTCTAGCCCAACACCGAACTATTCATATGCGAATGGCAAAACATGTGGTTCCATAAGGTTGTGAAAACTCATTCCAAAGGAGTAATCAAAATGATATTTCAGGACGTAGGTTGAACCTTCTTGTAATTTACCCTAAAAAAGAGGAACAAACCATTAGGGGGTGGAAAACACCCCTGTTTTGCGAATGGCAAAGCATTCGATTCCATAAGGTTTTGGAAACCCAGTCCATCAAAGAAATAAAAAATTTATTTAGTCTTAACACAATATGCAGCATGCGAGGAGAAAGATGAGTGAAAGTTCTGCAAAACAGCCTTAGATGCAACCAAATACAAAGTAGGCAATTAATGATTGTACAATCATAATGCTGAAAAGGAAATGCTGGTAGCAAAATTACATGAGTAAAAAAGTTGACATAAATGGTTGTTAGTCTAAAAAGGAAGAAGAAAGCAGTGTAGAAAACACCAAACTGGCAGTAGGCAGAAAGAAAACAATAGTAGGCAAACAGCTCACAGAATATAGGAAACAAGACATAGAGACTAAAAAATATGGAAGATATCTCTAAAAGATATCTTAGCTTGTTAGAAAAAAATTTATCACAAGCCAACCTAACTTTGTCAAATTGAGAAGCCAAAGCACAAAATAAATCAAAATAACTTGCCAACCACGCAAATGAGAATAGCATATTCCACAAAGGTTTGTCATTCCAAACAAGTATTCAGGAGGGAATGATTATAGGGAGGACCATTTGTAATAGTAGCAAATTCATGAGGAGAGGTACAGTGGAGAAGGACCATTAAAAATAATATAGAGCAGGTAAATTGAAAAAAACATGATAAATCTCAACAAAACTAGGAGGTTCTATAGGTACAAGTTAGCCAAAACAGCTAGCCAACCATAAGAACTAAGAGCTAGTGACGTTGTCCATTTAAGTAAAAACAACTTATAGATCATCATGCCATGAGAATGAAATAGGCAATCCAAGCAGCGAAATAGTTTTATGTCCATAAACGCAAAGATGTATGAGTCATAACCTCACGGAACAATGTAAAGATATACTGGCTGCCATCCTAACTCATAGAAAGGCAAATATTCCAGAAAAAATAACCAAGTTCCACTGTGATGATGAGTAGAGAGAAGATCAATATCGAGAATAATACTTTCTTTAGAAGAGTAATGAAAGACCAAGGGCATAATATGAGGTGTAGAGCTAAAAAATAGTTGAAAACTAATAGCTATGAACAATAAAAACTGGGAATTACTGAAACTATAGATGCAACACAGTACAAACCTTTCATAGGGATCAAACCTCTTATGATTAGGACTTAGAGAGAAGCACCAACAAAA
Organism: Beta lomatogona; assembly: GCA_947646795.1. NCBI lineage: Eukaryota > Viridiplantae > Streptophyta > Magnoliopsida > Caryophyllales > Amaranthaceae > Beta > Beta lomatogona. Next base: position 1,528,229 of record CANSNZ010000927.1, on the reverse strand, counting down.
GAAAAACATATCATAAGGAGAGCATTGAAAGTAATTAGAAAGCAAATCCATAATTGTAAGAAGAAAAAGAGGATTTGAGCTATATTGAGGTGCAATTAAAGAGGACATAATATAGTACCATTTATTCAACCAAGGGAGCACCATAAATAATCAGGTAAAGAGGGGAGAGATAAGTCTCTAGTACTGTTAGAATTGAGCATTTGAAAACCACAGAGGGGGCCATAATTATTGAAATCACGAGAGAGATAAGAGTCAAAACAAAATGAAACATAATCATATAAGATAATATAAGCAATTGGTAACAAAAAATTCTTATTTTTTTGGGAGATAAGAACATATTAGCAAATAAGATGCAAATAGCCAGGAATATAAAAATCAGAGGCAGATAAACAGAGTGGCATTTCGAAACAAAGGCCATCCAAAAATCAGCATAATTAGAAGAGAACAAAAGTGACCAGTACATAATATATTTCATATTAAGTATGATTTTTGTAAAGGCCTGAGCAATGATCATATGAGCATAATATTTAGACCATAACCAAAGTATAATACTCAAGAATAGGCACTTTTTAATAACTAACAATAGAGTAAGGTGAGATAATGAGATCGAACCATATATAATTTGATTACGTGAATTCGAAAAAGTGGTCACAAGGAAGGCAGATAAATCCATAGCGTAATTATAACAATTAACTGATAAATTTTTAGATCTATTGATTAAGAAATAAATGAAGGGAAATTTGGGACCCAGTAAAACCCATAAAAGAGAGGAGGAAACTTACCTGGGAGGAGGCATAGAGGTGGCGGTAGGTATGTAATTCCAGCCTCGGAATCTCGCCATTAGTAAGAGCAACGTGTAAGATCTATAATTCTAGCCTCGTAATCTTCGATTTTCTTTGAGGTAATGGCGCGGTATCTTCAGATTTAGGATTAGACGAATAAGCATGGGGGTGTTGGTGGTTTTCTTCGAGGTAATGAGACTGATTTGTGCAGTAGATCGGCCGACACTGAAGAAGTCTACATTTGTGAGCATGAGGTCAGGAAAGGCTGGGTGCGGCGGTGGTGGTAGTGGTCGAAGGCGATGCAGAGAACTGATGGAGGTGAACGATGGCGGTGTTCATGGGGTACATCGGGGTTGGGAGGTAGAAATTGCTGGGATTGGACGCTAAGTTTTCTATTTTTTTTCTTTCCTTTTTTCTTCTTAGATTTCTTTAGCATCTTTTGGAGCATTTTCTCTCTCTACTCAAGAGAAAAGCAGTACTACTGTTTTATGTGTGTTCTTATTACTTATATATGCTAAATAATACGAACTCAACTATTTAATCCTAGTATTATCAGTTATAGAATATTTGTGTTAAATGATATTTCGATGACCTGAGAAAATTTCTAAGGGAATATCCGACCCGATTTAATAATTTAGTATTTTTATGTTTGTTAGATTATAGAATATCCCCTAAAAAAAGATTATAGAATATTATTAGAATAATGTTAGTCAATATTCTAATCTACAAACATTGATTTCATTGCTTTTAATATTAGGAAATTCTCAATGGCGGCCTTCAATTTTGGCTTTTCATCATTGGTAGTAAAAAAAAATTTGATTATCTGAAATAGCCTTGAGGTTTTGGCTATACCTAAATATGTGGTATTAACAACTATTTTCTGCCATAAACAATTGCTAAGAAGGTTGTTTTCATCGTAATTAAGGTCTATAGTGTCTAAAATAACATAAATTGTCTTTGACAAACATTCTTTTGTTCATATCTTTTGTAAAATCGAGTGAAATACGTTTTTAATAAGACACGAAGGCAAAATAGATTTTATAGAAGGAAACTCATGTCATTCTAGTTTATGGAACCATACTTAGTTCAAAAACAACTGTAGGCGTGTTTTTATTTCGCCTACGCAGTGTGAGCGCGTATTTGATTTGACTACTCCATTATAAAGGTTCTATTGAAAATTGTTTTGAAAGAAGTCGCCAACAATTCTTTTTAGGAAGAATCATAAACCTAATTGGATATGGGAAAACCATAGGGACAAATTATCCAATGTAGATTTTCCCGTCCTGACTCCATAGATGGTCAAAATGAACCAAAGATTGAGTTCGGGGGTAAGGGTACGAATATAGTCATAATGAACCACATTCACCCAAAGTTGGCCTCTACTAAATATCGATTCGTTACAAATTTTATGCCAAAGAATAATCAAATAATACTTTTAAGCACCCTAAAAATATTTAGTCTAAATTGGTTCAGGAAACACATAAAAGACTAATTTTTAGTGACAAGTTATTATGCAATCAGTATTACAGGGAACCTAGCAAGTTGTCCAAATTAATCTGATTAAAATTAGAACAATTCTTTAGGTCTTTGATTAGCAAAAATAACATGTGGGTGATAAAAACAATAAAGCAGGGACAATCATATAATATGCATAGAATAATCAGCCAGTCATATAATATACGAAGGCATGAATAATATATAATATGAAATATAGAAAGTATAGAAAAGAGGTTAGAATATACAGTAGAGCGATTTTACATTAAAGATCTACATCATGAAAGAAAACAGTTAGTAACTTCAATATAAAAATAATATATTTAAGGATCATCATGATTATACCGTGGCTTGAGTCTGCGAGATTGACAACCTTCGGGACGAGCAATCGTGAAGCCTGAAAATCTGAATGTATGAAAGTATGTAAATTGAATGTGTTTTGTGTTTGAAAGGTGTGAGTATTGTAGGTAAGTTTTGTAGTTCGTAGAGAGGTTCGTAATATGTTCGCCGAGTTCGAAGTGCGTTAATGTGAAAAATCCGTCCTTAAATCTGTACGGAAATCAATCCTATTTATAGGGAAAATGACACTGTGCCTCACACGCCAGCTACGCTTGGCGCAACTGACGTGGCAAGCGCATGATGCGGCATGACCAGTAAAAATAGTACACGTGGTACACGCTTTTAAAAAAGATAAGAAAGAAAATCCGCGTCTTAAGCAGAGAACTGCGCTTGACGCAGGACTCTACATGAAACAGAAGTTTACGTGGCAATTCTGGTGCGCTTGGCACAGCCTGTGCGCTAGGCGCAGCTTACGTGGAAGTCCACGTGGCAGGACACTGCGCTCAGCACAGTCAGCTGTGCTCAGCGCAGAGCTTGTTTTTGACACGTCTTGACAATTTTTTTGATAAAAAAGCGTTCTAAAATATTTTCTTTTATCTTTTAACTACGGATATCTGATTTTACGGGATAAAATCTGATTTTAACTTATAAAGAATATCTTTTGAAAAATATTTATTTATTAAAATAAATCGATTAATTCTCAATTAATTGGGCTTTTCAAAGAATTGGGCTCAAATACAATTAACTATCATAAATAATTATTTGGGCTTTAAAATAGGACTTTAACACTTTTTGAATTGTTTTGAATGACTTTTTAGACTGCTCTGCCCTTGGATCGGACTAATTAAGACCACAGTATGTTTCATCATCGGATCCTTAAATTATGTTTCTACTGCCCCCACTTTGACTGAGGTTCAGGAAACCGAAAGTCAAAGTATACGGTGTCGGGACGGAGAACAATTCTAAACGCTCTGCAGTTTAGAACTGATCTCTATATGCCGGTCTCTGCAAAACAAAGCTAGTATGCAGGACAATAACTACAAGCAATTTGATTACCTGCAGAAGAAGATGTTAGCAAATAGGTGCAAACAACTCCGATAAAGCACATAATGATGTAAAAAATGCAAACTTAGACTCTCTAAGGATGCATGAGACGCTATGCAAGGATTAAGGTTATGCAAAGGTAAGGGATGACACATCATGCAAGGTCAGGGTTATGCAAGACTAGAATGTATGAAATGCAATGCAAGGTCAGGGTTTTGCAATACTGCAATGCAAGGTCAGGATTTTGCAAGGCTAGAAGATATGGATATGTAGAATGATAGAATGAAATGAATAAAATGATTTTCGAAAACTGGTTTTTAGTAAATGATCGGGGTCCGTAAAGGAGGTCCGCAAATTACAACTTTTCGGGAGTTTGATTTGAATCGGAGGAACCACCACACATAGGAAGCCCCCACTTTGGGTGAGCTTTTCTTGAGTTTGTCATGTACTTGATTTGATATTAAAATATAGTTAATCTGTCTTGAACGTTGAAAGTTGTCACTAGGGATTGTTTATTGGGAAGTTAATATAGGCAAAGTCAAATATCGCTAGAAACCATGGAATCATCGGAGAGTCCTTCAGGGACAAGGAGAGCTTGGATTGAAAAATAAAAATGTTCAAATTTGTGACTCAAATGAATGTAGGTGGGAAAAGGCTTTAACGAGGCTAGGTGCAGACTCGAGTCTATGTCGGGATCTAGAAAGAGTATGCTCCTAAATTCTAGAAAGTCAAATCATTTGACCTTGACTAATATATTTTATTGAAGCGGTCGGATCTCGAGATGAGGATTCCTACGTATCCTTGCGGAATCAGACCATTCGTAGTTCTTAATCTGATTTTTTTTTATGCCCTAACTTTTGCCTAGGCCGCACGGGCTTGGACATACCTTGAAAAATGAGTTGTGGTTGATGAAAGGTTGAAAGGTTAGGCTTTAGGCTTGATGAAGGTTTAATTGGTTGAAATAAGGTAAGGATCATGGATTTGGGTTATATGGGTTAAGGTTTACTGGATTAAAGGATTTGAATGTGGGGTAGAACTTGTGTGCAAACCCCCTTAGCTTGATCTTTTATTTTGCCTTTGCCTTTTTCTTTTTGAATCTTTTCTTTTTGTCCTGTGCGTTTTCTTTTGCTTTTGCTTTTTTTCTTTCGCACTTTGATCTTTTTCACTTTTTTATTTATTTTGCCTGGCATTATTATTTTTTGTAATAAGGCTTGCACACAAGTTTGGTTTAGGGTATTGGAAGGCTTGAAGGATATTTGTGTAGTTTTGGTTAATGGAGGGATTATTTGGCTAAGTATCATGGAGATGATGGTTTAAAGGATTTTATTTTGGCTAGCATAGAGATGGCCTATGAAAGTTAATGGAAAGGAGAGGGGAATAACTCCTGATCCAAAGTATGTCCATTTTTTCATTTTTGTATTTTTTTTCAGATCTCTTTTATTATTATTAGTCAACTTCGTTAGGTGATTTAAATTTCGTCATTGAATAGAAGCATAAATAAAAATGATTGAAGGCCAATGAAGATGAAAAGAAAATGCGATTATCTTATTAATTGAAAATGAATGAAACAAGGTTTATTAGAAATAAAAAGCCTAAATGACATAGACTTGACAGGAAGGGAAATGAAGGAGCTAGGGGAGGGACTCTCCGACTCAACCTAGAAAACCAACGTTAAATGACTAAGCCCCCTGCATTATTTAGGCATTTCCCAAGGGGTTGCCACTATTGCTGACTTTTGCTGCAGGCGGAATTGGCAATCTACCATCTTCAACCATATCCTGTAGATGATGCTTCAAAGTCCAGCATTGTGATGTCAGATGCCCATTTCCTTGATAGTACTTGCAGTAGGAATTAGGATTCCATCTACTGGATCTCTTCTCAGGAGCAGGGTTCGGAGTGGGGCCAAGAGGTTGAAGTGCTCCCTTTGCATGAAGCCTAGTGAAGGCTTCTTCTAGAGACATGCCTAAGGGAGTGAATGTCCTTTGAGGTCCTTGATAACCTCTCTTATCAGTAGTTAGGGCGTTTATGTCGCTGCTTTTAGAGGTAAAAGGGTTATTATTATTCTTCTTGAAAGAGTTGTTGTTGTTAGAACCCTTGTTCTTGTTAGCTTGTACGTCTTCTTCAATCAGCAAGCCTACCTTATAGAGCTTCGTGAAAGACTCTCTGGGTTGGAACTTAATATGATCCCTATTCTTGGGCTGCAGGTTACGGATCACCAATCGGACTTGATCCTCTTGGGATGGCCTGTTAGTCATTTGTGCAGCCTTTTCCCTCCATCTGTTAAGGAAGGTGACAAAATCTTCGTTGGAATTCTGCTTAGTTAATTCCAACTCACGAAGGCCAATGGGAAGCTGAGTATTATAGATGTATTGTTTGTGGAACTCTTCTCTGATTGGCCTTATTCAGTGACCTGAACCATTTGGATGGATGTGCATCCAAGGTCAAGGGAAAGACATAAGCAAACAGGTCCTTGCTCATGTGCTTGAGAGCCATAGAGATGGAAAATGCTCTCAAGTGATCATCGGGGTCTTCGACCCCCTTGAATTTTGGGAGGTCACCCAATGTTACCTATTTAGGGAGTTTGTCCCTCAGTTCAAGATCAATGATGTCATGGCCATGAGCCTGACCCTCAAGCGCAGGAATTGACTGAATCAATTGCTCGAGTTTTTCAAACCTCAAATATGTGTTGGTTTTGAATGGTGTTGGAGTGTCGCCTTGCTCGTCCTCTTCTGTTAGCTTCTCCCTTAGCGCCTTAATCTCTTTGTCTTGTTCCTCAAGACGTGAGTTCATCAGTTGAAGTTGGGCCATAATGGCACTGAGCTGTTCATTAGTGTCCCCCATTTCAGATGATGCTTCAGAAGAGTCAGAGGATTCATCTGAAAATGTGAGGATGCGTTTGACGAGTCTAGGAGTAGGTTAACCTTGTATCCTCTCTGTCGGGCGCTCCCAAATTATAATCTCACGATCCGTCCTTAACAGAAATCGAACGGACCTCGTAAATTTTTAGAAATGATGCTTTCGAAATGAGAAATGGAAACGAGGGATGGAGAAATGGAGATGAGAAATGAAAGTGGAAATGGGGATGAAAAAAAATGGAAGGTGAAATGGAAACGGGAAATGATAATAGATGGGTATGATTATGGTTATGATGGTGACATGGGCCTAACAATATGCAGATGCAAATGACTGGATTGGACTGGACTGGACTGGACTATGCAAGTAGACTGGACTAGACTTGGCAAATAGACTAGTTTCAAAAGGATTGTCTACGCTAGCTTCGCTAGGCTTAGGAAATTGGCTTCGCTAGAGTTAATGATTTGGTAAGATAGGAGTAGCTTCGCTAAACTCGAAGGGTGCCTTTAAGGTCTTAGGGGTGACTAGCTTTACTAAATCAATGGGTGCCGTTATGGTCTTACGAGTGACTAGCTTAGCTAAGTCAAAGGGGTGCCGTTATGGTCTCACAGGAATGACTAGCTTAGCTAGGTCAAAGGGGTGCCGTTATGGTCTTATAGGGATGACTAGCTTAGCTAGGTCAAAAGGGTGTCGTTATGGTCTCACAGGGATGACTAGCTTAGCTAAGTCAAAGGGTTGTCGTTATGGTCTCACAGGGATGACTAGCTTAGCTAAGTCAAAGGGGTGCCGTTATGGTCTTACAGGGATGGCTAGCATAGCTAAGTCAAAAGGGGTGCCGTTATGGTTACAGGGTTGACTAGCCTAGCTAAGTCAAAAGGGGTGCCGTTATGGTCGTACAGGGATGCTAGCTTCTCTAGACTTAATGGTTTGGACTTCGTCCTATATGGATTTGGAATTGGACTGGATTGACTTTGGAAATGAGTTGGGCCTTATGTGGACCTAATTATGGACTTAGCCCTATACTAGTTTGACGTTAGACTTAAAAATGCACATGAGCTTGATATTGGATTGGAATAGAGTTGGATTAGACTTGTACTTGGATTGACATAGACTAGGGTTCACATAAAGATGCAAATGGGCCTAGGTTTTGACAGGAGCTAGACTTATATGGGCCTAAGATGGACTCTAATGCTAGCGGGCCTAATATGAATGCATGAACTCGAATTAGATGGACCCTATATGAAAGCAAAATGGACTCTAATGGGCCTAGAATGAATGCAAGTGAATTGGGTCGATTGGATTGGATTGGATTGGATTGGATTGGATGAAGGTGTTTAGAATGGGCTTAGAATTTTCGCAATTCATTTTTGAAAGGAACCCCTTGTTTTATCTTTTGTTAGGAAAATATGATGGATTGATTTGAAAAATATATTATGAAATGTCGTGGTATGATGATGATTAGTAAATGTTTTCGAAAAAGGTAGAATAGAATAGGATGTAGGATTGATTTTAAAAAGATGTAAGCTTTTGAAATTGATGAATATGGAAAGATAAGATTGACAAGGATATCAGAGATGAAATGGGAAGAGGTAGACATGCATGATAACTCTACAATGACCATTTTTTCTAGATGCACCTTTTAGGACAGACTCGACCTTGCATGAAAGACTGACCCTTTTCTTGAATATTATACTAATGCAAACTTGTTATCTTAGATTCGAACAAAGGTCAAAAGACCAATAAGCATGGGACGAATAGGCTGCGTGCCACGCAACTGGTGCGCGCGGCGCACAACCTATGCGTCTGACGCAGGTACATTGCGCCAAGCGCAACTTAATGCGTTTGGCACAATGCTCTGCGGCACGCGTATTGATAAATTGACGAAGGATCGGGTGAAAGCGACGATTTGTTTTAGACGCGATTTGCAATAATTTCGGGCGTAAAGCATATTAGCAGGCAAAAATTGCAATCACACATAAATGTCAGGTAACATGGATGCAAAAGTTCTCAACCTAAAGTCCAGTTCTACATTTAACTATTGGTCAGGTTTAGGTTAAGGCTGAAAAGGTCCATGACTAAGAGATTGATCCTACGCTTCGTACCCCTGCTTAAAGAGGTGGCCATGTGTAAAACGCACTCCAGTCTCAAGTCAGGAACAAGAGAACAATGCCATGGTTGGGTAAGTTTGCTTATGACTAAGATCCAACACTATCGCTCAGGAAGCTTTTTGAAAGGACAAAGCGCAAACCCGCCGGGGGTGACCTCACACATAGAACATGTGCTAATGAGGCAAGGTAGATTGTTCTTATGGTGGCTGAACAATAGCCATGCATATGCAAAACTGTATATTATTCTAAGGCATAAAAATATGAATGAATCGTATTTTTCAAGTTTCACCCACTCATTTAAAAGAATAATTTTTTAAAAATCCTCCCCAGTGAAGTCGTCAAATTGTAGGCGTGTTTTTATTTCGCCTACGCAGTGTGAGCGCGTATTTGATTTGACTACCCCATTATAAAGGTTTTATTTAAAATTGTTTTGAAAGAAGTCGCCAACAATTCTTTTTAGGAAGAATCATAAACCTCATTGGATATGGGAAAACCATAGGGACAAATTATCCAATGTAGATTTCCCCGTCCTGACTCCATAGATGGTCAAGATGAACCAAAGATTGAGTTCGGGGGCGAGGGTACGAATATAGTCATAATGAACCACATTCGCCCAAAGTTGGCCTCTACTAAATATCGATTCGTTACAGATTTTATGCCAAAGAATAATCAAATAATATTTCTAAGCACCCTAAATATATTTAGTCTAAATTGGTTCAGGAAATACATAAAAGACTAATTTTTAGTGACAAGTTATTATGCAATCAATATTACAGGGAACCTAGCAAGTTGTCCAAATTAATCTGATTAATATTAGAACAGTTCTTTAGGTCTTTAATTAGCAAAAATAACATGTGGGTGATAAAAACAATAAAGCAGGGACAATCATATAATATGCATAGAATAATCAGGCAGGCATATAATATACGAAGGCATGAATAATATATAATATGAAATATAGAAAGTATAGAAAAGAGGTTAGAATATACAGTAGAGCGATTTTACATTAAAGATCTAGATCAGGATAGAAAACTGTTAGTAACTTCAATATAAAAATAATGTATTAAAGGACCCTCAGGATTATACCGTGGCTAAGGTCTGCGAGATTGACAACCTTTGGGACTAGCAATCATGAAACCTGAAAATCTGAATGTATGAAAGTATGTAAATTGAATGTGTTTTGTGTTTGAAAGGTGTGAGTTTTGTAGGGAAGTTTTGTAGGGAAGTAGAGAGGTTCGTAATATGTTCGCCGAGTTCGAAGTGCGTTAATGTGAAAAATCCGTCCTTAAATCTGTACGGAAATCAATCCTATTTATAGGGAAAACGGCACTGCGCCTCACGCGCCAGCTGCGCCTGGCGCAACTGACGTGGCAAGCGCATGATGCGGCATGACCAGTAAAAAGTGTACACGTGGTACGCGCTTTTAAAAAAGATAAGAAAGAAAATTCGCGTCTCAAGCAGAGAACTGCGCTTGACGCAGAACTCTACATGAAACAGAAGTCTACGTGGCAGTTCTGGTGCTCTTGACACAGCCTGTGCGCTAGGCACAACTTACGTGGAAGTTCACGTGGCAGGACACTGCGCTCAACGCAGAGCTTGTTTTTGACACGTCATGCCAATTTTTTTTTGATAAAAACGCGTTCTAAAAGATTTTCTTCTATCTTTTAACTACGGATATCTGATTTTACGGGATAAAATCTAATTTTAACTTATAAAGAATATCTTTTGAAAATATTTATTTATTAAAATGAATCTATTAATTATCAATTAATTGGGGTTTTCAAAGAATTGGGCTCAAATACAATTAATTATCATATTTGGGCTTTAAAATAGGACTTTAACACTTTTCGAAATGGTTTTGAATGGCTTTTCAGACTGCTCTTCCCTTGGATCGGACCAATTATGACCACGGTATGTTTCATCATCGGATCCTTAAATGGGGAGACACGATTATGTGTCTACAACAACCCTTTTAACAATTGTTTTTAACTAAAAATCATTGTTAATGCGACATTTTCAAGTATAGCCAAAACCTCAAGGCTACTTCTGATAATCAAACTTTTTTTGGTTACCAATGATAAAAAAAAAACCAAAGTTGAAGGCTACCACTGAGAATTTCCCTTTAATATTTTATGATGAAAGGAGTTGTAAATGCAATATTGATTTTGTTGTGACATTCTACAAATTTTCATCAAAGAATCAAAAATATTTCCCCACGCTCTCATGACGAGAGAGATTAAACCCATTATAAGGGTGGGTAGAGATAATCAAATGATTGGGTAGGGTAACTCTCCAATAAAAAGAGAACACAGATTTATTAGTAATTTGACTTGTGTGTTGCACAAGCTAAAGAAATAAAGAACAAAAGTTAGGTTAATAAGTTTTCTACATGAAGTATGTTCATTATTTCAGCCCTATTTGGCAAATAGTGGATAGCTGATAGTTGTTAGCTTATTATATTAGTTGTTTGCTTAAATGTGTTTGGTAAGTAGCTGATAGTTGATTGCTACTTATTTGTGTAAAATGACTAACAAGGACATGGCATAATTCATTATTGTACTTTTTTGTTGTTTATAAATGAAATTTTCAAGAACTTTAGGACATACATATAATTTAGCTCACTCATTCACAAACCTCTAATGTCAAAAAGCTGCTCCCCCATCTTTTTCAAAAACAACTTTTTGGGCTCAATTAATAATTTCAAACCTCTCTTTACCAAACATTCAAATTAGAGGTTTGACTAGTCAAATCCTCTAATATGAGTTTAGACCTCTAATTTTTCCCGAACCACTCTTTACCAAACATGGTCTTCCTGTAATTCTCAATAGATTCATCATTTTGACTTGATTCACTTTGATGCACAACTTTAGCATCTTTAATTAGTTCTGATGTTAATATGTCATCGCACGCAACGCGTGCATATGAGGATAGTAACTAATTAAAGATGCCATCAACATCTTTATTTTTTAATTAGTTACTAGCCTCATATGCACGCGATGCGTGCGACGATATATTAACATCAATACTGACATTAAAAAGCATTAGATGCACTAATATTATTTTATTGTTGTTTAATTTGATCATTCGCAACTTTTTTTTCAATGTGACAAACGAACATGTATCAGAATGTATTATAGGTTGATATTATTGGATTATATATGCTATCTGTTTAATATATGTGTAATTTATTGTGTAATATTACATTGAGAAATTGGATGGTATAAGCCTATTTCTTTAATATATATGAATTACAAACATATTTTTAAATAATATATCTAATAATCATGACATAGGTCTACATAATAATAAAATGATGAGATGGATTATCCCAATTGATACAAGCGATTACTACGAACATGTAAATAAATAAAATGATAAATTATCCTAATCGACACATACGACAATTATAAAAGCCAAAAAAATTAAAAGATGAGAATATCCTCTTATTTTTCTTGGTATGTTCATGGATTGTCAATGTATGTTATTTCAAATTGTAATTGCAATTGGAAGTTTAGGTAGAAAGAAACTTTGTAAGTTCTTACTTTGCAATTATTTGGAATTGGTTTAGTTATATCAGTTTAATTTTCAATCAAAAATTTCTCTTTTTAAGCATAACTTTTTGGGAAAGGTTTTATGCAAACATTACATCTTACTATTAGTTAGACAATCTTAACTTTCCTTATTACACATAATTGTAGATCAGGAAGGAATTGACTATTTTAAATTAAGCATGTTTTGATAAGTGAAGGGCAGAAAAGTAATTTTACAGGGGGGGCACCACAACTCCCCCTTGGCTTATATAATAGAGATACGGATTTTACAACAAAGACTCTTGAGTAATTTTCTTTTGCATCTATACCTTGCAATGTTTCAAAATCCATCATATATCCTCAATTTATTTAAACTTCACCCATATACTCTTCATAACTAACAAATATAAACTTTTTTAGTCATTAACCCTATTTATATTACTAAATCATAATTAACCGCTATTTGGCCTAATTTACCCTAATAGACTACTATTAAATCACATATAGCCAAAAGAGAAGGAAGAGACTTATAGAGTAAGAGAGAGGCAAAGGTGGCATAGGTGATGTTTAGATGGTGGTCAAATAGGATAAACGGGTCAAATAAGGTTAGCAATGAAATTAGAAATTAACAACTAGAAATGTTGACATTCGTTATTATTCATTAAGAGTATATGGTGAATTTCAAAGAAATTAAGGGATATGTGGTGAATTATTTGAAAGGTTGAAGGCTATTAAGGTAAAAAGAATAAAAATTTCTAAGGGTATATGGTGAAATTTTTGTTAATTATATATAAGTAAAAAACTTATAAAAAATTATATTGGAAATATAGATTAGATTAAGCTAATACTCCCTCCGTCCCAGAATACTCTGGACACTTATCAGGGCACGTAGTTTTAGATGATAAGTTGTTTGTTTATCAATTTTTATTTTATTGACAAAGTAGATGTGATAGGTGTTAGTAGGTAGTAAAAGTAGTATTATTTTATTTGATGGAGAGAGAGAGTGTGGGCCTAGTTAGAGTTGGTAGGTAGTAGGAGTGGTATTATTTTATTTGGAGGAGAGAGAGTGTGGGTCAATGGTTAAAAGGTAGAAGGATTAAAATAATAGTGGATCATATCCAAAAATAGAAGTGTAAAGAGTATTCTGGGACAGATGAAAAAGGAAAGTGTAAAGAGTATTCTGGGACAGAGGGAGTAATATTTAAAAAATGACCTTTTATCTATTGGAAATATAAATTAGATTAAGCTAATAATATTTAAAAAAATGACATTTTATATTTACTCATAGGTAATTAAATATGGTCTATGTACATACATACGTATATATATATATGTATATATATGTATATATATATGTACATAGACCATATATATATTGTAAAAAATCAATATGATGCATCTTTATGTATCAATAACTAAACTAATTATAAAAAAGATTATAGAAAAAATAAACTAATTATGAATCAAGTGTATCTAAAATTATGCAGTTGAAAAATAATAAAATACTTTTTTTTTGAAGGGAAAAGATCAATTTCATTTATCCACGATCGATATTAAAGAAAGGAAAACACAACATAAATTGATCAAATATAGATCCTCTACGATATAACTGTGATAATAATGGATCAGATCTGACAATATAACATAGCACAGTTTGTATGCTGAATCATGCAGCCTTCTATGAGAGCGTCAATTATCCTAGCATAGTTTTGAGAAGACATCATTTTATTGGACTGTGTAGAAAGCGTACAAAAACCCATTACTGATTGCAAACTTACAGTTTTTTCACCAAGTACCCCCGAGTTTTCAGAAAATTCACAAGGTACCCTCGCACTTTTCAAAATTCACAAACTACCCCTGAGTTTCAGGGTAATACATTAAAATGCCCTTAATGACTAACGGCGGTTAACTCTGTTAGTCATTAACCCTAATGTTTTGTTTTAAACCCTACTTAACCCCTAACCCTAACCTTAACCCCTAATCCTAACCCTAACCCTAACCCCTAACCACCAGTCAACCACCACCACCTCCCCCCACCCACCATCGCCTCCCACCCCGCATCCCCCTCCCACACACACCCCCGGCCCCACTCCTTCCCCCCACACCCTTCGATTTATGCAACTTGCATGGTTCGTTTCTTCTTAAGAAACTCTTTGTCTTACTAGAAGTTGAATCCACAAACCCTAAACTCCCGAAAATCGAAATTGAGCTCGGAATTTCCATATCATGCATCGAAATTACAAAATCATTTGGGAGGCAAATTGTATTGGCAAATTCGAAGGGGGTGGGGGAGCCATGAAAATTCTAAGGGAGTGGGGGAGAGGTGGGGAGGGGATTGCGGACGTGGGGGGGGGGGAGGCTGCGGAAATTCGAAGGGGTTGGGGGACCGGTGGGGGGATGCGGAGGTGGGGGGAGGGGGATGCGGAGGTGAGGGAGGGTGGGGGCTGCATGGGGGGCTGCGGGAGTGGGGGGGAGGGTGGGGGGGGCTGCAGGAGTGGTAGGAGGGATGTGGGAGGAGGTGGTGGTTAGGGTTTAGGTGGTGGATTGGTGATCAGGATTAGGGTTAGAGGTTTAGGGTTAGGGATAGGGCTAGGATTTAATAAGAGTTTAAAACAAAAAATTAGGGTTAAAGACTAATGAAGTTAACCGTCGTTAGTCATAAGGGCATTTTGATGTATTACCATGAAACTCAGGGGTACCTTCTGAATTTTGAAAAGTGCGAGGGTACCTGGTGAATTTTCTGAAAAGTCAGGGGTACATGGTGAAAAAATCGTATTTATATAGCAAACCATCAATAAACTCCATCTTTGCAACAAACCATAAAAATTAAATTTTAAACTCCCACAAGATAGACTAACAAATCAAACTCTAAACTCCCACTAAATGGTGATGTTGGGGGGCGGGGTTCGAGGAATACAAATAACCTCTAGATTTTTTCAGATTTGGCGAGCATCTAAAATAACTAGTGAATTACAACTGTATATTGTACCACAATTGGTGCATTGGCCTTTACAACAGTAATGCTTTTTTTCTGGTTGGTTTTATTATCACAAAGTTACTCCAAAATTGGCAAAGAACCCAATAATTGGGTAGAAAACTCCCCCACACAGAGAGAGAAAAAAGAGGATTATTATTAACAAGTACTACAAAAGCTAGTGCATAAAAGTAGAAATTAGGACTTACCTCCATCAAAAATGATGGTGGCAGCCCCCAACTAGATGAAGAAAGACTAGAGTTTTGAGGGAGAAAAAGGAGAGAAATAGAAAGAGAAAGAGAAACAGAGACAGCTAGGGTGTTTCGTGAAAACATAATAAATACTTCATTTACTCAAACATACTTCCTTTTTATATAATTGAATCAGAGTGACAATATTTTAAAAATATATATATATGAAAAATGCAACAATTCTAACAACCTAATCCTATCTAGGTGAATTGCTCAGAATCATTCTCAATAGATGAGATATTCCCATGTCAAATGCAATATAAAGACTCCTAACTAGAATGGTAAACAAAGCATGGCTAACACAAAAAGGAAATACAAATCAACCAAAGTGTTGAGTTTTTTTTAAGGTAAGATGAAGTCCCATGCAAGTAGGGGGGAAATTGGGGATCCCTCATGGGGTGAGACTCGATCCTATGATATCTGGAATCGGAGGTGATGCCAACACCACTAGGCTAAAGTGTTGAATACATATCAATACTAGATATGTACAACAACATAATTCAATTATTCCATTGTAAACCTTAACTATTTAATTAGAAGACTAAAAATCATTCCATGTTGGAAAATTAATAACATCCATTCATATAATTAATAAATTTGATCTGGATCACTTTCACATGTACTCCCTCCGTCCCAGAAAGATCTGAACACTTGTTGGGACACGTAGTTTAAGGTGATAAGTTATAGTGTGGTTATCAAATGTTATTTCATTTAAAAAGTAGATGTGATAGGAGTTGATGGGGTATTTTTATGAGAGGAGAGAGAAACTTGGGTAACTTTTTATTGATAAAAGGTAGAGTGTGGGCCTAAAGATGTGTAAAAGAAATAATATATTAATAGTGGGACCATACCCAAAAAAGAAGTGTTCAAACTAATTTGGGACAAACTTAAAAGGAAAGTGTTCTGACTATTCTGGAACGGAGGGAGTATTTCATAAGAGAAGTAAGGAAATCTCTTCTTATATCTCATTCTTGCCTAAAGTGTGCACACCTTCAAGTTAAACTCCATCACGAATCTATAGCAAAGATTAGATACCTAGTTAAAATGTCAACAAGCGACATTAGCTTACATCAACAAGCCAATGTGTATCAATATATGATACTTTTCTTGGTGTGAAAATCAATCGATGTAATACCCCTCATGATTGCTTTAAAGGGATCTAACAGACTACTCATTCCAACAAGATGCATCTTTCTTTTAGGGAGCTCATTTCCTTAGTTACTCCACAGTTAAGCGTGCTTGGCTGGGAGTAGTCCATGGATGAGTGACCTCCTGGGAAGTTTCTCGCGGGTGTGCATGAGTGAGGACAAAATGCGCCGGAAGAACTTGTGTTGATTATTGAGGACAATTGTTAGCCCTGGATGCGCATTGGTGACGATCGACTCGACTCCGTATGGGTTGGGTGTTACAAGCGATCTTTCAAAAACATATAGTAATCATGAAATATCGCTTCAATAAAGTAACTTCCCTTGTGTAAAGAAAACATCATAAGAAAATACACTTGTAAGTTCTCTTTCCCCTTTTATTTCACAAAACTTGTTTACCAAGTAATCTTTTGAAAATTTATTACATGAATATATAGTTCATAGATACATTTTTATATCAATCCAACAAGAATTTATAAATCAAAAAATCACACTTTGAATAAAAACGTCAATTATGCTTTATAAACAAATAGAACATTGAATATATGTTTATATAAAAGTTCCTTAAATTATGATACTATACTCAAACCAGAAGATTAGGCCATGTTTACATAGCTTGACCTTTCTAGCAATCAGCAAGAATCTTTGTCTAACAATGATCTTGCTAATTAAACAATTAATATTTGTTACATAGATCATCATTTACTTACTAATAAAACAATAATCAAGTATAACAGTTAATTTATCCTTAAAATTTATATGCCTAAATCATTTGTAAGCTAATCTCTTTAAGGGAAGAAAATGTTCTTTACAAAAATCATCTACTTTTACACTTAGAAAATATTTTTCCTTAGTTGGTTTTGTCCTAAGAAATTCATCCTTAGAATCAACAACTCACTAATAAATACTTACTCAGCAAAATAAGAAACTAGGGTAGTTGATGAACTAAATGATTAAGATGATTAAGCTAAATTCGTGTATCTAACATATTGATTAATTCAAAATCATCGTTAATTAACGTCATGTTATAAATTAAGCAACACGAAAAGTATGTAAAAAAATGCTAAGTAATGGAAAATTTTCAAAACTAAGGTTTAGGAATGAAAATTTCCGAAAAAAAACATATTAAAAGATTTTAAGTCACAAAAGACAAACATAATAGTAGAGCTGATCAACTCCAGCCTGGCCCGACCCGATTTTTGGCCCGCGGGAGGACCGGGAGGCCCGTTTTTTTTTTTTGGGCGGGCTTTGGACAAGCCAAAAAACACTGTTTAGCCTAATTTTTGGCCCGACCCATTTTGGCCTGAAAAAAGCTCGCTCGGCCCCGCCCGAAATAATGGGCTTTGGGCACATTTTTTTGGCCCGGATTTGGGCTCGGCCCGGCCAATAGGCAAATTTTTTAGGCGCGGCCCAGCCTGGCCCGAACCCAGCCCATGATCACCTCTACATAATAGGTAGTAGTTTTCCATTAAATTTATAATACAAGGAGATAAGGTGTAAATCCTATACATCTTCACCATCTACTTTTGTACCTTATGTTATTTCACTAGGAACAATACAAGAGGGGGTGAATTGTATGTGTAGAAATAAACGTAACTGTTGCGGAATTTTAAACTTAAACAAAGAAACAAGCTAAAGGAACACAAGGGATTTTTACGAGGAAAAACTTCTTGGGCCCAACAAGAAGAAACAACCTCGACCACTAGGGATTTTAAACTCAACTCTTTCACTAATTAGGCCAAACAACTTTGTTACAACCTAATTCTACTCACGGACCACACCTTGAGTTCCTAAACTCAAGTTCCTGAAAAACTGTTCCCTTAACAGCTGTTCCTCTCAACTTCACTTGAAGTTTTCTCACTTTAACTCGCTTCACTCAAAGCTTCTCTCTTACAGAACTTCACTCAAAGCCCCCTTACCAAAAAACCAAAATACAATTGATCATATAAACCTAGTGGAATTAGAGTAAGAAGGCAAAGAACAAATGGCTTTTATGAGAGAATGAAGGCACTGACACTTTACTTAGTTAAACTCACTAATTCACTTGGTCAGACACAAATTGAAACTTCATTAGACACTAGTATTTATAGTGGTAATAACTTAGAACGTGGGATTAAAACATGTGTTAGTGATAAAACCATTATCCCATGATGTTCCTTACTCGGAGGAACACGTTCCTCTTTAAACCCATGATCTCCATGATTACAGTTAAACGTGGGAGATAATCATGTTACTGCTCCCTTAATTTTAGCAACCACTTAAAGTAGTAATTTGAAAATCCGATTAATTAAAAAGTATTTTAATTAATAAAACAAAAATAAAATCCTTTTACAAAAAAAATATTATCTTTAAAATATTTTCCATAAAAACCGAAAAGGATATTTATTATCTTTATAAAAATAAAATCTTTTCCTTAAAAAGAGTTTCCTTAAAATCAGATTTTTACTTAAATAAAACGGTTACCTAGAATCTAGGCATAAAAATACTCAAACGACATATTTAACCGTTGTACTGCTTCATCCTAAGTCTAGTTCCTTTTAATAGTTAGTTCCTTTGACTTATTATGACAGCGCCAGTTCGTATGTTCCTTACACAGGAACAAACGCTCATTCTCATTCTAAATTGCCACAATTTCTTACCATTCTTACTCGTTCCTTTACATTAGAACTAGAAACAAAAAGCTTCTCTTTCGTCTTCTTGCTCCAATGCTGCTCCAGTACCAAATCTTTGAACATCATAACTTAGTCTTCAAAATCCAAACTTGATTTCTTCTTTGACTGAGTATTCTCTTTGTTCCTTTCATTGATACCTTGAAATTCATTCACTTAACCAACTTGTTAGTTCAATACTTAGTTTGCATCTTTGTTCCTTTGTCATTATCAAAACTAGGGTTCAACAATTTTCCCCTTTTTGATGATGACAACAAAGTTACAAACTAAGAAAAGCAACAAATAACATAAGAGAATGAAAACGAATAATTTATATAATTTAATTAAGGCAGATTAAGGATTTAAATGTTTCATTTTTTCAGTTTTTCAATGTTTTCATTTTTACAATATGTCAACTCAGTTTGTTCCTGTTGTTATCTTTTGCCTCTTTGTCATCGTCAAAAAGATCAAACTCTTGGTGATTTTGGTAAGACTGATATTGACAAGACCTTGAGACCATTAACAAGCACAAAAAAAATATGGTTAAGTTCGAAATTTCAAAGGTTAGACTTGCTCAAACATCAATCACATAATACTAGCCATTCCAAGTAAGAAAGTAGGCACTCAAATCACAAACGAAGACAAATACAACAAAAGTCATTTATATTTATGGCACTTCTTCCATTAAAGTACAAAAGAGAAAAAGGAGAAAAAAGAAAAGAAAAGAAACAAAAGCTAAGAGTTCATGTTCCTTTAAGAGAAACAAGAACTATACATTAGGAATGGAAGGGGAGTTGTGTTCCTCTACGACTTCTTCCTCAACCACTTCTTCCAACTCCTTCAACACCTCTCCATGGTGTTCATCAAGTTGTTGCTTCAAACTGTTAATGGCTTGGGCCATCATCTTCATGTTCTTTTGTTGTTCAATCACAATATCACTAAGGACTTTCATTAAACCCATCATCTTATCTGTTTTAGCATCTAAAGTCCAGTGAAGGTGATTGTAAAACTTAATCATATGTTGAGCAGGGAGACATACTTCATTGACCCAATTAAACAAATTCATCCGAAAGAACTTGTTCCTTTCCCTTAGAACCAGAGGCAGTGGATGGTTTAGGTGGAGGAACTGGGGTGTTTTCTTAGGATGGACCTACTGTTCCTTTGAGAGAAACAGAAGGTGAGGTGGTGGTGTAAATGGAAGGAAGAAAAGCTGGTTGTGGTGGATGATCAGTGGATGTAGAGGAGAAAGGGTTTGGTTCTTTCATTTCAACCTTCAACTGTTCAAAACTGGAAGGAACAGAGAAGGATGAGGGAGAGATGAAAGGAATTTTAGTGAGATTAACTGGTAGTTTTGGTGAGGATGGAGGAGTTGGTTCCTTAGGTGAATTGTAAACCTGTTCCTCTGCATCAGAAAGGACTAATGGAGAGTCCTTATTTGAAGGAACAGGTGCAGTTTTAGCAGTTTTCAACCTAGTGCTATGTCTAACTCTTTTAGGAACATGAGGGTAAGGCTTTTTAGCAACAGTTTTGCGCCTCTTGGGTTTCTGTTCCTTTGGTTCTGTAAGGACATGAACTTGTTCCTCGAGTATAACTTCCACTGGTTCCTCTTCCACTGCCTTAGGCAATTTTCTCTTGTGAGAGGAACTAGTAGAAATCCTCCCTTGATTTAACACTCCATCTTGGACAGGGTGGTCCAAACCATACAAAGTCTTTTCATTTAAAATATTACCTTGTTTTATACCCAAGGTAGGCCAACCAGTAGTCTTGACTTTGAAGTGAGAAAGAAGAGAGGTGATCAAAGTACCATAGCCAACAACATAGTGATTCTCAATGCAGTGAGTGAGATGTTGGATGAAGAGAGAAGGGAAGTTAATTTGAATGTGGTGGTCAAGGCAAAACATATAACACATATCTAAGAGACCAATCTCATTCCTCTTTTCAGTTCGAGGAATGAGTGCTCTCCAAACAAGATTAAATAAGATTTTATGAACAGGAGAGAGAAGGTTGTGATTAATTTTGGTAGCAGTTCCCCCAAAGGATTCAACTATATCATCTTGGGAGAAATTGGGAAAGGTGACAGTTCATTTCCTCTTAAAATATAGAGCAGTTCCTTTGCAAGGAACTTCCCATAATTTTGCTAAGGTTTCTTGGGAAAATTTAAGTTTCTTCCCCCTAACTTCAATAGTACATACTCCATCAGTGTTGATGAAATTTGCACAAAACTCATCCGCAGCTAAAGGAACTAAGGCATTATTATATGCGGTTTCAAACAGGTATTCCATACCATGTTCTTTTAGTATATCGGTTAATTCATTGAATATAACTTTCTTGGCCCACTCCAAATCTACACAAAATCCTAAAACATACCTTGAATCACTTCGCTCCACTCTTTTCTTGGAGGAAGAAGCAGCAGTTCCTTTGGAAGGAACAGGTGTAGCTTCTTCTTCCCCCTCAACTAATTCCAGGGTTTCTTCCTCATCATCTTCCCCAATCAGTTTTCTTCTTCTCACACTTCTCCTTGTTGACTCCAATTTTTGCTCTTTTACCGCCATTGTTGTTTCTTGAGAATTTTCGGCTTCTAGGGTTTTGGATGGAGAATAGGGGTTTTCCATTTGAGAGGTTTTGGGAGTTTTTGCTTTTGGAAAAGGTGAATTGAGAGAAATTTTTGCCATTTGGTGGAAAGAAATTGTGGTTTTATGTGGTGCGAAGAGGTGTGAAGGAGATGAAACAATGGTGAAGTTGAAGCGTTTAAAGAATACGGTTTTGGAAGGGAAGAAAGAAAAAGAAAGAAGATGCATGTAACAGTAAATGAAGAGTTACACGCGTAAAAATTAAAAAGATAAAAATAAAATAAAAGATAAAAGATAAAGGAAAAGATAAAAAGAAAATCACGACTTGATTAAATCTGATTTCTATATTTTTGGGATTTTTGGGATTTTTTGATTTTAATGGACTTTTTAAAATATGGAAAGAAAATAAATTCTAAGGAACTTGTGCTATAGGAACAATTTATGCTAATTATAAACATTCTTCATATCATGCCTGTTTCTATAACTTAGGAACAATAAGGGGAGTATTATGGGACATTTGTGAGTAGCTTTATTCCTGTGAATCCATGTTTATGTTTTCAACATCTTAATTTGCAATGGTCTTAGGCAATTAATCACAGTCACTTAATATCACATAGAGTAAGACAAATCAATTCAGACATGGGGGATTGGAATAGGAAATATTACTTAAGTTTTATTAATCCTAAATCAAGCCTTAATTTTTCATATCTATCTCTTTGTAGAGGCTTAGTTAGTATATCAGCAATCTGATTTTCAGTTTGATAAAACTCAAGTTTAATCAAACCTTTTTCCACATTTTCTTTTAGAAAGTGATGTCTGATATGTATATGCTTAACTCTTGAATGATGCACTGGATCTTTTGAAATACTAATAACACTTGTATTATCACAATAATAGGAACACAATTAAAGATTATTCCATAGTCACAAAGTTGTTGTTTTATCCAAAGCATTTGAGAGCAACATGCAGCAGCAGCCACATATTATGCTTCAGCAGTGGATAAAGCAACTGTGTTTTGTTTCTTGGTGCTCCAAGAAACTAAACTATGACTAAGAAATTGAACCATACCTGAGGTGCTTTTCCTATTTACAAGATCTCCAGCATAGTCAGCATCAACATATCCTCTTTAACTCGAATGTATCACTTCTTGGATAGAAAAGTCCAAGATCATCTGTTCCTTTAAGATATCTAAGAATTCTCTTCACAACAGTTAGATGAGACTCCTTGGGATTTGCTTGAAATCTAGCACACAAACCAACACTAAAAGCTATGTCTGGACGACTAGCAGTTAGATACAAAAGAGAACCAATCATGCCTCTATATCTTGTTTGATCAACACTTGTTCCTATGGAATCTTCATCTAATCTAGTTAAAGTTCCCATAGGAGTGTGATTTATCTTTGAATTTTCGAGGCCATATTTCTTTAACAGTTCTTTTATGTATTTTTGTTGGTGAATAATTATTCCTTTTTCTGTTTGCTTAATTTGTAACCCAAGAAAGAAATTTAACTGACCCATCATGCTCATCTCAAATTCATTACTCATAAGGTTTGAGAATTCTTTGCATAATGATTCATTAGTTGCTCCGAAAATAATGTCATCCACATATATTTGAACAAGAAGTATATCAGAATCTGTTGATTTTAGAAACAAAGTTTTATCTACTTTTCCTCTTATAAAGTTGTTTTCTAAAAGGAACTTAGATAATCTCTCATACCATGACCTAGGCGCTTGCTTTAACCCATAAAGAGCCTTGTCAAGCTTGTTGACATGGTTTGGGAGATCATTGCTTTCAAATCCAGGGGGTTTTTCAACATATACATCTTCATTTAAATAGCCATTAAGAAACGCACACTTGACATCCATTTGATACAGTTTAAATCCTATATAAGCAAGAGTAAAGGTTTCTTCATAGTCAATTCCTTCTTGTTGATTATAACATTTTACTACAAGTCTAGCTTTGTTCCTTACAATTGTTCCATACTCATCTAGTTTGTTTCTAAACACCTATTTTAAGCTAATCACTTTTTGTTGTTTAGAAGAGGGAACTAGATGCCATACCTTGTTTCTTTCGAACTCATTTAATTCAGCTTGCATAGCAGTGATCCAATTAGAATCAGTTAGGGCTTCTTCATGATTTCTTGGTTCTATCATTGATAAGAACGCATGAAATGCACAAAAATTCATTAACGAGATCTAGTTTGCGTACCTTTGGATATGTCACTTATTATGAGTTCCACTGGATGTGATTTTTGATGTCTCCAAGGTTTTGGTTGAAACTCCCTTATAGGAACTGGTTGTTCCTCTTGAGTTTCATGAGAGGATGAGGAGCCTTGACATTTTTTCCTCTTTCAGCAATTGTTGAATAAGTTCCTTCAACATTTTCGTTCTTTGCAGGAACAGGAACAATTCCATCATCTTTAGGAACATAACATCATTGTTATGAATGTTTTCATCTACTTCGTTCCTTTCCTCTTTTATTTCTTCTTCTTCAATTGAATCTGCATCTTTCCCATTTGATCGAACCAAGTCTATCTCAAAGTCATCAACCTGTTTGCTTGGATTGAAGTTGTCAGATTCATCAAATATTATATGAATACTTTCTTCAACGCACATAGTTCTTTTATTATAAACTCTATAAGCCTTACTATGTGATGAATATCCTAAGAATATTGCTTCATCACTCCTTGCATCAAATTTTCCGAGATGATCTTTCCCATTATTATGAACAAAACATTTGCAACCAAATGTTCTTAAATGAGTAATATTGGGTTTCTTTCCAAAATAAAGCTCATAAGGAGTTTTGTTAATAATAGGTCTCATCATGGCACAATTTATTATGTGGCAAGCAGTATTAACAGCCTCAGCCCAAAAATTCCTTGGAAGTTCACTAGCAATTAGCATGGTCTTAGCCATTTCCTCCAAAGTTCTATTTTTCCTTTCTACAACCCCATTTTGTTGTGGTGTCCTAGGGGCAGAAAAATTATGATCTAGGCCATAGTCTCTGCTTAAGTCATCAAATTTATAATTTTCAAATTCTTTGCCATGATCAGATCTTATATGCATCAATTTGTGAACACTCAAATTTTGAACTCTTTTAGCAAAGACAAGGAACTCATCATAAGTCTCATCCTTACTAGAGAGAAAAATAACCCAAGTGTACCTAGAGTAGTCATCAACAATAATTAACACATGCGTCTATCCACTTCTACTTTGAATTCTCATAGTTACACACAAATCTATATGAATTAATTCTATAGGTTTTGTGGTGCTCACAACAGTTTTAGATTTGAAAGAGGACCTAATATGCTTTCCTTTGGCACATGCATCACAAACTTGATCAATATGAAATTTTATAGATGGTAATCCCAAAACAAGATCTTTTGATCGAAGTTTGTCAAGTAATGAAAAGCTAGCATGTCCTAGACGCTTATACCACAAGAGTGGATCATCTTCAATAACACTAAAGCATGTCAAGTTGTTTTTAGGAACAAGATCAAGATCCACAATATATGTGTTCCCATTCCTTGTTCCTTCCAATATGACATTCTTAGAGTTAATGTAAACGATCAAGCATTTTTCGCTATTAAATTTAACAACATTTCCCTTGTCACAGAATTGGGAAATACTTAAAATATTTTGCTTTAAACCTTCAACTAGAAACACATTATCAATGAAATGTGATGGTGACTTACCAACCTTACCCATGGCAACTATGTTACCTTTCTTATTATCACCAAAAGTCACACTTCCACCTTCATAGGTTGAAAGTGAGAGAAACTTAGATTTGTCTCCTGTCATATGCTTAGAACAACCACTATCAATATACCAAGTGTAGTTCCCCCTCACTTCAACATGCAAAAATCAACTAGTTGTTAGTTGTAGGAACCCCTTGTTTCGTGGGTTCTTGTTCTTGATTAGCATTTGATTTAGCAACCCATTTCATGTTGCTCAACTTCACATTTTTGCCAATCATTCCAGTTCTTAGTTGACATTGATTTATGTAATGACCTATCTTTCCACAGTACATGCAAATTTTATCACTAGGTAGGTCAACATATTTCTTAGGCTTGTTCCTCTTTTTGTAGTTTTCAAAACCAAGACCTTATTTTCTTTTAGTCTGTGGTCTCTCAATCACTTTGCCTCTGTTCCTTACAACAACCAGTTCCTTCTTGAGATTACATATCTGTTCCTTTAAAACATTTTTCTCTTTATTCAAATTTTCGATCTCATATCTGTAACCTTTCAAAGGAGTTGATCTAATATCAAAGGAACTTAGAACAGGGACAAATTCTTTTAAGCGTGAAATTTCTAAATTGATTAGATAATTTTTATTCTTCACACTCTCATATAATTCCTTGATTTTTATAATTCTTATCAAATAAATCAAAGAACCTAGTTTCAACATCCGTTCTCATTTTCTTAAGCCATTCTATATGTTCTTTACAAACTTTAACAGCTTGTTCAGTTTGCTCACGTTTTTCACGTTCATCTCTACATTCAAGAATTGCATCATAAAGAAGATCATAAATTTCAGGCCTAGTTTTTCCATCTAAGTCTGATTCAAATCCATGTTGGTTTACCTCAACATTTTCTTCATCTTCTTTTTCGTCGGTGTTTGCCATGAGGCAAAGATTTGCGGTTTCTTCATTTTGTTGTTCCTCTTCATCTTCGGTCTCTGAATCTCCCCAAACTGCTATCATAGCCTTTCAAACGTTCGCATTAGAAAAAGGTGCTTTTGATTCCTTGTTCCTTTCAGCGAAGCGTTCCTTGTTCCTTTCTTTGGTCTTGTCATTTTCCCAAAGTGGACATTCCTTAATGAAATGATCTGTACTACCACATTTATGACAAGCAGCTTTGTTAGAAAACTTTTTAGTTTTACCTTTGAAGTTCCCATTCTTCATGTTCCTATACATCTTTCGGAATTTTCGGACCATGAGTGCTGCTTCCTCTTCTTCTGAGTCAAAGTCATCTTCATCATCTGCTTTGAGGGCATTGGACTTTGACTTAGAGCTTTCACCATACTCAGTATCAAGGTGGAGCTCATGAGTCATAAGTGATCCAGCAAGCTGTTCCAAGTTGAACTTAGTGAAGTCTTTTGTTTCTTGTAAAGTAGTGACCTTAGCCATCCATCTATCCTTAGGAAGACTCCTAAGAACTTTTCGAACATGTTCCTTTGATGAAATAAACTTACCAAGAGAAGCTAACTCATTAATAATGTTAGTGAAACGAGTAAACATCTCTTGTATGATTTCCTTAGCATTCATGGAGAACAGTTCATATTGATTCATTCGTAAATCAATTTTTAGATCTCTTGACTTCATTAGTTCCTTCATGGGTTACTTCTAGTAAATCTCATATTTGCTTTGTGGATTTGCATCCTATGATCCTATTGTGTTCATGGGGTCCAAGTCCACAATGCAACAGTTTAACAGCCATAGCATTAACTTCCATTTTTTCGAAATCAGCTTTGTTATATTCAGAGAAGTGTTTAGGAATTACCTCATTCTTGTCATTAGTAGTTGTGACATCAAAATCACTAACTTCAATGACTCTCCATACCTGATAGTTTTTGGCATTGATGAATATCTCTATTCTGTTCTTCCAGTAGGAATAGAACTTCCCACTAAACATAGGAGGCCTTTGTGTAGAGTAACCTTCCTCAAGTTTCTCGGTGGTATTCATTGTTCCTTGGATCTTTTTCTCAATAGGGTTTCCTATCTTTCATGAGTTCTGGCTCTGATACCAATTGTTATTTCACTAGGAACAATACAAGAGGGGGGGTCAATTGTATGTGTAGAAATAAACGTAACTGCTGCGGAATTTTAAACTTAAACAAAGAAACAAGCTAAAGGAACACAAGGGATTTTTACGAGGAAAAACTTCTTGGGCCTAACAAGAAGAAACAACCTCGACCACTAGGGATTTTAAACTCAACTCTTTCACTAATTAGGCCAAACAACTATGTTACAACCTAATTCTACTCACGGGCCACACCTTGAGTTCCTAAACTTAAGTTCCTGAATAACTACTCCCTTAACAGTTGTTCCTCTCAACTTCACTTGAAGTTTTTACTTTAACTCGCTTCACTCAAAGCTTCTCTCTTACAGAACTTCACTCAAAGTCCCCTTACCCAAAAACCAAAATACAATTGATCATATAAACTTAGTGGAATTAGAGTAAGAAGGCAAAGAACAAATGGCTTTTATGAGAGAATGAAGGCACTGACACTTTACTTAGTTAAACTCACTAATTCACTTGGTCAGACACAAATTGAAACTTCATTAGACACTAGTATTTATAATGGTAATAACTTAGAACGTGGGATGTGTTAGTGATAAAACCATTATCCCATGATGTTCCTTACTCGGAGGAACACGTTCCTCTTTAAACCCATGATCTCCATGATTACAGTTAAACGTGGGAGATAATCATGTTACTGCTCCCTTAATTTTAGCAACCACTTAAAGTAGTAATTTGAAAATCTGATTAATTAAAAAGTATTTTAATTAATAAAACCAAAATAAAATCCTTCTACAAAAAAAATATTATCTTTAAAATATTATTTATAATAACCGAAAAGGATATTTATTATCTTTATAAAAATAAAATCTTTTCCTTAAAAAGATTTTCCTTGAAATCAGATTTTTACTTAAATAAAACGGTTACCTAGAATCTAGGCATAAAATACTCAAACGACATATTTAACCGTTGTACTGCTTCATCCTAAGTCTAGTTCCTTTTAATAGTTAGTTCCTTTAACTTATTATGACAGGGCCAGTTCGTCTGTTCCTTACACAAGAAAAAACGCTCATTCTCATTCTAAATTGCCACAGTTCCTTACCATTCTTACTCGTTCCTTTACATTGGAACTAGAAACAAAAAGCTTCTCTTTAGTCTTCTTGCTCCAATGCTGCTCCAGTACCAAATCTTTAAACATCTTCACTTAGTCTTCAAAATCCAAACTTGATTTCTTCTTTGACTTGGTATTCTCTTTGTTCCTTTCATTGACACCTTGAAATTCATTCACTTAAACAACTTGTTAGTCCAATCCTTAGTTTGCATCTTTGTTCCTTTGTCATCATCAAAACTTGGGTTCAACACCTTCCTATTTTCATGTACTTTCATAATCCATTAAGGTTTTGGTAAAAATCTTGGACCCGATCAATATCTATGGATCCAAATCTGTCTTTATAGGATCTGGATAGATTATTATATCTCCACAAATTTGATGGGTTGGATCTAGATTTTCTTCTTCTTGAGATCCAAATCCGACCCATATCCATTTTATTCTAATTTTAATTTTTATAAAAAAATATAAAACATTAGGTGATAGTCCTTCTTCGTGTTATTAAATAGTCTCATTAATGTTCTTGTGTTGAAAAAGTTAAATTAGCTATAATGTTATGAGTGATACATAATTTTTTCTACCCTTGAGGTTTGATAATATTCACTAGGTATCCTCGCCAGTTTTGAAATTCACAAGGTACCCTTGAGCAAGGTATACTAAAAGTGTCATTTTAATACAAATACTAACAAAAATCAAGTTTCATTTGGTTGTAACGTAAACACAGGAGCTTAAAAAAGAGACTTCTAGAAACTTATACACTTCATATATATTCCAAATAAAACCCTAAAAAGATCAGGAGAGTGGTAAATCTTGTGAGGGAAACATAATCAAAAGGAGATATGTTCTTTATTTTTAGAGTCGTTGGCAAAAAAACCTATAAAACGCACGCAAAAAATGTCATCTTCGTGAAGGAAAATAGGAATTTTAACTTTGATAGGATTTTTCTCAAAATGAGAATTTTAAAGTAACTCAAATGTACCTCATGAATTTCAAAATTGACGACATGGAGAAATTTGCCAAACTTCTAGGGTACCTACTGAAAAGTCCCTTCTTTTTATAGTAATTATATATTTTGGTGTTTTATTTTTTTAAGTTAAAAAAAATTCATGTGGATCCAAATGAAGATATGTGAATCTATTGGATCCATTGGATTTGAATTTAGATCCAGATCTTCTTTGTCCAGGGTATCTGGATTGAATCTTGATCCATGTCTAAGAATTCAGATATGAATTGTTTGGTCCAAATCTGGCTTGTAGCCATCTATAGCTATAATATCCTTATTTTTTTTAAAAGCATTTGTGATGAGTTCAAAATGTAATACCACAAGTATACGGTGTCTGTTGTTAGCAAAGACTTAACAAATACGAGACGATCCATAGTTGAGAGATCTCTATAGATTAATGTTCAACTACTTCAAGGTGACAAAGATATTGGAATTAACTAATAGACTAAAGTATACTGAATTAAACTAGAAATTTAGCAACTAACAAAGATCTAGGGCATTAGTTTGGTTCACCATGCTTATACTTATCCAATGAAATAAAGTAACTCAACAATACTTAGGTTTAGGATCGAACAATTAGAGCAAGGGTTAATGACTTAATCCTACGATCGGGTCTTAACACTCTTAAACCAACATATGAAATACAGTCGCTAACATAATCAGATTCAATTGTTCTAAGCCTCTAAAAGTAAGATTTTCGATTCTAACAATCATTAGCCAAAGATAATCCATGATATTGCACAACTACACGAATTAAACAATAATAACAAATTAATTTGAATTACTCTAATCAAAACCCAAATATTGAAGAGATTTAGAATAACAAATAAACATGGCATCCCTTACTTAGACCTAGAATAATTAAACTACTCACTCATGGCAATAAAGAACAAATTCATAATTAAAGTAAAATAATTCATGAAATTAAACTAAGTAGGGAATAAATTCCGAGTAATTGAAGAATATTGGAAACAAGATCAACACTCTTTAATAATCTTCAAAGCCAATGTAATGAGTTTGTAAACTAAAGCTAGAGAGAAAACTAGAGTACTTAACCTAATCAAAACGAGAATAAAAGATAGTCTAATCGTAGTTACTAAAAAACTATATATAGACTATAGTGGTTCGAAAGAATACGAAAAAACACTAAAGTAAGATATTCTGAGAATCCACCTGGTTGGGAGATGGTGATTTTTTTGTTGTACTTTAGAGAACCTCTGCCTGGTCAATCATATCACTTCACTTGCAGGCAACTTCCGCCCATTTGACCGGGCGACGACTTTTCATCTTGCTTTGACTTCAAACTTCTATCTGGAGCACTTGTCTTGCTTTCGGCAGTGTCTATGATCATATGTAGTCCTTCGACTTATCTTACGTGGCTAGATAAGATATCAAAAGCCTAACCTGCACAACAAAGCACAAAAGAGCGTAACCAAGTCCAATTCCATATCAAATCGCAGATAGAGGAGCTCAAAAAAGCTCAAAATATTACTCAATTGCCAAATGATAATTACGATAAATAACTTGATTATGTATTTAATACACTAATTTTATTTGAGTTTAAATATGAATCTCGATTTTTCATTATTAAAAAATTCGATTATTTGATTAGCGTTGAAATTTAAATACTTTAATTACTTGTAACATGTCGTATTTCTAAGTGTATTTATTTAAAAGTTATATTGATTTTATAAAATACTCCCTCTATATTTTTTTTTTGTTTTTCATACTTAACTATGCACATTTGTTAATGCACTTCTTTGACCTTAAATATTTTTCATTACATATTAGTTAAATCTAAGACGAACCAATTACAAGACCCCATATGATTATATTTTTTCTTATATATTAAAAAAAATTAGAAAATTCTCTCTGATTTTAAATAGAGTCAAGATTCCAAATAGGAAGAACAAAAAAATACAGAGGGAGTAACTATTAGTAATAAAAAGTTTGGATTTTATATAAATTTTATTTATGAATTTTGAATTATATGTTTGCAATATATTTATTAATTAATTTTATCAAGTTATGCTTAAATGTATTTTGGATTTTATGTACCAAAAATTAGTTGAATAGTATTTGACCCAAACGGGAAACAAAATTGTTGTTTCTACCTCTTAAAGTCGGTTCCCTTTCTTTTCTCCTTGATAACCAAGCAATATGAAAATTCTATTGTGCTCCCAGGAGCACAGTGCACAAGCTGCACCCAATAAAATTGTTCCATTTTCGATGAGTAAATGTTATATTTCAATAAATGTTCGTTTTAAGCATAATTTCAGCGAAAAAATATGTTCTATTTTTCGTGAAAATTGTTCTATATATTTTCAATAAGCAAATGTTCTATTTCAACAAATGTTCATTTTAAGCATATTTTTCAGCAAAAAAATATGTTCTATTTTCAATAAGCAAATGTTCTATTTCAATAAATGTTCATTTTAAGCTTATTTTTCAGCAGAAAATTATGTTCTATTTCCCGTGAAAATTATTCTATTTTCCATAAGCAAATGTTCTATTTTAAAAAATGTTCGTTCAAAGCTTATTTTTCAGCAAAAAAATATATGTTCTATTTTCCATGAAAATATGTTCTATATTTAATAAGCAAATGTTCTATTTAAGTAATTGAATTCTGGTAATGTTCCACTTCAACAGTAAAATGTTCATTTTCGTAATTGAATTCTAGTAATGTTCCACTTCAACAGTAAAATGTTCGTTTTCGTAAGTGAACTCTTGTAATGTTCCACTTCAACAGTAAAATGTTCGTTTTCGTTTCCGTAAATGTTTTATTTTACATTGTGGGAGCACAGTTCTCATTGTGCTCCTGGGAGCACAATCCACGTATTGGGTGGATCAGATTTATAATAATAATTTATTGTGCACCCAAACTGACTTTTTATCACACAAAATATACTATATTAGAAATAAAACCGTATATCATACGAAAACTGATTATACCGAAAATTAATTATATCATATAAAAACTGACTACTTCATCAAATGAGAATGACTATATCATATGGTTTTACCGATTCAAATTTGTATCGAGTACAAAGTGTTACCATAGCCTCCCCCACTCTCTCTTATTTCTCTCAAACCCTAGCCTCCCCTACCCCTTCTTCATCAATTAGGGGCTGCCAAGGATGATTTCATCTATGGTAAGCCCCTTTTCCCCTTTTATTTTTCAGTTTTTAGTTTATTTTCTTGTTTTGCTGAATAAATTAGTATCTCTTTATGAGATTTTTTCAAACTCTGTTATGGGAATTTTAGTCTCTTTTGTGGAGATCTCCTTCTCCCATATGGGAGTTGTGAGTATGTTTTTTTGTCTTTAGGTATGAGAAATTGTTCTCATTGATTGAAGTTCAAGGCTGAACATGAAGGTATTGGAATCTCAGATGCGGTCAACATGGCTCGATCAAGAATGTTCTTCCAAACTATGTCAGAATGATAGACTTCCTCATCAATAGCTGCTCGATTCAGCAAATACAAGGGGGTTGTGCTGTATTGCTCGATCTGGTTTATTGTAGTTTCTTCAAAGACGAATTTGATTTAACCTTGTTTGATTATATCTTGTTTTTCCTTAATATCTATTATAGATGTTGTTTGACCTTCAATTAATGAAATTTCTCTTTCAAAAAAAAAAAAATATCATATGGTTTTACCGTATTATGGTTTCCAATGCACAAGTTATTTTGAAGCCGGTCCATTGAAGTTTTTCCTTAACCCCCATGGCCCATACCCTTAGTTGTGGCTCTCTTTCTCTTCAGTCTTCCCTCGCACCTCCCTTTTCCACCATATCGTGTTGCTGACTAGGGTTAGTCGCCTTTGCCGCCGTCC
The DNA here is from genome assembly GCA_947646795.1 of Beta lomatogona. NCBI lineage: Eukaryota > Viridiplantae > Streptophyta > Magnoliopsida > Caryophyllales > Amaranthaceae > Beta > Beta lomatogona. Next base: position 1,494,808 of record CANSNZ010000927.1, on the reverse strand, counting down.
CTAAGCTCGCCGGAGCTTCTCTCTTGCGCATGATCAGTTTTCTCTCCTCTGTCGGTGCTGCTCATTGTGCGCCTGCTGCTGCTGGTGTTGTTCTCTTCCTCTTCTTCTTGCGGCTGCTGCTGTGTTGTTATCTTCGGTGTTGCTGTGGTTATTGTATTGCAGCGCTTCTGCCGCTCTCCCATCTCGCTGCTGTGCCAGAGCTCAAAGCTCCATGCCTTCCCCTCGCCGGAGTCATCTGGTGTCCATTAGACACCACGTGAGGTGCCACACCTTCTTCTTTTCCGTTTGTTTTTCTTCAGATTAGTGGTTATTATTGAAATTCTGAATTTTGGGTGTTAAATGTTGGTGCTTTGATTTCTTGAATTATGACTATCAAGGTTGATTAATTTTAGTATTAAGAATTATGACTATCTAAATGTCATATATTACTTGAATTAGTCTGTAAGTCTTGATTGAGTATTACTTGTTCTTAGTCGTAATCCTTGAAGAAATTGTAATTGGGGGTGGATTATGTTGAATTGATGAAATTGTTAGATGAACTCTAATGATAGTTGAAGTTGTACTGTTGCTTTTAAGTCTACTTGTGTCCCCGGATTATGACACTTTTGGTGGCCTAAAGCTATACTACTTGTGAAGTTTAGTGTAACTATGAGGTCATGGTAAAGTATTGTCGTTAAAGCTTATTGAGTTGAGTTGAGTAATTTATGGTCAAAAGTAGATGAGTTGGATAGGCATATTAGGTTTCTGAATTTCAGATTTATTTGGAAGTAAGGAAGCTGAGGAAGGTAATCTCAAAGTCATATAATTATTTTGTAGGGTTGAAATTCTCAAATTCATGACCTTTTGGGATAAATTATGTGAGTTATATTATTAATTTGTGTTCTATAAAATAATGGAAAAATTGACAACAGAGGTCTCAACTTTGGGTGATAATTTTTAAAAGGTATGTATTGATTAACCTGTGTAGGTCCCAACTTAAAGGGACTTAACTTTTAGCCGTGCTTGGTGACATAAAACTGACGATTTTTTAAAAATCTCACCTAGTTCCTACATCCCTCCCTCAATTAACTCTTATGTTGTGACCCAAGTTTTACAAGTGATGACCTATTAAGCCAGTTTCAAGTCACTAAAGCCCGCTAAAAGTTAAGACCCCATAAAGTTGGGACCTACACAGGTTAATTAATAGTTCAGACCTTTTAAAAATTATCACCCAAAGTTGAGACCTCTGTTGTCAATTTTTCCTAAAATAATAGTTCTTCATTTAGAAGTATGGAAGTTGTAGGCCCTTTATTTGGATTGTTATTTAAGAAAAGTATTCCTAATTATGGTTTTATGTACTCGTATGTCTTTGATATTATAGTAAGGACATTTCCCATAAAACCGTACTAATTTTTCTTTTAATATACAATATATATTCTTTAAACTAATACTAGTTTGTTCTTTTACTACGCAACACGTGTTTCTTAAAATAGTACTAATTGTTTTTCTAATAAACTCCTTGTCCCTCATTCATGATATCAGATTTCTACTCGCTTGTTTTTTAATTTACTCTATAGCTCACATTTTTTTAAAAGCCAATAGAGTAACTGATTATCTCTCCAAAAAGGGTCACACTATTTCTGCTATCATGGTTGACTTTGTTGCTGGAGTTGATCCCACCTTAGATCATATTGTTGTTTTTGATTCATTAATTTTCTTCCTTGAGAGAAGGGTGATAATTTCTAATTGTCAAAAGAAAAAAGATAGATTTTCACCATATACCTTTGAGTAATTTTTTTATTTACCATATACCCTCAAACTTTTCAAAGTTTAACATAAACCCTCCAATTTTTCAAAATTCACCATACACCCATCAATTATATCTAAAATTTACCGTATGCTCTTAATGACTAATACAACCAACTTTTTTAGTCATTAATCCCTAATTCCGTTACTAAACCCTAATTGACCTCTTTTTGACCTGTAGCCAACTTTCTCTACAAGGCGGCAGGAAGAAGGCAGGGAGAGGGAGGAGGTGAAAACAACATCTTTGGGAAGATAAAGAATGAAGTGATCAGCGGCAGTGAGGAAAGCTTTGGTGTTAGTGGTGGTTCCATCACCCAACCCTCCAGAATCAGTGATCAGCGGCACTCTGACTTCTGCAGATCATTGCAGAATACTCAAAATCAGTGATTAGTTATATTTAAGATTTTCAAGGTATTTTACTTGTTTATAACAGTATTATGGGTTATCAAGTTTTTGGCCTGCCCCAAAGTTTTAGGCGCTGCGCTATACTGATCTATTTAACTGTGGTTAAGTTCTCCAAAACTTAATTTGTTGTATTTAGTCTTTTTTTTTGCTGCATATAGGACTTATCTTGAAATTTTTTTGTGGCTTTAGTTAATTGTGGTTAATTAAAAGATGGAAATATGATAAAAAAGACATGATGTCTGAATATGTGAAGAATGAGGAGTTTGGAGATTTTTTTAATGCAATCCAATAAGCTATCTCCCTAATTAAAAGTGGATTATATTGGTATATAATACTTACTATCCCTTTAACATTAGTCTGAGAACTTGATTGAATGTTTGGATTGAATCGAAGGTGGGTTAGTAAAAGGAAAATTATGAGCACTTGAAGTGATAATACTTCCTTTATTACGTTAACCATTGGTCTTTGGCCAGGGGCGGAGCCACCCCACTTTTAAAAAAATAATTTTATGTTTTTTTTTTTAAAAAAAAAAAACGAAAAAACAAAAAAAAGGGAAGAAACACGCTGGGCAGGAGAGTGGAGAGAGAGAAGCGTGAAAAGTGAAAAACACGCTTGGAAAAAACACCGCTTGAAAGGAAGGGAAACTGAGGAGGAGGGAAACCCTAAACTCCCTGCCACGACCGCACGAGCTGCCGCCCGCCGGAGCCGATGACGACGAGCGTCGAGCGGTGAGGAACGAAGTTCGAAGGAACCTCAACCTTCGAAGTTAAACCAGCCAAACGAACGAAGGAGTCCCGACCCCGAGTCCCGAAGCGACGAAGCCACGCCCACCGCCCACGGCCAGTCGCCGACCTATCGAGTCCCGACGCCTAGTCAGTCAGTCGTCAGACGTCACTTCGTCAGTCAGTCAGTAAGTTGCTTTTTCTAATTTCTAAACCCTAAGTTTTAGTTTCATTTCTTTAGGTAATATTTACATTGTTTGGTTGTGATACTTGTGAAATGTGAATTTGTGATTGTGGATTTACGGTTGTTGATTGATTTGTTGTTGGTTTGGTAATGATTTATTGAGTTGATTGGTTGATTCATGTTTTAAATTTATTTAGGTTGCAATTTCGAATTTCTAATTAGGAAATTGCAAATATGAGTTAATTTATAATTGACTAGTTTGGTTTGATATGTAATTGATTAATGTTTATCAATTTAATAGGAAATGTCAAGTGATTCACATTCACCTAATTCTAACAAGTCCAAGGCCATAAGCATTTTGGAATTTTGGATGTAAAACATTAAGTATTAAACAATTTGTGTTGTAGTGTTTTTTTTCTAAATTTTTTCCCGAATACTCGACGGTCTGATTTTGTCCCCCCACTTTGAGAATCCTGGCTCCGCCACTGACTTTGGCTATCAGATATGACATTATAGTAACTAATTATATATTGAAATGTCAGCTTAATGAAATACTGGTCTTTCATAGTTAGCAACAGAGTGGCTGCACAGTCAACTCTTACATGGCTAGAAAAGGGTCTATCAGGGGTGATTTCATTGCATACTGTATAAAACCTCTTTCATTGCCAAATAACACAAACTTTAGCCCACAGCTGCAATTTTCGCATGGCTTACACAAGGATCCAGCTCAATTCTTCTCATCTGTCGCTTGCTTTCTTCTGTTAAAAGGCTTTTCTCTTTTCGTACTCTTCACTTTCTTCATGAGTGATAAGATGTTACAGCACTCCTCTTAGTGAATTACAACCGTATGATTCTGCAAGTTTTTTAATTTGCCATAGCATCACAATTTGGGGTTTCCTTTCACTGAAATCTTTTGGTGGGCATTCTAAAGCATTGATTCAAAGCTTTGCAAATTAATTTTGAGGTGACAAAGGTTATTTTATTAACTCATTTCTTTCCCGTCTTTAATTGTATTTTTCTATAGTTACATTTCAGTCATTATAGAAATATTTTGATTAATAAGTATAGGTAAATGGGTCTATTGTTTTATCTTAAGGTCTCTAGGTTGTTTCATCAGAAAAATGCCAACTCCATGTTTCGTTTAGGGATATATTGTTTTCTCATCTTATAAATGCTGATCAGCTGTTGGAAGCCACTAAAAAATTTGTAGTGTAGTATTCCAAAAATGTATATGTTGTAAGACGTCATTATAAGTTTTCAATCTATAAATAGATAACTGAGTTTCTGTTGTTTATGAGTAATTTCAACATACTAAAAATTATATTTTTATCACTCCATTATTCACTGTGAACTCTAGATTGGTTTGTTACCTGTTTTTGTCTCTTCAATGATCCATAAGTTTGTCCAAATTATGTTTGTTGTCTAATCCAACTCAGTTTTTTGTTCCTTTCTCATCCAGGTATATAGTTTGAAATAAAAGGAGCAGATCGCTAAAGGAAATCTAACACATTGTGATTCGTATTATCTCACTTTGACTGACAAAGTATGGTAGGTGTTATGAAGAGATATGTTTTGAAGTTGTTTATATCCTTGAAGTACATCACAGCAAATGTAGTAGATAGGAACAATGGGAAGATTGTTGCCACAGCTTCTACAGTTGAGCATGCTCTCAAAGGCACGTTTGAATGTGGTCGGTCTGGCAATGCGAAGGCAGCAGTAGTTGTAGGGGAAGTTTTGGCTAGGCGGTTAAAAGTTGAAGGTCTTGATGATGGACAAGGAAGAGGGATCCATGTTGATATGAATAAGGAGGTGGAGAAAAAAGGTTTTAAAAATCGCACCAAGGTGTGGGATGTTGTAAATGCACTGAAGGACAATGGTGTAAAGCTTATACTTGAAGACAGAGATGATGAAGTTTGAGCAAATTGTTAATGTGACCCACCTGTTGTAGGTGGGGTAGGTAAGATAATAATTTAGCTCCATATTGCATCTTTAGAATTGTTAAGATATTAGGTGCAGTTAAATTAGCAATCGAAGGTACAATTACATAAATGAGGGATCATAAGGTTATGGAAACAGTTTGCCACCTTGTAGTTGATCTTCTACTGGTTCTGCACAACACCCTTGCTATCTGGCCTCCCAGCCCATAGACAAAAACCAAACATCGGAATGACTTTGGCTTAGTGTTTAGATGGTGGTTAGTTGGTTACCTACGAAATAGACCTGTTCAATGGGTCGGGTCCCCAAAAAAAGCCCTTGACCCGACCCTATATTATAGGGTCATGACCCGACCCAATTAAGATAGGGTCGGGTCATATAGGGCCTGACCCTAATAAACGATTACCGGGTCGGGTCGGGTTAAAAAAGGGTCATTTGAGTTTTGTGCAGGGTCTCACTTTTCAACCTCATTTTATCTAAAAACCCAAAATTCTCTCTCTCTCTCTCCTCTCTTCTTCTTTCTTTCAAAATTGCACGTATTTCTCCATGTGAATTGCGACGCCATAGCTTGACGAACACGAGGTATTTAGATCTACTTTTTAGTATTCTCTTCGATTTGTTTTTCGATCTACATTTTATTAATCTCTTCGATTTTTTTCGATCTACATTGTAGTATTCTCTTCGATTTTTTTTTTTTGATTTGTAAATCAATGCTTGAAGTTCTGTTTTTAGGGTTTAGATTGAGTTCGATTTTTTTCTGATTTCTTCCCTGTTAAGTGTTTTTTTTTTCGGATCTTCATTATTTCCTTGCTAGGGTTTTAAGCCTTAAACTGTTCTTCATATACCGTATATGTTATTTGGTAATGTGGGAAATTTGCAAATTTGTGATGTTATAATAACTTGATATAGTTGGGCTTGTTTATTGATAGCATAAGTATTTGGTTTGAATTTATAACACTTGAAGATTTTATCTTTGCTTATGTTATTTATTGGTGAATTTTTTGGTGCTGAAGTAAGGAATTTTGAGCATATAGTTTAAACTTTGAACCTAGAGTGTGAGCTTTAGTGTTTGGCTTGCAGTATGAATTTGGGTTTCTAGTGTATTTGCATTTGGGTTTCTGCAGAAATTTTCTGGAAAGCTATCTTTTCTTACTTTCATGACGTATATGACATTTTGGTGCCTGCAGTATGAAACCCAAATTTGGACTGGTTTCTATTGCAGTTTAGTGTCTATTTGGACTGTTATAATAACGTTTGTATATTTAGAGTTTGGGTTTTAGATTGCTGAAAAATCTAAATAAGTAGCAATGTTCTTTCGATTCTACTAATTTTGACTTGTAATTAAACAATAAAAAGGCATTGAGTACTAACTTATTCATAAACTAAGCTATCTGCTAACATTATTAGAATCAATGCTTGAATTCTAGTGTTTAGATTCTGCTGTATTTACTCTTTTTTTAGGTGGTAAACTTTACCATGGAAGCTACTTCAATGTCAACACCCGTGGAGCACCCTGTGGAGGACCCCGAAGAGGATGGGTAATTTGAGTACACAGCACCTCCTCCACAACAGAAGCGACAGAAGTCGAAAGTGTGGAACGAGTTAGTGCAAGGAAGGAATGAGGCAGGTGAGAAAATTGCAACCTGTCCTTATTGTAATATAACTTTGGTTGCTGGGGGAAATAGTGGTACATCTCATTTAAAGCGACATTTAGAAAGGTGTTTGCAGCGACCTGTCGGACTTGAAACTGGGGGGGAGAGTGTGAATGATGATGAATCTTTTAGGTTTGATATGAGTCAACTAAGGAAAGCTATTGTGTTGTTTATTGCTGAAAGTGGACATTCTTTTTCTGTTGTTGAACAAAAGGGTTTCAAAAGGATGATGTCTAAAGCTACGCCTCACTTTGTACCTTTTAGTCGTTATACAACTACTAGAGAGTTAATGCTCCTGTATGTTTTAGATAGGGAAAGGGTGAAACATATGCTATAAAAAAGTCTTGGACGAATTTGTTTTACTACTGATTGTTGGAGTTCTTCGCATTCTTGGCAACACTATATTTGTATCACTGCCCATTTTGTTTATTCTCACTGGAAATTGCAAAAAAGAATTTTGAGATTTAGGGCTTTAAATCCTCCTTATGATGGTGAGAGTATTGCAAATGAGATTTTTCAGTTTTTGGTCCAATGGTCACTAGAGAAAAAGGTCCTTACATTTACTGTTGACAATGCCACCTACAACGACACAATGTTAAGTAAGTTACGTGGTCGTCTTGATGAGAAAGGGCCTTTGGTTGGTGATGGTGCTTTTCTACACATTAGGTGTTGCGCTCATATCGTAAATTTAATTGTGAAAGCTGGTTTGGGTTGCATAAAAAGTATTTTGGATAAGATTAGAACACTTATGAGGTTAATTCATAAATCTGCCAAAAGGAGCAAGGAATTTTATGAGACTGCCCAAAAGAATTTTCATTTAGATGTTAAGAGAAAATTGAGTTTAGACATTGAAGTTCGCTGGAATTCAACATACAAGATGCTTGATAATGTCTTTTATTACAAAGATGTGTTTGTGCAATTAAGGTTAACAAATTATTCCTTTATGAGCCTTGTACCTTCTGAATTAGAGTGGAATAAGTTGAGTGTAATACACAAGTTTTTGAAGGTTTCTTATGATGTGACATGCATGTTTTCTAGTGTCAATAATCCTACTTCAAACTTGTACTTTAAGGGTGCTTGCATGATTCATCTCCGCTTACTTGAGGCAAGTACGAGTTCCCATGATTTTTTAAGAGATATGGTAAACCCAATGTATGATAAGTTTGACAAATATTGGGAAGAATATAACATTTACTTGTCTTGTGCGACTATTCTCTACCCAAGGTTTAAAGTCAAGTTTGTGGAGTATAGTTTTACCAAATTGTATGGGATTGAAGATGCGGGAAAAAAGGTTGATCGTGTTTTGGATACTCTAAACAAATTATTTAATGAGTAGAAGGAGTCATCGAGATCACTAATTATTAGTCCTCCGGCTCAAAGTTTCACAGATGATAATATGTTTGGAGATTACCATAGTTTCACAGGGAGAAATGCTAGAAGTCGGACAAGAAGGTCTCAACTTGACTTGTATTTGGAGGAAGAATGCCTTGGTATGGATTTAGAGTTGAATGTCTTGGAGTATTGGCATCAATGTGCTATTAGATACCCGGTCCTCTCTGTTCTAGCACGTGATTTGTTAACTATCCCTGTGAGCGCAGTTGCTTTTGAGTCTGCATTCAGCATTGGAGGTAAGACCATATCCCCGTCTCGTAGCTCTTTAAAGCCTAAGACCGTACAAGCCTTGGTATGTGTCCAAGATTGGCGACGTGCAGAAGGTGATAGTTGGAGCGACTCAGAGGTCGATATTACAGAGGATGATGAGGCTTGCGATGATATTGGTGATGATATCGACGAAACGAGTCTTTTTCTTTAGAGGTAAAGTATTGGTTACTCGTTTGTTTCTTGTACAATCACATCCCTTTCTACTTCTTTTGTTTCTCCATGCAATATATCTGATGGATTGTTTTGATTGTTTGGCTTTAAATGATATGCAGGAGGAACTGCAGTTGGCACTTTTTTTCACAAGTCCCTTGGGTGGAAATCTTTTCACAGGGGTTCTGTCAGGGTGTTGAGCCATCACTTCTTCCTCCACCTGATTATGTTTTGATGAGTGCAAATACAACAGTAAAGGCTCCTTCTTTTGCAGCTGAGGAATATGAAAGAACCTGGAAGCAAATGCTGCTTAGTTTATGTTCTGGAATTGATTGTGTGGCTGCTACTGTTAGCTTCTGTATTAGTTCTGATTTTGTTGAAATTATGTTAGTTCATGGATTGCTAAGTGAGGTATTGGGATAAAGGGTTTAAAGTGTATGATGTGGATTTGTGAGTAAAGAAAAAACTTTTTTTTGTGCAGATTTTTGAAGGTTCAATATCACTTTGAATTGATTAATTAAGATCTTTACAGTAATTGGATTTTTGCAGCTTTCATAGAAGCTGTAATTTGTTATATAAAATCTATGAGTGTTCTGTTTTTTTTTTTTTCCAGGTAATTTTGTTGTTACTACTTTAGAAATTGATTATAAGGTGAAGTGTAAAAAAATGAAATTTGATTTAATTTCTAATTTTTAAGCATTTCTTTGTGGAATTTTGTTTGAAATGGAGGATAAATGAACTGTGTGGAGTATTAAGATTGTGAATCATAAAATTTTTGAGTTTTTTTTCTTTTTCTTTTCTACATCTTAGCAGTCACTTTGGCTCGTAGTAAGTAATTTACTAACATACAAGGCAAAATCTACTTTCTTTGAGGTCTGATTTAGTGGAGCGTATTGAATAAATGCTATTGGGATTCATATTCATGATATAGAGGAAACCACTGAATTTGAGTGTAATCATCTGATACATGAAAATGTAAAGGCTTGCAGTTGCTAAACATTCTTGAACTTCGATCTGTTGTTTTCACTTCTTGTATGATACTAAGTACTAACACCTTGCGCAGATGCTGCATGCATGAAGATAGATAAGATTAGGATACTTGACTTTGACGTAAAAATAGGGTCAGGGTCGGGTCGGGTCAGTCTAGCCCTTGACCCGACCCGACCCGTTAGCAATGACTTCAGAATCGACCCGCATGTAGCATGACCCGACCCGGCCCGTTGAACAGGTCTACTACGAAAGAGTGAAGTCTAAGGAGGGGTAGATTGTTTATAGTTCATTTATGCTGAGGTAATATTTTACGCATGATGGTGTTTTACTGTTGCCTGATGATCTTGCGGTTGTCTGCCTATCAATTTCTCAGAAGGTCATGCTATAATAGGATGGATAAAATTAGTGCTGTCATCATTACAACAGTTTGCGATAGACTTTTCTATGTATTTATAGAAGATAGAGAACTCTAATCTAGGTACTATGCAATTCTGTTTTCCCCTGGGAAAATGCAATTGACAGTATTTTTTTTACATATTTAACCTTTTTGGGAAATTCTAATTGGTGACTTCGTGATTTTGCTTTTCATACGTGATAATCAGACTTAAATCTAAATCTCACTGGTGACGTAATGGTATCGCTTCTCAATCTTCAGTGAAGTTAGTGAGCTGCTTCCTGCTCGGTTGTTTTTTAATTGTTGTAATATTATGATTTTTGCACTATTTATATACTTACTTTGACCAAAAATTTGCGATTGCTATATAATACACATTTTAATATGTAAGATGGTGTTGGATTTATCTCAATATATATTTACAATATTGGCTATGTTTGGGAAAGCATTTTATGTACCTTAAATGATAAGGTGCTAGTTTTGCTAGAATATTTTAGGTGCTAAATTTTAGTAGTGTTTGGGAAGCACCTAAAATAAAATTTTAAGTGGTTAAAATGACTGAAATTGATAAGTTAAAAATTTTAACTTATCAAAATTAGGTGACTAAATTTTTTGAAAATCTTTTTAAATTTTGACAACTACACATTCAATTTTGCTGTTGTTGAACGTTGTTTTCGTTGTTGAAATGTTGTTTTCGTTGTTGAAACGTTGCTGTTGGGTTGGATATCAAGTTGTGAAATGTTGCTGTTGTGCTTGATATCATTCATATCAAGCGTTTTTTTTTTATATATTTTTTCCCATACTTAACTAGTCCAATCCTTTGTTGAAAACCAGATGAGGCACCTAGGAACTGATTCGGTTTTCACCAAAAAACCGGACCAGCCCAACTGATTCGGCCCAAAAACGGATTAGTATCCCCCTATTTTGACCGAATCCGATGATGTTTTTTCCACTAGTAGTAATTTATCAACTTAAGCAACTAATTTTGCCAAATATCTAAGCTAATTAGCTACCTTATCAGTTTTAACACCTTATTAATTTTACCTACTACTGTACCAGTTTCAGCTTACTTGTCAGTTTTAGTTCCTTTTTAACTAGTATTACCAAACAGATCCATCAATGAACGCTGCTGATGTAATTTTCACTTGAAAACGCATTTGTTATACATAGGCCTCAATCGTTCCCTCATTGCCTCATTTCTCATATAAACTATCATATATATAGGAAGGACATAAACTTTGCAAGAAATAAGAAAATGGAGCACCTTAAACCAATTGCTCACATACTGATATTTCCCTTGCCTATACAAGGTGCAGTCAACTCCATGCTAAAACTAGCCGAGCTCATTCTCCTTGCTTCTGATGCCTGAATCTATATCACCTTCCTCACCACTGAGCACGTCTACAGCCGCCTCATGCTTCACGCCTATGCGGCCTCTCGCTTCGGATGGTACCATGGATTCTCTCTCCGGACCTTCTCCGATGGAGTGCCAGAAGATCATCCTCGCGGAAGCGATAAGTTCGAGGAGATGGTTGATGCTGTGGAAGCTGTAAGCCGCCCACTTCTAAAGGAGATGCTAGTAATTGATCATGCTAATTTTTACAAGAAAAACCTATAACATGTATAATACCAGATAGATCTTATAACTTTGCTTTGGATGTATACTTTAATACAATTAGTCCTTCATGTCTTTGGGTTTATCTTTGTCTTCCCAAGTTAATTGATGATGGCGAAGTTCCATTTCAAGGTAACATTTGTCCTCAATCCTCATTCTCATTGATTATTTTCATTATATATTGTTATAGATTTGTAAGGAGAAGGCATTGTTATGGCTGATTTTTGCAGATTGACATTCACGTAGTGAATGCACAACGCTGTCGCAAGCGGTGGCATTATGACGCAAAGACTTGGTCAGAGCTCAACCGACTGCCGAAGAATAAGGGTGACTTAGTCCAGCCAAAGTTCAGTCAGTTCAAATGGTTCAAATAACAGTCAAGAAGCGTGCTAAAGAAGCGGGGATATCATGCCATGATCTCATCCAACTATTTCCGATATTCTGGGAGGCACGTTGAGGCTAGATTGCTATATAAAGGCTTCAAAGCTAAAGGAGAATGGGTTACGAAAACTACATCATTCGCACAAGCAAGAACCAATACAGTCTACATAATTTACATTCACCAAACATTTTTGATACTAAGTTACTTTCCATTGCAACCAATTTATTTTACTTAGAACAATTATCCTAGGGTGTAATGACTGTCGTTCACCCTACAGTTGCATATAGTGGATTGGTGGACTCATATCCACCCACGGTTTTTACCCATCTTCATTGGGGTTTTTCCGCGTCACCATCTTCCTGTGTCATTTCCCTTTGATTCCCCATTGCATTTACGCTTATTCAGTCATACTAATCTAGTTGTTGTCGTCCTAACTTGACAATTGTCGCTAAGGAAAAAATCAGCATAAATTATTTGGCCCCCCACCGTGGGGCCCTAAGCCAGATCTCTCATTAATTCTCGCTAACGACTGAACCTTACCATCATTCATCCTAATGGATCCCTCTGAGATGCAAGCTGCCTTCGAAAAAATGAAAGCTGAAATGGAGCAAATGAAGAAGGACAACGACTGCATGTCCTCTGAATTCGCCTCGTCGAAAGAACAAGTTCAAAAGCTACAAGAAGAACTGGCCTCAACCAAGGCATCCAAGTACTACCATCCTAAGAATGTTGGAGAAGTCTCGTCGATGCATCACCTCAGCGACGAAGAAGAAAGTTCCGAGTCCGAAGAGTTCGAAGATGAGGAAGAAGTCAAAGACGCTGAAGGCGATCAATCCAAAGAAGGCGACGTCATGGCTAAAAGAATGGCCATGATCGAGAAGCAGAATTGTCAGATCATGAGGCTCCTCTCTCAACTTCCCGGAGCTCCAACTCCAAGCATCGTCGAGCATCGCGACGGTTATGCAGCGTCCCCATTCGTGGAAGAGATCGCTAAGGCAGCCCTGCCAAATAAGCTCAACCTTCCCATCCTGACGGCGACTTATGATGGATCTACCGACCCAACGGAGCATGTCGCCCAATATAAGCAGCGGATGTGGCAAGCGTCCATTTCCTGACACCTGGTCGAAGCATGCATGTGCAAGTCCTTTGGAGCGACACTGACCGAGCCTGCCCTCAAGTGGCTCGGATCCCTCAAGCCAGGAAGCATTGGCAACTTTTCAACCTTGGTGAACAAGTTCTACAGCAAATTTGAAGGTAGTCGCAGCCTCGAGAAGCAGACTAGTGACCTTTATGGCATCGTCCAGAAGTCAGAAGGACCGATTCGCGATTATTATAATCATTTTAATAAAGAAATGATTGGGATCAAAGATTTAGATACTAAAATTGCTATTGAATGTTTCAGGAAAGGTCTCATCCTCATATCCAAGCTGTACAATCGCCTCACCAAGTATCCTTGTGCGACGTTCGAAGAAGTCAAGTCACGAGCTTTGGCACAAATGTGACTGGAGGAAGACGATGCAATCCTCAACACAATATCGACGCGTCACGTATCCGAAGGCTCTAGTGATCGCAAGACGTTCACGCCCAAGAAGCATAATTGGAGGTAGGGATGCAAGTGGGGCGGGTCAAGTAGGAGACCCGCCCCATCCCCGCCCCAATGGGGCGGGGATGGATCCTAGTTTGGTGGGTAGTGGGGCGGGGATGGGGATGAAAGTTATACCCGCCATGGGTGATGGGGCGGGGGTGGATTTTAAGTCGTCCCCGCCCCATCCCCGCCCCGCTCCACCCCATCCCCACTCACCCTACATCTTACCCACTTAAAATATTAATTTTTCAACAAATTACAAGTCTATAACACTCTTTAATAGTTTTTCTAGCTGTATATATTTTTTGTTATTAGTATTTGAAATTATATATGGTATATGAGTATTATTTAGTGAGTTTCAAATGATGATTAAGTGGATGGTGGGGCGGGGAAGGTGGGGATTTGGTGGGGATTTGGTGGGGATGGATACCCAAGTGGGTGATGCGGCGGGGATGGTTTTAATTGTGTACATGGTGGGGCGGGGATGGGGATGAGTTCCGGACCCACCGCGGGGATGGGGATGGGGATGGGGATGAAAAAGTGAGGTGGGGATGGGGATGAGAATGCCAAAATCCGCCCCGCCCCGCCCCGCCCCGCCCCAGTTGCATCCCTAATTGGAGGCCTCATCTGTACAGCAGGCCCAACCAGGTACATAATGTTAATGACGCGTCAGAATGTGCAGGTTCTAAAGCCAAAGCTGATCCCAGCGCTTATCCCGATATCGAGTCGTACGGTATTTCCGTCGACGTCGGATGTGTCGTCAACGCGCTGACCAAGATTGGTGCCCCAGTCTGTTGGCTTAGGAAGAACGACCGTCCAGAAGCTAAAAAAGACCAGACCAAGTGGTGTCAATTCCATCATGACCATGGTCATAAGACTGAAGAATGCATCGCATTCATAAGGGAAGTCGCATTCATGCTGAACAAGGGGCATTTGCAGGCTCTTCTCAGCGAAAAAGGGAAAGCGTCTTTCGATAAGAATCCTCCCAAGCCGAATCCACCTGCGTCCCCTACTCATGTCAAGGTAGGTGGGTCTGACGTTTGTGGACTAACGTATTCAGCAGCCAAGTGGCTAGCAAGAAAGGGCTCCCCCTCGTCCAAAGTTCCTAAGTCGAAAGAAAATTGGAAGCGATGTCCATTACCTTTGATGACGATGATGTTTGCGACGAGGAGCACCACGACGGATTGGTCATATCCTTGACCTTCAGCAACTGCCTGCTGCGGCGCGTGCTGGTCGACGGCGGAAGTTCAGCCAACATCCTGTTCAAAAATGCTCTCGAAGGTATGGGTCTTTATGACAGGGACATAACGAAGAAATCAACGGTCATGGTCGGCTTCAGCGGAGAAGCGCAACAAACCGTCGGAGAGATCACCTTGCCTACCTTCGCCAAAGGCGTCAACCGGCAGACTAAATTCAACGTCGTAGATTGCCCATCTGCGTACAACGTCATCCTTGGCACGCCATGGATCCATAAGATGAAAGTAGTTCCATCGACCTATCATTAGACGCTCAAGTTTCCAACAAAGTGGGGAGTCCAAGAGATCAAAGGCGAGCAAAAGGCAGTTAGAGAATGCTATAGTTCATCGCTGAAGCCTGCCAAGGCGTCAATCTAGCAATTAACAGGTGGATCCGCGCCCGATGAGCCCGACGAGCAACAAGTAGATGAAGTGGCGCTCGATCCAGCCTTTCCTGATCGTGTCGTTCGCATTGGAGCGACGCTGTAGCTAGAACTACGCAACCAGGTAGTTGAATTTTTAAAAGCTAACCAAGATTGCTTAGCTTGGTCGCATGAAGATATGACATGTATAATCCCAGTCGTCATCACCCACAAGCTGAACGTCGATCCATATCAAAAACCCATCAAACAAAAACGACGCAAGTTCGCTCCTGAACGCAACCAAATCATAAACGACGAGGTTCAAAAAATGATCGACACAGGTAAAGTTCACGAAGTCAAATATCCTGATTGGTTAGCTAACTTTGTTGTTGTCAGCAAGAAAAACGGCAAGTGGCGAGTTTGCATAGATTTCACGGATCTTAACAAAGCCTGTCCTAAGGATCCATTCCCACTTCCACACATAGATGCAATGGTCGACGCGACAGTAGGGCACGAACTCTTGACGTTTATGGACGCGTATTCCGGCTACAATAAGATCCTCATGCATCCCGACGACCAAGAGAAGACAACGTTTGTCACCGACAAAGGTATTTATTGTAATAAGGTTATTCCCTTTGGACAAAAAATGCAGATGCCACGTATCAGCGTTTGGTTAACCCAATGTTCAAGGACCAACTCGGCGCCACGATGGAAGTTTACATGGACGACATGTTGGTTAAATAACAAAAGGGCAAACTACCATATACAACACTTATCAGAAGCGTTCAACGTCCTTCGGAAGTACGGTATGAAACTTAACCCCACTAAGTGTACATTCGGAGTTGCTACAGGTAAATTTTTAGGTTACGTCATGACGCAAAGAGGAATCGAGGCTAGTCCTGACCAGATCAAGGTGTTGATTAACATCCAATCTCCCAGAAACGTCAAAGAGGTGCAAAAATTGGCCGGACGTGTCGCTACGTTAAATCGTTTCATATCCCAATCGTCCGAAAAGTGCCACCTGTTCTACGACGTGCTACGCAAGAATAAAGGCTTTGACGGGTCGCAAGAGCATGAAGACGCTCTACAAGCGCTCAAGTAATACTTGGCCTCTCCGCCTCTGCTATCCAAACCAAGCGACGGAGAAACACTTCAACTTTATCTGGCCGTAAGCAATATGTCCGTCAGCGCTGTTTTGACGAGAGAAGCTGAAAATCAACAACTCCCCATTTACTACGTCAGAGACCAGGTATTCTTCCTTGGAGAAACTTGTATTAGCTTTAGTCATTGCTGTCAAGAAACTACGACATTACTTTGAAACTCATACTGTCGTTGTCATGACTAATTATCCTATTAAGAATGTTTTGCGCAGACCCGAATTGACAGGTCGCATGGGAAAATGGGCCATCACGCTCAGTGGCTACGATATCAAATACCTGCCTAGGACAACAATTAAGTCGCAAGCCCTGGCCGATTTTGTGGCGGACTTCAATCCAGAGGTAGAGAAGATCGCAGACGATGAAGTCGCTAGGATCAACAATGTCTGCAATGACTCTTGGATTTTATTTGTTGACATATCTTCTAATTTTCGTGGTGCAGGTCTTGGCGTTGTCCTAAAGTCACCACAAGAGGACAAGATAGTACAAGCCATATGTTGCGACTTCAAAGTGACTAACAACGAAGCTGAATACGAAGCGTTGATCGCAGGAATGACTCTGGCAAGCGACCTAGGGTAAAAGCGTTAAAAGTCTACATCGATTCGCTGTTGATAGTCAGCCAACTTAAAGGAGAATTTGCTGCTAAGGATTCCAAGATGGCGCTATATTTAGAAGTCGCACAAAATAAGAGTAAAATGTTTTAACCCTTTTGACATAATGCAGGTACCAAGGGACCAAAATACGCAAGCAGACGCGCTAGCAAATCTGGGATCATCCCTAAGAGACACGACATTCACTTCTGTCCCTATCATCCATCTCACATCTCCAGCAGTAAGTAAGTGGAAAGAAGCTGCGGACGTTTTCACCGTAATTAGCGACGATGATGTGGACCACGCAGTAAACGACGACGTCGACCAAACAAACGACGTGATACTTGAAGAACTAGAGGTAAGTGTTAGTTGGACAAAACCTATATATAACTATTTATCTAACGATGCACTCCCACATGACAAAGCAGAGGCACGACAGATCCTTTTGAAAGCGTCTCGGTATGTCATCATACAAGGAGTATTGTTCAAGTAGTCAGTCGCTGGACCTTATCCACGTTGTCTGGAGAAGCACTAGTGGGAGCAAGTTCTGCAAGATCTACATGAAGGGACGTGTGGAAACCATTATGGTGGACGCATCCTATCCAATAGAGCGTTGTGAATGGCCTATTATTGGCCGACAATGAAGCAAGACACAATCAAGTACGTCACCAAATGTGACAGTTGCCAGCGACATGCAGGTATGACGCACAAACCTTGTGAAGTTTTGCATCCAACCTTAACCCCATGGCCTTTCATGAAATGGGGAATGGACATAATTGGTAAACTACCTCCAGCCCCAGGACAAAAGGTCATTATGTTAGCACTAACATATTACTTTTCTAAATGGATAGAAGCAGATTCGTTCCAACAGGTACGCGACAAGGAAGTAATCCCTTTTATACATACTAACATTATTTCCAGGTTTGGAGTGCCGTCAGAAATTATATGCGACAATGGGTTGCAATTTATCAGCGATAAAACAAAGCATTTCTGTGACGAATGGAATATTACATTGCTAACGTCAACGCCCAGATATCCTCAGGCAAATGGACAAGCTGAGTCTAGCAACAAAACTGTCATAGACACGTTGAAGAAACGTCTCACTGCTAAGAAAGGTAAATGGGCAGAAGCGTTGCTAGCCATCTTATGGGCAAACCGCACGACGCCGCGCACTGCGACTGGTCAAACGCGCTCCTCATTGGTCTACAGCTGCGAAGCAGTTCTACCAGCTGAGGTAAGTATCCCAACTGCCAGGTACAGCTTGGTGACGGAGCAGCAAAATCGTGACGAATTGATCAGCGACCTAGATACTATAGAAGAATTGCGGGACGCAGCGTTGATACTATAGAAGAATTGCGGGACGCAGCGTTGATACTATAGAAGAATTGCGGGACGCAGCGTTAACAAAAACGTGCAAGCTAAGTCGTTCATTGAATGTGATTAGGTGTTAAGGAAGGTCTTCCAAAACACACAGGAGCCCAACGCAGGCAAGCTAGGTCCAAAGTGGGAAGGTCTCTATGAAATCAGCAAGGTTGTTGGCAATGGCGCACACTAGTTGGTCCGACGCGACGGAACTATGGTCCCACGCAGTTGGAACGCTGTTCACCTCAAAAGATACCATTTTTAGCTAAGTACTAAGTGACATTTTTCTTTTTTCTTATGTTTTCAATAAGTGATGAACATGTCGTCGCAAGGTCGTTGAGATGTCAACGACAGAACATTACTGTGTGTTTCTTTTATAGGATTTCTTATGTTTTTCAATAAGTTTGCAACGTCCAGGCGTAGCGATCGACAACTATTTTTGCATAATAAGTCAACTAGATTGACAAAGTGTTGAGGACAACGTCAATAACATCAAGTTACTTCGACATCATACACTGTTGTAAACGTCGCAAGATTCCAACGTCATTTACAGGAGCACAATAGCGTCATAAGCATCCATTCTGTTCAAGTCAAGTAAGTAATTATGTTTTATGTAGTTTTTGCTCTAAGTAATACCTTAGCTATACGACAGAAAGAGATGTTCAAAGCACCTGACAATCATGTGTAAACGCCAGAAAAATGCCTGAAACGAAATTACAAAGTAACATGCACAATAGTCAAATGTTATGTCATTCCCACGAATGAGCAAAAGAAACCTAAAGTTATGGTCACTCCCATGAGTGACCCAAACAAAATACACCAAGTCTTAACCACTCCCCTGAGTGGTCCAAAAAGACATAATGCCTCAAAGGTTTTAACAATATAAAAGAGTTTATAAAACAATGAGAAATGATAAATCAAACGACAGGGTCATCAACGGGTTTTTCAGAAGTAGATGTCTCAGGCACTATCTCCGTCTATGTGGGATTGTTCTCCTGAGAGTCCGACACAATGAAAGCAGCACTGGAAACAGCAGTGTCACCATCCTTAGGGGGCAGTAGCCAAAGAGGACTCAGCAGTCTCTTTAGACCCTTCGTCTGCGTCAACCAGATCCTTCATGGGACCAATCCATTTCAGTTTGAGGTCGATGTCCTTTTTCGGACCCCACGATGACGTATGGCCCATCATGGATGGGTACATTAGCTGGGCTCTCACACAGGTTGTGATCTCAGCGTCCAAACCTTCCCGCCCGTCCTTCAACCCAGCGACCTCTGTTTGCAGTGTCTCCACCTCCCCGAAGCGTGACGTCAAAGCATCCTCTGTCTCTTTAGTCTTCTCTCTCAGCGTCTTCAGTTCCTCTTCTTTCTTCCTTGATCCCTCTTCCGCAGCGAGGACCCTTAGGTTGGCCTTTTGTAGTTCCAAATCTTTCTCCTTCAGCAGCGCTTCACTCTTCTCAGCTCTGGTTTTCAACGACTGTTGATCCATGATCATTGAATTCATCTCTCTCTTTGCCATTAAGAAGTGTTGCGAAGCCTAGTCAAAAGATAAGTGTAATTCAGCAACTAAATTTAGGGGAAAAGTAAAAAATAGCATATGTAAGCGACCGCCATACCTGGAAGATTAGCTCAAGGCCATCTGACATCAACCCTGGCATGGAACGATTTTGCAGGCGTTCTTCAGCACGAGGAAAGAGGAACCTTTCCGCTTCAAGCCAAATCGACCTATCCAACGACATGAAACCGTTAGGGACTGCGACGCTGTAGGATGGACCCTCTTTGGGAGGAGGAGGGAGAAATTCTGACTTGTGCATCTTGGTCTTTGGAAGCGTCAGTTTCATCATCGTCAACGTCGACGACGAATCGCTCTTTCTCGGACGCTGTCGGAGACGACAACGTTGCTTTCACTGTAGCGTGCTCTTTCTCTTTCTGGGCTCTATTTCTCTTCTTTAAAGCCTCACTTATGGCCGCATTGTCCATGACCCTTCTTGGTTTCGAGTGAGTAGAACCTGTTGAGGAAATAAGTGAGGAATACCACAAAGACGTTGAAAACGTTGAACACAAGAAACGTAGAGCGACGTAATTCCCTGATGCCATTATCGAACAGCTTCCTTGCTCAGCGACGACGACCTTCTTGTATGTTCGTTCTTCTGCATCAATTTCAATGAACTTATCGCACTTTTGTTCAGAAACGTCGCGATGGCTCAGCAGCTTTAGATTCAAATCTGCACGAAAACGACGTAAGGATAATGTTAACAACGCAGCGAACAAAGAATTCAAAGGAATTTTTACGAACCTTCCATGTTCCAGCCTCCTCTTAGAAACTTTCCTACTTCTCCTAAAGACGATTTCTTCATAAAAAGGTAGCGATTTTTCCAGCCTATGTCGTTCGATTGCATGCCCTCAACTTAACCGTTCATCTTCGCCCTGACGTGAAGCGCTAGACGATTATGAGTCTTAACCCTAATTTCGTAATAGTAGAGTAGGTCTTGAAGGGTGAAAGGGTCGTCCCATTTAGCTGTCACTCTGTCAACTACGCTCAAGACTCTCCACACTTGAGGCATTAATTGCCCAAGGCTTATCCCAAAAACTTGCAGCAAATCCCTGACTATGGGGGAAAGGGTAACCTAAGTCCAATTTTAAAAGGTTATTTATATAGCACGACCCAGCCGTCAGGGTAATCTTCAGGTCGTTCTTTAGGGTAAGCGTTTCTTAGTATTGTGTCAGTGGGTAGGTTCCCTAAGTCTAGAAACTTCATCAAATATTCCTCAAACATCGTGGATTGTTCTCCGTCTATCTCCGTATTTTCTTCTACTACCTGTTCTTTTGCTTTTGTCTTAGTTTTCTCTTGGTTCTTAATGTAATTTCTAATGCTACGCCTACTTGGAGCCATTAATTCAGGTGAAGGTAGTGAAATTTGCTAAAGTTGAAGCTAAGAGCAGCAGAGATTACTTGGTAAAGAAGAGCTGTCCATTCGAGGTTTCCCGGAGATTTCTAGAGAGAACCAAGCGTTTGTGTAATTTTTGAAGAGAAAAAATTTTGCGTGTGGTTTCGAATTAGCTGGCACGACTTTTTATAGTTGATGATATGTTCATTAGCTTGCAACGGATATAAATTAATTGATGATTTGTGATTTATCTTTTGCAGAAAATTTTATCTTTCGATAACCCTTGAGTTATCCTTAGTGGGATCATTCGATTTTAATTTTTCCTTATCTCTATGACAAATGTACTAATAAATGATATCCAATTGTGACAAGTATTTTAATTGCGCAGGATATTTCTTGAAAGTAAATGCAATTGTTTCATGACTCTTGGTGTTCTCCCCATTTCAACAATTGGGGGCAAACTGTTATGGCTGATTTTTGCAGATTGACATTGACGTAATGAATGCACGACGCCGACGCAAGCGGTGGCATTATGACGCAAAGACTTGGTTAGAGCTCAACTGACTGCCGAAGAATAAGGGTGACTCTGTCCAGTCAAAGTTCAGTCAGTTCAAATGGTTTAAATAACAGTCAAGAAGCGTGCTAAAGAAGCGGGGATATCATGCCATGATCTCAGCCAACTATTTCCAATATTATGGGAGGCACGTTGAGGCTAGATTGCTATAGAAAGGCTTCAAAGCTAAAGGAGAATGGGTTACGAAAACTACATCACTCGCACAAGCAAGAACCAATACAGTCTACATAATTTGCATTCACAAAACATTTTTGATACTAAGTTATTTTCCATTGCAACTAATTTATTGTACTTAGAACAATCATCCTAGGGTGTATTGACTGTCGTTCACCCTGAACGTCAGTTGCATATAGTGGATTGGTCGACTCATATCCACCAGCGGTTTTTTACCCATCTTCATTGGGGTTATTTCGCGTGACCATCTTCCTGTGTCACTTCCCTTTGACTCTCCATTGCATTTACGCTCATTCAATCATACTAATCTGGTTGTTGTCGTCCCAACTTGATAACTGTCGCTAAGGTAAAATCTGCATAAACAGGCATACTAGACCAAAACCTTTTGCAGGTTAATCTGATCCAGCTATGCAGGCAAGGCTCTTTGGGAATGGTAGTAAAGATAAGGAAATTGCATCCCTAAAGTGCCTCTAGTGGTGTTTGATCCCACAATCTTAAGGTTGTGATACAAACCTTACCACTAAACCAAGTACTACTTGTGTTTTTTTTCCCTATATACTCTCTTCATTCTTTTTTAATCTACACATTGTACTTTGACATTATTTATTTATTTAACTTTGACCAAGGTTTGTGATTTATACATAAGGAAAAGATAGTCATGTGGGATGTTCTTTGCTTAGCTTCTTCTCAACATATATTTTTCAAATGACAACATTTAATAGTTTTTACTTATTCATAATTAAAGATATTAATGGTCGAAGTTCTATGTTAGCAAGCTGACAATCAAACTGTGTATATTGAAAGGAAATAGAGGTACTAGTATTTTTTTTCTCTTCGATCATCTTACTAGGAAAATTTAAAAAGGTATTGGAGCTTGGAAAATAAATTAATTCATACAATCTGTAAAATAATATTGTGAGTTGGATTTTTTTTCTTGGTGAAACTTAAATATAGATGACAATATAGTTTTCAGTTAGTCTTACCAAATTTTGATTGAATTAATTACTTACCTCAATTTTTGGGTAGACGTCATATCTAGATTCTCCTTGTCTATATAGAAAGTTTTTTCTTTCATGGACTAGAAACGAGATACCTGAAAGTAATTAATAACCAAATAAATCACGATAGCAAAGAGTATATATAGCACATAAATTACAATGTCATCGAATGCTTAGTGTGCTTAGCTTATTTCACAAAACCGGGACATGGAAGCGGTAGTTGGTGTTCCCTGCATGGGTAGTCTGTTGAGGCGACGTGATCTTCCAGATATTTGTCGAGCAAACAATCCAGCTAGTGATGTTATGATCCAACGCATTTCGGAGCAGGAAAAGCAATTCAGAAAGGCTTCGGGCTTCATACTTAACACATTTGAAGGCTTGGAAGCACTATTGCTTTCTTACATGCGTTCTCATTTTCCAAGCAACATGTATGTTGTTGGTCCACTTCATCTACACTTGAAGGATAGGATATTGCAAATAGAGACTACGACATCAACCGCACTACTTTCATATTGCTCGAACAGTCTTTGGCATGAAGATAAAAGTTGCATAGAGTGGCTCAATGGACAACCCGTACGAAGTGTCCTCTTATGTAGCTTTGGGAGCCATGTGCGCTTGACAAAGGAACAATTGATGGAATTTTGGCAAGGATGGTTAATAGTGGGACTTGATTTCTATGGATTAAATGACAACGATCTGTTTGACTGGGATGGACGATGATGTGCACAAGTGGCAAGAACAAATTCCTAGTGGTTTATTAAAGGGTGTGAGGGAAAATGGGCTCCGTAAGAATAAGTACTAAGCCATCCCTCAATTGGAGGATTCTTAACTCATAGTGGTTGGAATTCAACACTGGAAAGTGTTCTGGCAGGAAAGCCTATGGTATGTTGGCCTTATTATGTGGACCAACTCGCAATTAACAGATATGTAAGCCATGTTTGGAAGGTTGGATTAAACATGAAGGACATTTGTGATAGAGATATAATTGAGAATATGGTAAGAGATTTAATGGATCGAAGAAGGGGTGAATAACAAAATGTGAATGCATTAGCTTACTTGGCTAGACAATCGGTGCACGAAGATGGATCTTCATATTGTTCTTTTTTTTTTTTTTTTTTTTGACATCGATTTCTTTGAATAAAGTTAGTTGATGATATAATGTCATTAAAATTACCCGTGTGATTGAAAGCCCTATTCAAAAGGGTGACATACATTTCAAGTTGGATTTTTGATGTAATTTATTTCCAAACGAAAGTGTGCTTGATTTTGAAGGATTACCTTATTAAATATGCATAATTTAATTTTATGCATAGTAGTATGGGATATTTGCTATGGAATCCTTGGCTGAGTAAAATATTAAGTAAAATATTGGCAGAAAAAGCTCGAAATGCCACAATAGTTAAACTGTTAAACAAACGTTGTTCTTCTATCAATAAAATGTTAGCCTCCCCCCTCTCTCTTTCTCTCTCAAACCCTAGCCTCCCCTACCCCTTCTTCATCAGTTAAGGGCTGCCATGGATGATTTCATCCATGGTAAGCCCCCTTTTCCCCTTTTTATTTTCAGTTTTTAATTCATTTTCTTGTTTTGTTTAATAAATTAGTCTCTCTTTATGAGATCTTTTCAAACCCTGTTATGGGGTTTTTAGTTTCTGTTTTGGAAATCTCCTTCTCCCCTATGGGAGTTGTGAGTATGGTTTTTTTGTTTTTAAGTATGAGAAATTGTTCACATTGGTTGAAGTTCGAGACTCAACATGAAGGTATTAGAATCTCGGATGTGATCAACATGACTCGGTCAAGAATGTTCTTCCCAAACTACATCGAAATGATAGACTTCCTCATCAATAGTTGCTTGATTCAGCAAATACAAGGGGGCTGCGCTGTATTGCTCGATCTAATTCATTGTAGTTCCTTCGAAGACGAATTTGATTTAGCCTTGTTTAATTGTATCTTGTTTTTCTTTAATACATATTGTAGATGCCGTTTGACCTTCAATTAATGAATTTTCTCTTTCAAAAAAATGTTGTTATTTTAGAAAAAAAAAATTAAATTGTTTTTTCTGATAAAATTTTGTTGCAATATTAATTTATTTTGGTTCAGTTGAGATGTTAGGCTATGATTTTGAAAAAAAAAATCTGTTTAGTTTTATAAACTGTACCAAATGCTCAAATGCTATAATCACATATAGTACGCTATTTTTATATGTATCCAAAATAAATAATAAATAATACGTTACTATTCAACTAAATAAATATATTTTCTTAAGATATAAAACTATATTGTAAATAGATCTTATTTTGAAGCATAGTTTGAGTAATTTAGGTTGTTTACATAAAGCCAAACTCTTATTTTTCGTTATCCAGAGCTCCTTGTACTTATATCTATTTAGAACTATTTGTTTAAAAAAAGTTAAAAATTAAAAATAATGACATCGCATGCTAAGGTAGCAGTGTAGCACTCTCAAGATTAATTTTTGCTCATTTGCTTATTAAGCACTCTCCTTTTTAGTACATTTTGCTCATTTGGATGATTTCAAATGAGCAATGAGCAAAAAAATGGCCTTAGGTGTACTATGCTCACTATACACCATATAATAAAATTTGTGGCACTCTCTATGCTCTCAAAATTCTAAGGAGCTCCCTATACTCTCAAAAAATTCATTCTTTATATATGTACTATGTACTAGCATTATATGCACACTTTGCGTGTCGTGACTTTTTTATTTAGTGCTGTTATTCAGTCATAAAATAACATAAAATCGGTTGGTTGATTATAATTTTAATTAAATCATTATTATAGACACATATGATTTCACCCACTCTAAGTGTGGTTTTAAGAAGGATACTTTTATTTTCGATTTTAAAAATTGCATTGATTTGTATTATTTGTAACAGAAATTGCACTTACATAACATTTTTTGTAAAATTCTATGTCTTTTTCTCTTCACATTATGTACATTTTATATATATTGACGATTATTTTATAACCGAAAGTGCGAAATTTTTATTGTAATTTTGCATTGCCTTTTAAAAGCTATTGTGTATTTACGGTTGTGAGTGATACTCATTCTTTAGATATTTTTTTACTACTTATGTTTATCTATCTAACACAATACTGTTTTTTGTAAATTTAGTAGGGAAGCATCTGTTCTATACCAAGATTAACAAATTGCATACTTAATTGAAAGTATATAACGCACCTGCAAATTGTAAAAGTTGTGATGTACCAAGCCTCTTGAGTTTTTTTTTTCTTAAGTGTTTGTAGTTGAAAATGGGATTTTTTTAGATAAAAACATTCTTGAGATTTTAATTATTCTTGAGATTGTATATGGTTTAACAAATGGTAGCTTTTCATTTTTAATTTTCTTTGTCAAACGTGATGTCCAATATGCCTTGATTGTGCTTGAACTTTAAATTTGTTGATATGCATTGATTGATTGATTGAGAATTTATTTTGGAATGTTTTGTATATGATTATTATGTATGGTGTTAATTATTATCTCTTACTATTGAGGGTAGAGTTGTAATATAATTAGGGGACACCATTGCTCACCCCTTCACTTATATAATAGAGATAATATAATTTTAGATTAGATTAGATTAAAGCTACTCCCTTTGTACTAAAATATAGTACTTGGTTCTATTTTTTTTCCTAAGAATGAAGGTAAGTAGAATCTAGGAGGCATCCATGTAAAAGAGTTTTTGTTTATCTAAATAAATAATATTTTGGGAAAAAAACCAAGGGAAATTCCACTTGGTACCACTGTAATTTGGGTTTTTCCATTTGGTACCTAAATTTTTTTGGATTCCATTTAGTACCATTGTAGTTTGGACGTATTCTATACTGTAACATAATATTAAACAAAACATTTGTTTGGGGGTTAAATAGGGTTAGGGGTTTGTCTAATTTTGCGTAATTAAGGTTTTCGGAGTCATTTTTCTCCTTAACGACCAAATTTAAGGTCCAATTTCGTAAAAAAACAAGTAAGCATTTCCTAACACGTAAAATGAGGTTCTAGGCGTTTTACTCTAATTTCGACTTCAATTTGACCCATAAGAGCCAAAATGACTCCCAATCCTTAGCTGAACTATTCTCGATGCACAAGGCATGTAAACGAGGCAAACTACTAACCCTATTTAATCTAAAACTAATGTTTTATTTGAGTGTTATGATATAGAATAATTCCAAACTACAGTGGTACCATATGGAATCCAAAAAAATTTTGGGTACCAAATGGAAAAACCCAAAGTACAGTGGTAGCAAGTGCAATTTCCCAAAAACTAATATTAGGAGAGAGAACGGAGAATAATTGGTGAACAAGCATTTTATGCCTTACTAATCCAACCCTTAAGTTTGAATAAACAAATCAAAAAACCAATTCCAAGAAGTAAATAAATGATGGTGGAATAAAAAAAGAAACAAACAATATA
Organism: Beta lomatogona; assembly: GCA_947646795.1. Lineage (NCBI taxonomy): Eukaryota > Viridiplantae > Streptophyta > Magnoliopsida > Caryophyllales > Amaranthaceae > Beta > Beta lomatogona. The sequence goes on along the minus strand of CANSNZ010000927.1, from coordinate 1,467,585 downwards.
TATTTTGGGACACCCAAAGTGAAAATAAGAACTATATTATAGGACAATTGGAGTATTAAATAGTTGTTTGGTTGACCTAGAATTGCAGTGAAGTAGAATTAACTAGGTAGGACCGTTTCTTTCGGTCTTTGCTCCATTGCGGCGGCCTTACTCCTCCATCCATGGCTGAGGAGTATTTAGATTATGTTTCAAAACTTCACATTGATGATGAAGAGGACAAAGTTTTCGAACTTGATGCCCTAAATTCTACAAAATTGAACCCGGTTTCGTTACTTCTTTTAGGACGATTATTAACTGAGCGTTCTTATAATGTTGAAGCTTTTAAGAGGACCATTACCACTGTCTGGGCTCCTGTTCATGGTCTTGTGATTAGGGTTCTAAGCCCTAACATGTATGCCTTCCACTTTTTTCACTGGAAAGATATGATGAAAGTGCTCGACGGAAGGCCGTGGTGTTTCGATAATATGCTGGTACTTTTGAAGGAGGCGGATGGCGATGAACAACCTGATCAGGTAATTCTTCAACATTCCCTATTCTGGGTGCGAATTAAAAATCTCCCCTTTAACTGTAGAACAAATGAAATTGTTAAAGGATTAATTGGTAATATAGGAGACATTTTGGAGATTGAAGAAGATGTCTTAGGTTTTGTTAAATATAGACGTGTGAAGGTTATGATTGATATAACAAAACCTTTGCGGCGCTATCGTAAGATCAAAGACAAAAGAGGGAGGGAGATTCAAGTAGACTTTGCATATGAAAGAATCCCATTTTTTTGTTTTGCTTGTGGTGTGATGGGGAATTCGGAAAAAGGTTGCCATAATGTAGTAGAGGAGGATAAACTTGAGAGACTTGGATGGAGTTTAGGGCTAAAAGCTACACCTCGTAAAGGGAGAACGAAAGAAAGGGAGGAAGAGAACAAATTTCGATCTGCTAAAAAAATCATCTTTAAACATGATGCTGAAAATTCTGGAGTAGAATCAGGTTCTTTGCTTGGGAATGAAGTTAGTGCCGCCAAGTCCAAGGAGTGTGAATCTGTACAGGAGGGTTTTGTAGGCAATAAAGAGGCTGTAGTGGGAGTTGTATTAAATGCTCCTTTATTGAAGGTTGGTGTAAAGCCTACTGCTGCTACTCAATTTATTCCCCCCCTCAACATGTTGTCAACGTGGACCCTGCCACCGCTCAAGAAGCTGCTTTTTTTTTCAAGTAATAAAGGCAAATCAGTGAGTAAAGCAAGCTCATGGAAAAGATTTGCTCGTGGGAGTATGGAGGAAAAAGGGGACTCTATGCTTATGGAGATGGACCCTGCTGTAGTGGCCCAAAAAAGAACTATTAAGAACTATTGATTGTTGTGAGATGGATAATGTTACTTGGGATAGTGCAATGAAGTGTTCAAAGCCAAGCACTACTCAAGAATCTGTGTCCACGTGTCTGGCGGTGGTTGGGAATGACCAACCACGCCCCTCATTATGAGTACTCTATGCTGGAACTGCCGAGGGATGGGCAACCCACGGTCAGTTCGTCAGCTCCGTCTTTGGAGCACAGCTCATGCCCCCGACAAACTCTTCTTGTCGGAAACCATGATTAAAATGAAGTTGAAGGTTTAAAAGATCGTTTAGGTTATCAGAATGCTTTTGGTGTTGCTAGCATTGGTAGGGCGGGTGGTCTTTGTATCTATTGTAATGATAACATCACTTTTTCTCTTGTTTCTTTTTCTCAACACCATATTTGTGGTGATGTAGATGATGGTGGAAAAGGTTGTAGATTTATGGGTATTTATGGTTGGGCTAAAGAAGAATAAAAGCATAGATTTTGGACTCTTATAAGGCACCTTTGTGATGATACTTCTCTACCTGTACTTATTGGAGGAGATCTTAATGAGATCCTTGCTTATGCTGAAAAGCAAGGTGGTGTAGACCGTGTTCGCCGGGAGATGGAAAACTTTCGGGCTACAATTGATGATTTGGGGCTCCGGGATCTTGGCTATGTGGGTTCGAAATATACTTGGGAGAGGGGCAAGACTCCTTCAACATGTATCCGGGAAAAGCTGGATCGATATCTGAGTACATCTACTTGGCTTGACTTGTATCCGCATTTTATTGTCAAGCATCTCATGCGTTACAAATCTGATCATGCAGCCATCATCACTCGGCTTAAGAAGCATAGCAGACCTCGTAGGAAGAAGAGGGATTTTCGATTCGAAACCAGTTGGTTACTTGATGAGCATTGCGAGGCAGTTGTGCGGCAGGCCTGGGAAGCGTATGCTGGGCAGATTTTCTCGGATTGGAAGGCATGGCCCATAGTCTGGTGGGCTGGAGCAAGGTGGCCTTTCACAAGCTCAGTGACAAGATTTCGTGTGTGGAAAAGGCGTTGGCAGCAGCCCATCTCAGACGCATCTTGTAAGGAGTGTAGTGACTTCGAAAAACAGTTAGATGATCTACATGAAAAGCAAGAGGCTTACTGGTATCTGCATCCCGTGTTTCGAAGGTGAAGGATGGTGACAGAAACACCAAATATTTCCACCACAAAGCTTCACAAAGGTGGAAACGAAATTTTGTAGCGGGTTTGTTTGATTCTCGAGGAGTTTGGTGTACTGAGGAAGATGATATTGAGAGCATTTTTTATGCATATTTTAGCTTCATTTTCGAAACTTCTCACCCTTCTGATTCAAATATGCAGCAAGTTCTTTAAGATGTGCATCCCGTTATTTCAGCTGGATGCAATCATGCTCTGTTGAAGCCTTTCACCAAAGATGAAATTTTTGTAGCTCTCCAGCAAATGCATCCCTGCAAAGCTCTTGGCCCAGATGGTATGCACGCTATTTTCTATCAACGTTTCTGGCATGTTATTGGTGATGATGGTACTGCTTTGGTTAGCAATATTCTTCATGGTGATGTTATACCTGGTTGTATCAATAAAACTAATATTGCTTTGATCCCGAAAGTAAAAGGTCCAACTCAGGCTGCTGAATTTCGCCCTATAGCACTCTGTAATGTTCTCTATAAACTAGTGTCTAAAGCTATTGTGATGCGCTTAAAAACTTTTCTTCCCGACATAGTTTCTAAAAATCAAAGTGCTTTTGTGCCGGGTCGTCTGATCACTGATAATGCTCTTATTGCTATGGAAGTTTTTCATTCTATGAAACATCGCCAGAGGAGTCATCGAGGCACTATTGCTATGAAGCTTGACATGAGCAAGGCCTATGACAGAGTGGAGTGAGGTTTTCTCAGGAAGCTGTTGCTTACTATGGGCTTTGATGGTCGTTGGAGAATCTGATCATGAACTGTGTTTCTTCTGTTTCTTACTCCTTCATCATCAATGGAGGTGTTTGTGGTTATGTTATTCCTGCCCGAGGGCTTCGTCAGGGAGACCCTCTCTCCCCGTATCTTTTTATTTTGATTGCTGATGCTTTCTCTAAAATGATACAGAATAAAGTGCAGGCTAAGTAGATTCATGGTGCTAAGGCGAGTCGTAGTGGTCCTGAAATCTCTCATCTTCTATTTGTTGATGATAGCTTACTGTTTACTAGAGCCACCAGTCAGGAATGCATTATAATAGTTGATATTCTCAACCAATATGAAGTAGCATCCGGGCAGAAAATTAATTATGACAAGTCGGAGGTCTCTTTTAGCAGAGGTGTTACTGTTGAGCAAAGGGAAATTTGGAGGGGTATTTTAAATATGCGGCAAGTTGATAAGCACGAGAAGTACCTTGGTATCCCTTCTATTGCAGGAAGATCAAAGAAAGCCATTTTTGATGCTCTTCTGGATAGAATTTGGAAGAAACTCTAAGGGTGGAAGGAGAAATTACTATTTAGAGCAGGAAAGGAAGTTCTTCTCAAAGCTGTTATTCAAGCAATACCAACCTACTTGATGGGAGTTTACAAATTCCCTACTATGATCATCCTAAAGATACACTCAGCTATGGCAAGATTTGGGTGGGGAAGCAGTGATACTAGTCGGAAATAAAAGTTCATTGAAAAAATTGGGATTCTATGTGCTCTCTTAAGTGTCTTGGAGGTATGGGGTTTAAGGACCTTGTAGTTTTCAATGATGATTAGGGCGTCAAGCTTGGCGGTTAGTTCGTGCGCCCAACTCTCTCTTGGGGCGTGTTATGGAGGCGAAATACTACCATAATAAACATTTTCTTGATGCTTCTCTTGGTTACTCGGGAAGTTTTTCTTGGAAGAGTATCTGGAGTTCCAAGGAACTTCTTAAGGAGGGTTTATTGTGGCGGGATGGGAATGGTTGGAAAATCCGCATTTGGGATGACCCTTGGCTTCTTTATGAAGATAGCAGGCACGTTACCACCCCTAAGACCGATGGAGTTCATATGGTTCTCGAGCTAGTTTGACGAAGACAACATGGGATGGAAGATTGATGTTATTAAAGGTATGTTCAATGAGCGCGACCAACGTTGCATTCTTGCACTCCCTCTTAGTGATGATTGTAGAGAGGATGAAATGACTTGGGCTTTCTCAAAGGATGGTATTTACACTGTAAAAACTGCTTATATGTTGGGTAAAGGTTGCAACCTTGATAACTTTCATCAAGCATGGGTTGATATTTGGAGCTTTGAAGCTAGCCCTAAGGTGCTTCACTTTTTATGGAAATTGAGCACAAACTCCCTTCCTACTCGCTCTTTGCTTAAGTATCGCCATTTCATAGATGATGATACTTGTCCTTGGGGTGTGGTGAGATTGAGACTGCAAGCCATGCTAATTTTAACTGCTCTCGGTTTAGAGAAGTGTAGAGTGAATGTGACTGTGATGAATTGCGTGATAGTAGTGCTACGTTGCCCATGTGTGAATTAGTGGTGAAATGGAGTGCTGTGGAGAAGAATGTGCATCTCAAAGGCTTGTTTCTCGCCTGATGTATCTGGGCCGAAAGAAATCAACAAATTTTCAACAACAAAAGTACCACAAACCAAGTCATATTGGAGCGAGTTAACATGTTATTTGAGGAGCATGGCAAGTATGTGAGCTGTATCTATCGTCCCCCACCGGTGCCTTGTATTCGAAGTTCAAAGAGTGTGGGAAGCACCTGCTGCTGGAATTATAAAGATGAATGTTGATGCTTCGTTGGTTCTTGATGGCTGGGTGGGGCTTGGTGTTGTAGCCCGCGACTCTCATGGCCGCATACTATTTTCAGCCACGAGAAGAACTAGAGTCTACTGGACTCCGGAGCTTGCAGAAGCAAAAGCTATTTATATGGGCTTGCGACTTGGCAAGAGATACGGGATTCGTGAGATCATTCTTGAATCGGATTGTCAAGTAGTCATCAATCGCCTCTCCAAGAATGCTATATTTTCCTTTCTGATCTAGATTATGTTCTAGATGATATTCTATCTGCTAGTATGTTTTTTCCTTCTGTTAGTTGGTCGCATGTAAAACGTGATGGTAATTCAGTTGCGCATTACTTAGCTAAGCTAGTTCCTTTTGGTACTGAACAAGTTTAGGAGAACCATTATCCTATGGAAGTGGCTCCTTATGTACTCATGGACAATTTGTCCCTGAATTAATACTAGCTAGCTTTTCCCCTAGAAAAAAAACTAGGTAGTACCATAGGAGCTCACACATTACACGCCTGAAGCTTTAGTGCTTTATGTTGCTCACAACTTTTTATTCTACTTTCCAGCCTTTAGAGTGATATCAACATGCAACATGAGGAACAATAGCAAATATTTGTTTATCAAAAATCATGAATTAAGTGTTGTTGCAATCATGAAAAACCCCTGCAATCCCAGATTCATACACATATATATATATATATACACATATATATATATATATATATATATATATATATATATATATATATATATATATATATATATATATATATATACACACACACACACACACACACACACACACACACACACTTATGGTTAGAACCGTGAGAACTACTCGTTTTTCCTCATTTTCCGAAGATTTTGCTCATTTCACAATGTTTTTGCTCATTTTATGATTTGCTTATTTTATGTTTTTGTTTATTTAACATTTTTATGCTCATTTCATAACGTTTTTGCTCATTTTAAATTTTGCGCATTTTACATTTTTGCTCATTTAATTTTTTTATGTTTAGTTTACTTGTTCTCATTTCACATTTTTACTCATTCTACGTTTTTGTTCATTTAATGTTTTCTACTCATTTTTATTTATTTTTGCTTATTTTATGAAATTTTTGCTTATTTTTAGTGGTTCTCACCATAACAGGGTTCTCACTAGAACCCAATATATATATATATGTATATATGTATATATTTATACATATATATGTATACATATGAACTGCAAGGATCATTTTTATTTATTAGAGAATATCTTTTTTTTTATAATTCTTCTTAGTTCATAGTTCTTACGAGACACTATGAAGTGCTGACAAGATGAATAAAGGGATCCTCATGATGCTTTCATTAATTTGGATTGGTATCATACTAAAAATAAAATATTGATAAGTGCATATATTTCTATATTTTTTGTCCCTAAAATTAGTCTTATCGTTCTCTTTTACAATTGTTGTTTTATTTATCTTATACTCCCTCTGTATTTTTTTATCTTTCTCACTTGGAATGTTGACACTATTCACAATTAGAGAGAATCTTTTAAATTCTTCTCAATATATAAGAAAAAATATAGTCATGTGGGGTCTTGTTTGATTCGTCACAATGAGTAGTTTATTAATATTCAATCATTATAATTTTTACTAATATGTAATGAAAGATATTTAAAGTTGACTAAGTGCATTGGCAAACGTGCAAAGTCAAAGTAGGAAAGATAAAAAAATACAGAGGGAGTATGACTTAGGATTTTATGTATATCTTAACTAATTAAGTGTATAATCAACTAATTAAGGAGGAAGCTATTTAATAGGTGACCACCAAAGAAGAGCATAGAGCTATAAAGGAATAGTGAAGATATCAATTTGTACGTGAACTTATGATGCCAAAGAAGTCAATAATGTTAAGGCTTGGTTGAAGTAAGACTTGAAGCCAAGAGTTTATGGTAGTAGCTCACGTGATATGCAAATCTATCTATATCTATATAATACTATAAAGCAATAAGGTTTTGCTCACGTGTCAAGCAATCAACAATTTGTGCACGTGTCAAGCAATCAACAATTTGTGCACGTGTCATTCTCCTTTTCAGTTACCACGTTTACTTTGCTCTCATAATATGCTGATGTGTCAATCAAGTGAAATAATCAACCGAATTTCTCTTTCTTCAAATTAGGAAGGCGATATCTAGAATCTATATAATACTATAAAGCAATAAAGTTTTGCTCACGTGTCAAGCAATCAACAATTTGTGCACATGTCATTCTCCTTTTCAATTACCACTAGGGGTGTTAACGAGCCGAACCGAGACCAAACTTAACTAGGCTCGGCTCGAAAATATATTTTATAGGGCTCGGCTCGAGCTCGAAGCTCGTCGAGCTTGAAATATTAGGCTCGGCTCAAGCTCGAGTCTAAGACTTACAGCTCGGCTCGAGCTTGAAAAGCTTGAATTTTCATTTAGCTAAAGCAATTTCAAAGTCAGATTTTGAGGCCCAAACTTTATAGTTCAAAAAAGCCAAATGTCTAACTTATTAATTGCATGACCCAAACAAGCCAGCTGTAAGGGTTCACTTTATCAGAGCTTTCTTTTATAGAGTATGTAGCACACACCCTCTCTATATTCTACCGATGTGGGATACTCCTATATCACTTTGTTCAGTTGTTGTTTGCGTTTCACAGTACACATGCAGCTCACAGTAGCTTTTTCCTTTTTCTTCTTTCCTAGTCATATGTATTTGTGCTTCTACATTTCACAATTGTACAAATAATACTTTTCTAATTTATAATTTTCGTTGAGCGAAGAGTCACAGGCCGCAGCTCACTGCATTGCATCATTATTCACTCAGTTACAAGGAGAAACAATCTCTCATATTTTTATTGTTTTTGCCTTCTTATTTTTTGAATGGTTTGTTTTTGTTTTTTTGAAAGGTTTTATTTTTTCTTTTTTAGGTGTTTATCTAGTTTATCAAACATGTAAACTTTAACTTTTTAGTGTGGTCTTCGAGTCCAAGACCACAATTTTTCCCATAGCTATTACTTTTATCCTATATTAAACACTAATGGAATATTTTGAATTATTTTAAAAGTATCGAGCCTGATCACGAGCTTTCGAGTCGAGCTTAAGGTAGTTCAGGCTCGGCTCGTTAGTTTCTCGAGCCGATCTCGAACTCGAATCGAGCCCTCTCGAGCCGAGTTTTGACCAAGCCGAGCTCGAATAGTTTGCGAGCCACCCTGGCTCATTAACACCCCTAGTTACCACGTTTACTTTGCTATCATAATATGCTGACGTGTCAATCAAGTGAATCAATCAACCGAATTTCTCTTTCTTCAAATTATGAAGGCGATATCTACAAATTAAAAGCCTGGAATCATGATATTCCAACTTCTTGCCAATTTATAAGTAGAAACAATGAATTAAAATAGGGAAACACTACTTATTTGAATCCTAAAATCATGCTACAAATCAATTTTTTCTATTTATTTCATCTTACAATTAAGGGATATAATCTCAGATAACCCTGACTTATAGGCCTTTTTCCAATATAACCCTGACTTTGGCAGGCATGTCTCCGATAACCCTGAACTTGATTTTTGTCATTAAACCGGACGGAAGTAGCGATGGCGTTAACTATTTAAAAAAAAAACAAACTCATATCTTTCTCTCTCTTGTTCTTCATCTCTTCTCAAACATTCATCAATGGTTTCCACCATTTTCTAACTTTTTTTTAAATTAACTCTATCTTTACAAAGATAATTAACTCTATTTTTACCCGATTCGCAAATTATTTTTCCAGAATTTCAGCAATAGTTATCTAATTATCATATTCTTTGTAACTTTTCATCCGATAAAATGAACACTGGAAAATGTTGCGACCTCTGTTGTGGATAATGTTTGATCTCCTTCAATTTATCACTGGAAAACCGCCATTGAAGGAACAACAAAAAAATCTAAGAAATTGACCACACAAATGTTTTAACAAAAATCAAGGAAAAAGAAATTTCCAGAGAATCACGGACAAGATTCCAACAAAAAAAAGTACTTCAATTTTCCCTCAAGAATTGAAAGAAAAAAATTATCAGTGGCTGAAAATTTCACATAAGTATATTACTTCTTCAATTTGCATTAGTGCATCGGGTTTTTGGTGCCACAGTTCAGCTTTACAGTGAGAGAGAGAAGAAAAGTGGAAAGTGATGAGATGAAGATGAGACACACCACAAAGTATTTGGAGGAAGTTAATTTGGTGGGGCTGAAGGTCTTCTCCTCAACAAAATCAAAACCCAACAAACCCAGAAACTCAAACTCAATCATACCCAGAAGCAAGGGAAGGGGAGGCGAGCTCTGGGCAGCAGCGGCAACGTCTGCCGGCGTTTCTGGCGACAGAAGGCTGGTGGTGCGGCGCGCGTGCAGCAACGAAGCAGAGGAGGGGAAACCCCATTACAGCAACCAGGCCTAGATTCACGCAGAGGAGAGAGAAAATCAAGGGGAAGGGAGGGGGAGAACTGCAGAACCAAGTGTAGGGAAATTTGTGCAATATGTTACCAATTCAAGTAACGAGTAAGTGGGGTTTTAGTGGGGTCGAAGATGTGTTGGTCTTTGTACCCAGATTGTTGTTGGAGGTTCAATTTTTTTTTTTTTTTAAACGTTGTTGGAGGTTCAATTTAATCGTGGTAAGTGGGATTTTTTTTTTCCTTTTTACAGTAAGGATGAAGACATTAAAGAGTGGATGAATATTAAGAGAGAAAATGGGGTTTTAGTGTTTTTCAATTAAAAAGAGAGAAAATGGTGGAAACCATTGATGAATGCTTGAGAAGAGATGAAGAACAAGAGAGAGAAAGATATGAGTTTGGTTTTTTTTTAAATAGTTAACGCCGTCACTAATCTGTCCAGTTTAATGACAAAAATCAAGTTCAGGGTTATCGGAGACAGGCCTGCTAAAGTCAGGGTTATATTGGAAAAAGGCCTATAAGTCAGGGTTATCTGAGATAATATCCCTACAATTAATTATGTAAATAGAACCACTGTCGATGTTTTTATTCTCATTCATTAACTCATTTGATTTATACTCATAGTTTATCTGCATAATTACTCATCAAATTCACTACAACTTTTATTCATTTCCAAATTTTCATTACTCTTCTTTCTTTGTTCATCCTCAAAAATATGGCTTGAAACAAAACATGCCAGGGAGAACATAAGAAATATAGTTGCTTTGTTTAGTTTGAGAAAGGGAATACAAAATTTGCAAGCAGCACTTTGTTGAATTTCGGTTTGTTAACGTCCACAGGGTGGAAAATGAAGAAATCTACTACCAAAAACAAAGTCTATTTGGATGGTGTTATTGAAATATATAATAAAGATCTATAATGAATAAAGTCGACAAGTGAGAAGTATTTTTTCTATATAATTTTTATCATGTTTATGTTTTTGCTTTTCAATATTCAATTTGTAGTTGATTAATCTATATCTTAAATGAGGTCTTGCATTACATAATTTCAAGTGCACTAGATTGAATGTTTTACGGAGATTATACGTAATCTATGCGAAGTTTGAAAGTTTTTAATAGCCATGTGCTCAATTACATCAATAAAAGTTTGGCATCAAATATCATACGAAGTTTGCATTGAGTAGTTTTTAAACAACATTCATTTATTATTAATAAATTTATTTTTTACAATTTGTAAAAACTATTGCTAATTATTATTATTAAAATATTACTCTAAGATAATTTCTTATCAAAATTAGTTAACTGTAAAACTAATTAATATTAAGATGCAACCGCTCAAAACACTGAAAAATAATTTACACTATGCTTTGGTAACGCTTTAGTAATTATAGGATGTAAGTCATAAATCTGCCAATTATCAAGTTTCTTATTTTAGTTTATTTGATCGGCAATAATTTACAAATACAAAAAGAGAAATTTACTCAATAAATAAATCTACAAGGCTTTTAATTAATATTGATTGACATTCAAAATTTTCATAAAATAGAATATATGATTAATAAAATCGAAAATAAGTCATACAATTAATTCATTTTATATTTGGAATAAAATTATTATATTACGAGATTTCCATATATTGATGACTATATTCACTTCATTGCTTGATTGCTTACTATATGACAATAGATAGCAATAAGAGATCTTCCTAAGGCAATAAATAGCAATAATATATTTGTGTCAATTGTCATATAGATTGATTTGATAGCATATATATACATACACACACACATATTGGAAATATTGGAAAATTCCCTCAAAAAAAAAAAAAGAAATATTGGAAAATCTATGATATTGCTTATATTCTTTTTGAACGTAAAATTAATTCATTAATAAAAGAGTCATACGACATCTACAATAGAAATCAGGAATAACAAATACATAACAATTTTGAACAAATAAAATTCTGAATTTGCAAAACCACGATCGTTGTGTAGTAGATCTAACAATTCAGTATACCCTCTTCCACATCGTTAATGTTTGATACAGCCTTCAACGAGGGGGTCTTTCGATATGCTGTAGTTTTGAAGTAGAATTAAATTTGATATCATTGCTTGAAATTGTAGATCTGAAATCTTCTTCGACGCCACATAATTCTTCATCAATGATCCAAAATTACGATAATTCAACTAGAAACAAAGGAGTAAACTAAAGTCTCTCCCAAGGAGAAGAGAATAAATCCTTTCTTTCAAGGGAGAAACGATCCTCTCTTTGAAGGAGGAAGTATTATTCAAACAAGAACGAACATAAACAAAGCTAAACAACAATGAAAATTAAAATTAAGGTGGGGCTATCCACTGATAAAATCGATGGAAGCCCCTTTGAAATTCACTAATGGAGGCTAGGGTTTAGGAGAGAAAGGCAAAGAAGGGAGAGAAGGGAGATATTAGTGGCTACTAATCTCAGTTATGATATTGCTTATATAATCATAAGGCAATATATGAAAAGTATTTATTATGTGTTTATATATTTTTGTTTTTTTTACTTTTTCTATATTTTGATGTGCGTAGTTTTGGTAATTCTAATGCATTTAACTATATCATTTATTGGATTATGGGCTTAATCATAAAATCAATAAAAATATGAAAAAGTTTGAGAAAGAAAAGATTGCAGATTGTTCACGGAAATTGCTATAACATTATGATAACCTTCTACCAAATATTAAATAAATAATAGAAGTATGTAAAATAGTCCTCACTAAATAAAGACGCCAAGTTGTAGTTAAATATAAGCTTATTAATTACTAACTTAAGTTAAATTCTCCAGGAAGCTTGCTAAGGGTGAATTGAGTAACCCAAAGCTTGCTGATGGCGAATTGAGTAACTATCAGAATTTGACAAAATCTCAAGTTAAAGTTAATCAACTTACTCTAAGCAATATACATATTTTTGATTTAATGTCAATTCTAGGAGAATAATAACAATGAAACTTTTTATTATAAAGAAGACATAAGTCGTAATCATGCAATGCACAGTTCACAAGCCATTTTTAAATTATTCTTAATACATGATCATAAAAATTAAACAAGCTAAGATTTACACCAGGATCTTAGAGGAAATATCATAAATAAAACAAAAAAAAATCCGCGCAAATTGCACGGGTCTCAAAGCTAGTGAGGCAATGAATAATAAAAAGAGTAATTGAAGACAAAAGAAGAAGAAAAGAGCTTGGCAGACAACACAAACTTCTTCCCTCTTCTTGCATCTCACGCGCAGCAAGCAAAAATAGGAAATTTTTCTGTTTCCTTTCATACGCACAACGGAGTCCAAGCCAGAGTATAATTTTCCTAATTTCAATATTTCTTCCGCTAATTCTCAAGTTTAATTAGGAATTATGGAGCAAATCAGATTATATATTTTATCCTCTCTACAAGTAATTTCCCTAATTACAAGTGTTGGAAGAGATTCAAAGGGTATAAAAATACCCATTTTCACTTCAATTAGGTTTATACAAGCGTACACAATGTAAGGGTTTTGTGAGATAGTGAAGATGCTGCGAGTTCGATTTAGGGCTATGATTTGAAGGCCTATGAAGGTGGACGATCATTTTTTGTGGGTGAAATCAAGGGCAGCGGTTGCACCGACGAATCTCCATTCTATGAGTTTTTTCCTTCTTACTTTCAATTGATTAGTTTTTTATTGTTCTTGTGCTCATGACCTCTTAATTTTAGATTTACTTTTCAGTTGTTTTTATTTTCTTATATTATTAGTTCACATGATTGAACGCAACATTAGTCATGATTTAATAGTTGATTTAGTAATTATTCAATTCATATTATCGTGTTCTTATATATAAATTTAATCTCTTTGCTTGTGATTTTGCGCTTAGTTACAATTGGAGAATAATTAAATTATGCTCAGTAGTCATTAGGCGTGGTGTTTAATGGTTATTTAGAGTTAACGGCTTAATATTATTAGATTGAGCGGCTCACCTCAATTCTATTAAGTATATAAATTGGTCTAAAAATACAAGTTTGTTAGGGTTGTATTTGTCTAGTAAGATTTTAGTTTTCTAGTGAGCAAGACAAGAATTTATCGCGACAATAATTCACCAACCTAATTGCTAATTCGAGTATTAAAGGGAACTAGATAATATGTATTACGCAATTGTTAATTGTCTAATTAATCAATGATCGAACCGTTATGTTGGCTTGCTTGTTTGTCAATTGTACATATTTATATCTATACTAATATATTAAAAGGCATACCTAAACAAGAAATGGTGACACGTGGCGCTCTTTCTAAGGGAGTTGTACTCCATGTAATCCACAACAATAAAAAAAATTAGAAGTTGCGTAGTATAGGGTTGATCCGGGACCTCAAGATCATATACTAAAGTCTTAACCACTAGCCCAAATAATATTTAGTGTTATCATCTTAAATTATAATCTTAATAAATGAAAATTTTCCTTACCCGGGGAGTAGCCCAGGCCTAATAACTAGTTAGTTATTAGATTTAGATTAATAGATACTCTTGTAATACTCCGTATTTTTAGTAAGTTAATATTTATACTTTTGGAAAAAAAATTTGTTATTAAAAAGACTATTATTTATTAAAAATACTTATTATTTATTTGAAAGGACTTTTAAAAGAAGCTTTTATATACTTTCGGAAATATATTTGTTATTCAAAATACTATTATTTATTAAAAAGACTTATTATTTATTTAAAAAGGTTTTTAAAAGAGGCTTTTATAAAAGATTTTGGGTATTTAGAATCAATTTTAGCCCAAATGAAATTACGGGCTTTAGTTTTACTAACTTTTAGTCCAAATTAAAAAATAGGCTTTTTGTTTTTTTTTTTAAAAAAAGGGCAGTCATGCCATTTAGATCACAAATGTCCTCTTTTATCTTCTTTTACAAGTATAAAAATAAAAGGAAAATTATTGTGAGAAAAATATAGAGAGAGAAGCTATATCTGAAGAGTGTTGTATTCGAATTGTGCAAAACTGATTTCTTACATCGACGATATTTATAAGCAAAAATTTCTACTGTGTACAATTGCAAATTCAACAATTGCAGCGCGGCGGAAGAAACTTTTCTGATATGCATTTGCGGTGGGAGGAAAATTTCCTGACATGCATTAAATGCATGCCAGGTAAATTGTGGACTTCATCATGGTTAACAGTGGAATTGTGAATGTCCACTAATAACTCATAATAGACGTTGTCTCATTAAGAACCTTGTTAGGAAAAACCCTGTGGGAAAAATCCATAACAAGGGAAAAGAGTACAACTATTATGTATCCTTATATGCTTAAAATTAACTGCCTCATTAAAAACCTTGTCAGGAAAAACACGGTGGGATAAAAGCCTGATCGAAGGGAAAAAGAGTGCAGCGCATATAATACTCCCCCTAAATCTAGCATATATCACGAAGATGACGCATTCCAATTTTTCGGACTAATTCTTCAAATTTCTTTGCCGGAAGGGATTTGATGAATAAATCTGCAAGATTCTCACATGATTGGATTTGTTGGATGTTTATCGTCCCTTCCTTTTGGAGGTCATGAGTGAAGAAGAGCTTTGGTGATAAATGTTTAGCTCTGTCTCCTTTGATGTACCCTTCGCTTACTTGGGTATTACATGCAGTATTGTCTTCGTAGATGATAGTTTGATTTGTTGTTATTGTTTCCATTCCACATTCTTCTTGGATATTCTTGATCATTGACCTTAGCCGTATATATTCCCTTCCAGCTTCATAAAGAGCAATTAATTCTGTATGATTTGATGATGTGGCCGTGAAAGTCTGCTTCGTGGATTTCAGAGATGTTGCAGTACCTCCATAAGTGAATAGATACCCGGATTGAGACTTAGCCTTTTGTGGATCTGATAGGTACCCAGCATCTGCATATCCAATGAGTGACGCATTTGGTTTCAACTGGTATAGAATAATCCAAGATCTTGTGTTCCTCGAAGATAGCGTAGCAAGTGTCTGATTCCATTCCAATGTCTATTCGTTAATGCATTGTTGTATCTAGCTAACAAGTTTGCTGAAATAGTATGTCAGATCGAGTATTGTTAGCCAAGTACATTAAGGCACCAATCGCACTTAAATATGGTACTTCAGGACCAAGAATTTCTTCATTTTCTTCTCGTGGTCTAAATGGATCATCTTTCAAATTCAGAGAACGCACTATCATTGGAGAACTTATTGGGTGGGCTTTGTCCATGAAAAAGTGTCTCAAAATTTTTTCTGTATAGTTTGATTAATGGACACAAATCCCATTTCTCAAATGTTCTATTTGCAAGCCAAGGCAAAATTTTGTCCTCCCGAGATCTTTCATCTCAAATTCTTTCATCAAGTACTTTGCAGTTACTTCGAGTTCTCTAGGAGTCCCAATAATATTCAAATAATCGACATAGACAACAATGATGGCGAATCCTAATTTGGATCGCTTTATGAAAACACAAGGACTGATTTGATTATTTTTGAATCCTTCTTTCAATCGGTATTCACTAAGACGATTATACCACATTCTTCCAGATTGTTTTAACCCATAGAGTGACTTTTTAAATTTTATTGAAAACATCTCTTTGGGCATGTGATTTTCTGGTAGTTTTAGTCCATCAGGGACTTTCATATAAATATCTGTGTCAAGTGACCCATATAAGTATGCAGTCACTACATCCATTAACCTCATTTGCAATCCTTTCGAAACTGATAAGCTTACCAGAAATCTTAGTGTAGTTGCATTAACTACTGGAGAATATGTCTCATCATAATCAATCCCTGACATTTGAGAGAAGCCTTGGGCTACTAGCCTTGCCTTATATCTAGTAACTTTATTTTTCTCATTTCGTTTTCACACGAATACCCATTTGTACCCAACTGGTTTTACACCTTTTGGTATTTGGGTTATTTGTCCGAATACCTCACGTTTTTCAAGTGATTTCAATTCTGCTTGAATTGCCTCTTTCCATTTTGGCCAATCTTTTCTGCGGCGATATTCATCTACTGTATTTAGTTCTATATCATTTTCGTCGTATATCATTTCAACCGCTATGGAGTAAGCAAATATTTGATTAAAGACAACATCTTTTCGATTCCATTGTTTCTTTGTAGAAACATAATTAATTGAAGTTTTATTGTTGTCTATGCTTTCATGTTCATGTTCTTCTGGAACATGCTTATCTTCATTTTTGTTTCCATCATAAATTTCATCATGCTCCTTTGCAAATGAACAATTTTCTTGACTTCGTGTTCACATGAATTTGTTCTCAGGTCCAGAAACGACATTTGCGATGCGTTCCATATTATTTCTGTTTTTATATTTTGTGGGTCCACTTTCTCTCCTCCTAAGGATAGGAATACTGACTCATTAAAATGACAGTCAGCAAATCGAGCTGGAAATAAATCGCCAGTTGTTGGCTCTAAATATTTGATAATTGATGGAGATTCAAATCCAACATATATTCCTATCCTTCTTTGTGGACCCATTTTAGTACGTTGGGGAGGAGCAATAGGTACATGCACAGTGCACCCAAAAAATTTCAAATGTGAGACATTCAGTTCTCGACCTGATACTAATTGTAACGGTGATAATTTATGATAGACTGTCAGCCTTAATCTTATCAATGCTGCTGCATGTAATATAGCATGACCCTAAGAAGAAGAGGGCAATTTTGATCTCATTATTAATGGTCTTGCAATTAATTTTAGTCTCTTGATTAATGATTCAGCAAGACCATTTTGTGTATGTACATGAGGCACATGGTGCTCTACAACAATCCCAATAGACATGCAATAGTCATTAAAAGTTTGGGATGTAAATTTCCCATCATTGTCTAATCTTATTCTCTTTATTGTATGATCTGGGAATTGAGTTCTTAATCGAATTATTTGAGCCAGAAGTTTTGCAAATGTAACATTCTACTTGACAAAAGCCTCACATGTGACCATCGAGTAGATGCATCAATTAATACCATGAAATAGCGGAATGGTCCGCATGCAGAGTGAATAGGCCCACAAATATCTCCTTGTATTCTTTCTAAACACATTGGAGATTCAGTGGCAATCTTATTTATAGATGGTCTAATTATCAATTTGCCAAGTGAGCATGCAGAGCATAATAATTCATTTGACCGAGGAATTTTGACATTCTTTATAGAGTGTCCAATTGAATTTTCAATGATTCTATGCATCATTCCTGTGCTAGGATGGCCAAATCGGTCATGCCATAAAGTAAATAATTCTCTATTATCTAACTTCTGGTTAGATATCATATTAATTTCAATCGGACGTATATCTATGCGATATAGTCCCGAGGAAATTGCTGGCAATTTTTCATAGATGTATTTCTTGCCGCATTTTTCTGCCGTGAGGCATATAAATTCCTCTTGGTTCACTGTCATCGTTTCCAAATGGTAACCATTCTGACGTACATCTTTGAAACTTATGAGGTTTCTTCGAGATTTACTCGAATATAATGCGTCATTGATTATCAATTTTGTCCCATTTGGAAATATAATACAGGCTTTCCTAGAGCCTTCAATTAACTTGGTTGTCCCAGTCTCCCAGATATTGTGCTAACATTTGCCTGGAATATTGTAAGTTTTGAAAAATACTCTTTATTTTCAATATGGTGTGTGTTGTCCCACTGTCGAGGAGACATTGTTCTTTGGATCCAACTTCTGGTAAATCCATATCTTCATAAAAAATAAATATGGAGATCAATATAAGAAGATGCGTATTTTATTAATAATCAAAAGAGGGAATACATGAAAATGAATATTGAAGCAATTAAAATAAACTAAGCATATTAATGTATTGCAAAGCTGTTTTCGGCTTCAGCATTATCCATAAAAAAATCTGAAATATCAAGGCTGGGCATGGATGTGTTAGCTTCATTAACAAAGTTTGCTTCAACATTTTTCCCTTTGTTCTTTATTGAAGCCTGATATAAATGTTTGGCAGTACGACATGTGCGACCCCAATGCCTAGTCATGCCACATCTGTGGCAAGTGTCATTTCCTTTATAGGACGATTGCCTCTGATTTTCAGATGATTGTTCCCAATTTTTATCAGAATTTTTTAAAATTATTATTTCTTGGGGAAAATCGACCTCTGCCACGTCCACGCCCTCGGCCACGGTAATTACCACGTCCTCTCCCACGACCGTTGTAATTACCGCGTCCACCTCTATGTATAACATTTACTTCAGGTGGATCAGAGCTTTCTATTGCATTTATTTCATGTGTGGCTAGACCCCGTAGGTCTAAGATTATGATTTTTCAGCAGAAGATCATTATTTTGTTCAGCCACAAGTAGTACTGATATTAGCTCAGAGTATTTTTTAAAAGCTCTGAACCTATATTGTTCTGTCAATATTATATTAGAAGCGTGGAAAGTGGAGAGCGATTTTTCTATCATCTGCTCTTCTGTGATGGGATAATCACAATATTTCAACAATGATACAATTCTAAACAATGTTGAATTGTAATCATTGACTACTTTAAAATCCTGGAATCTCAAATTGAGCCAGTCAAAATGTGCCTTTGGGAGGAGCACATTTTTGTGATACCCATATCTTTCATTCAGGCTATCCCATAGTTCTTTGGGATCCTCCACAAGGAGATATTCAGTTTTTAAACTTTCATGTAAATGATGCCTGAGAAGGACTAAGGCTTTTGGCTTTTCTTGTTCAGTCGCTTTTTTAACTGATGCGGCTGATGTAGTTGCATCCCCTTGTTGGGTTGTCACACCCTTAATTGTATGTTCCAGTCCTTGGGCCTTTAAATTCATTTGGGCGTCCACCGTCCATTCTAAAAACTTTTGCCCAGATAGATCTAGTATGTTAAATTGTCTTTTCACTAGATCTTCCATTTTTTACTACAAACATGTAATTAATATTTGAAATTAGTAAATGATAATAAATCATAATATTATCTCCCCCTGATTTATATCATTATAATTATACATAAACAGTACAAAAAAAAAATACTAAAATAGCGTACAATATTAATTAAGCAAAAAAAAATGCCAAAAATAGAAAAAAAAAAACTCCCCTAAATGCACATAAAGATACAAAAGAAAATGATATTCATGTGCATTTTTTTTCGCCATTCTTCCGGGGAGATAAAATTTTTTTGTCTCGTACTTGTGTATGAGGAGATATATCATTAATGCCATAAGAAGGAAAAAGAAACCGTCTATAAGGAATAAGTATAGCCTTATTATCCTAAAATCCTCCTCAAAAGAAGAAGAGGAAGGTGGAGGACGGTTGTCGTCGGCGTGGAACATGGTGGCCGGAAGGTTGAGGAAAAAGAGAATTTTTTTTGTGAGTTTAGAGGAAAAGTTGGAAGAAAATAAGGGATGTGTGGTGAAAATGGGTTGGGTAATCCGCTTTTATAGAGGGTTATCCCTAACTGTGCAATTCATCTACAGGTAAAAATATACAATGCAATAAAATTTTAAGATTGACAAATATATATTAGAGCAAATTATATGTACTAAATTTGTCTACTATTATGCATGCTGGTAAAATGGTGATATAATATATGTAACTACAAATGAAAAAAAAAAAAAGAAGATTAGAGACAATAATATATAATAGTGTTTTGAATGCTTGTTTCCTGCATACATATAACATTATTGCACATATAAGAGATAATAATTTTATCACTTCACTAGGCCGTCCATATAGGCGGCAAGTTAAAAAAAAAAATTTAACTCGTCCATATAGGCGGTTCAAGAGCAAAAGAAATACTACCTCCGTCCCATAATAGTCTGAACACTTTCCTTTTATGTTTGTTCCAAATTAGTTTGAACACTTCTTTTTTTGGCATGGTCCCACCATTAATATATTATTTCTTTTACACATCTTTGGCCCACACTCTACCTTTTATCAATAAAAAGTTACCCAACTTTCTCTCTCCTCTAATAAAAAATACCCCACCAACTCCTATCACATCTACTTTTTAAATAAAATAACATTTGATAACCACACTACAACTTATCACCTTAAACTACGTGTTCCAACAAGTGTTCAGATCTTTTTGGGACGGAGGGAGTAATATAAAATAAATGTCCTTGCCCTCTATGAAGGTGGCTTTATTATCAAATTATTTATTTTCTGGGTTAGTGGCATGGTGACGTTTACTGTCCCTTCATGTTCATCCCTATTTCTTTTATTACTTGGTGGATGTTGATTTTCAGTTGGTTGTATAGGAGGGTTATTATTGGTATTGGGAACAGGGGTTTGTGGGTTTTCTCTGGTATGGGTATGAGTATTTGTACCGTCATTAAGGTTATTGGGTCGGGGCTGTCTTACAGTTCCCCTCGCTGGGTTGGTAGTGAATGACACATTGTTTCGCTCTATCCAAAAGTAAACACCCGAGACAGAGACATTGTGTAAAACAATGTTAATCCCGTTAATTTGTTGATCCATATTCGGATAGTAAAAGGTTGGGATTGGAGAAAAAAATTTAGAACTTGAAACAGAATGGATGTACAAATTTTAAAGATACATTTAATTTTTTTTGGGTAGCAAACTCGTGCTGATAACGTGTTGTGAGAAAAATATAGAGAGAGAAGCTATATCAGAATAGTGTGTTGTATTCGAATTGTGCAAAACTGATTTCTTACATCGATGGTATTTATAAGCAAAAATTTCTAGTGTGTACAATTGCAAATTCAACAATTGCAGCGCGGCGGAAGAAAACTTTTCTGACATACATATGCGGTGGGAGGAAAATTTCCTGACATGCATGCCAGGTAAATTATGGACTTCATCATGGTTAACAGACTATTATCTCAACAAAAATAACTTTTTGCTTTGCCAAAGAAAGATACGGCAGTAGTGCCAAGTCTTTCATATTTTTTCTTCTTTTGTGTTATCTTCGTATTGTTTTTAAGCTTATAGAGTGTTATTTTGGGATGATTCCTATCTTTTCTTAAGTCTAGTTGGATAACTTCAATTATTAGTAAAACCTTAGCTAGCTTGGTTAATCTTTTTCATAAACTCATGTTTTAGTTTCCTAGTCCTAGTACGACTCTACCTATCCAACTAGTATAAATAGGGGCATCCACTTCTCATATATTCTTCAAACCAAATTTGAGAAATACATCTTTTTTCTCAAGTTTAAACTCTCTCTTTTTTAGCTATCATTTCTGTTTCTCCATTAGTAGTCTTTTAATTCCAAGGTGCGTGTATATGTAGATCTTTAAATGTTGTTCTACATACGTAGTATCATATTTTTTTGGGTTATTATTTTGGATTGAAACGCTTGTTTTTATGAGTTTTATTATGAACTTTATGAGTTTTATTATGAATATTATAAGTTTACATGAGTACGTTAAATTCATGACTTATTTATTATGAACACGCTAGTAGTCTACAATTTATTTATTTTCGGCTATTATGAACTATGTTATTTCACTAGGAACAATACAAGAGGGGGGGTGAATTGTATGTGTAGAAAATAAACGTAACTTTTTGCGGAATTTTAAACTTGAACAAAGAAACAAGCTAAAGGAACAGAAGAGATTTTTACGAGGAAAAACTTCTTGGGCCCAACAAGAAGAAACAACCTCGACCACTAGGGATTTTAAACTCAACTCTTTCACTAATTAGGCCAAACAACTTTGTTACAACCTAATTCTACTCACGGGCCACACCTTGAGTTCCTAAACTCAAGTTCCTGAACAACTATTCCCTTAACAATTGTTCCTCTCAACTTCACTTGAAGTTTTCTCACTTTAACTCACTTTACTCAAAGCTTCTCTCTTACAGAACTTCACTCAAAGTCCCCTTACCCCAAAAACCAAAATACAATTGATCAAATAAATTTAGTGGAATTAGAGTAAGAAGGCAAAGAACAAATGGCTTTTATGAGAGAATGAAAGCACTGACACTTTACTTAGTTAAACTCACTAAATCACTTGGTCAGACACAAATTTGAACTTAATTAGACATTAGTATTTATAGTGGTAATATTAGAACGTGGGATTAAAACATGTATTAGTGGTAGTTACATTATCCCATGATGTTCCTGACCTGTAGGAACACGTTCCTCAATCATCCCATGATCTCCATGAACACTGTTAAACGTGAGAAAAAATTAAGTTACTGCTCCTTAATTTTAGCAACCACTTTAAGCATTAATTCGAAAATCTGATTTAATTAAAAACATTTTAATTATTAATATCAAAATAAAATCCTTTTACCAAAAATATTATCTTTAAAATATTTCCATAAAAACCGAAAAGAATTTTTATTATCTTTAGAAAAATAAAATCTTTTCCTTAAAAAGATTTTCCTTAAAATCAGATTCTTCCTTAAATAAAAACGGTTACCTAGAATCTAGGCATAATTTACTCAACTGACATAAATGAACCGTTGTAATGCTTCATCCTAAGTCTAGTTCCTTTTAATAGTTAGTTCCTTTAACTTATTAGTTCAGCGCCAGTTCATCTGTTCCTTACAAAGGAACAAACGATCATTCTCATTTTAAATTGACATAGTTCCTTACCATTCTTACTCGTTCCTTTACAATGTAGAAACAAAAAGCCTCGCTTTAGTCTTCTTGCTCCAATGCTGCTCCAATACCAAATATTGAAACATCTTTACTTAGTCTTCAAAATCCAAACTTGATTTCTTCCTTGACTTAGTATTCTCTTTGTTCTTTTCATTGATACCTTGAAATTCACTCACTTAAACAACTTGTTAGTCCAATACTTAGTTTGCATCTTTGTTCCTTTGTCATCATCAAAACTAGGGTTCAACAATTTCCCCCTTTTTGATGATGACAACAAAGGTACAAACTAAGGAAAACAACAAATAACATAAGAGAATGAAAAAGATAACATAATAATTTATATAATTTAATTAAGGCAGATTAAGGATTTTAAATTTTTCATTTTTGCATTTTTCAACTTTTTTCAACCTTTAGTTTGTTCCGTATCTTTCCCCTTTGTTATCGTCAAAAAGATCAAACTCTTGGTGATTTCGGGAAGACTGATATGTACAATACCTTGAGACCATTAACAAGCACCAAAAAAATGGTTAAGTTAGGATTTTCAAAGAGTAGACTAGCTCAAACATTAATCACATAATACTAGCCATTCCAAGTAAGAAATTATGCACATACATCATACACGAAGACAAATATAGCAAAAGTCATCTATTTATAGCACTTGTTCCCTTAAAGTACAAAAAGAGAAAAAGTAGAAAAGAAAAGAAACAAAAGCTAAGAAGTCTTGTTCCTTAAAGAGAAACAAGAACTAGACATTAGGAAGGGAAGAGGAATGATGTTCCTCAACTACTTCTTCCTCAACCACTTCTTCCAACTTCTTCATCACCTCTCCATGTTGCCCATCAAGTTGCTGCTTCAAACTGTTAATGGCTTGGGCCATCATCTCCATGTTCTTTTGTTGTTCAATCACGATATCACTAAGGACTTTCATTAAACCCATCATTTTATCAGTTTTAGCATCTAAAGTCCAGTGTTCCTGTTGTGATCCTGTTCCGCTGCATCAGATAAGACTAAAGGAGAGTCCTTATTTGAAGGAACAGGGACAGTTTGAGCAATTTTCAATCTAGTGCTTTGTCTAACTCTTTTAGGAACAGAGGGGAAGGCTTTTTAGCAACAGTCTTGCGCCTCTTGGGTTTCTGTTCCTTTGGTTCTGTGGGGGCAGGAACTTGTTTCTCCAGTATGACTTCCACTGGTTCCTCTTCCACTGCCCAGGCGCGTTTCTCTCTTGTGAGAGGAACTAGGAGCAATCCTCCCTTGAGTTAACACTCCCTCTTGCACAGAGAGATCCAAACCATACAAAGTCTTTTCATTGAGAATATTTCCTTGTTTTATTCCCAAGGTAGGCCAACCAGTAGTCTTCACTTTAAAGTGAGAAAGAAGAGAGGTGATCAATGCACCATAGCCAACAACACAATGATTTTCAATACAATGCGTGAGATGTTGGATAAAGAGAGAAGAAAAGTTTATTTGAATGTGGCGGTCAAGGCAAAACATGTAACACATATCTAAGAGACCCACCTCATTCCTCTTCTCAGTTCGAGGAATGAGTGCTCTCCAAACAAGATTAAACAGAATTTTGTGGACGGGAGAAAGAATATTGTGATTTATTTTGTTTTGTCCAGCAGTTCCCCCAAAAGATTCAACAATTTCATCTTGGGAGAAATTGGGAAAGGCTACAGTTCCTTTCCTTTTAAAATATAGATCAGTTCCTTTGCAAGGAACTTCCCATATTTTCGCTAAGGTTTCTGGAGAAAATTTTATTTTCTTCCCCCTAACTTCTGTAGTACATACTCCATCACTGTTGATGAAGTTTGCACCAAAATTCATCCATAGCTAAAGGAACTAAGGCATTGTCAAATGCGGTTTCAAACAGGTATTCCATACCTTGTTCCTTTAGTATGTCGGTTAATTCATTGAATCTTACTTTCTTGGCCCACTCCAAATCAACACAAAATCCTAAGACATACCTTGAATCACTTCTTTCCACTCGTTTCGTGGAGGAAGAAGCAACAGTTCCTTTGGAAGGAACAGGTGTAGCTTCTTCTTCCCCCTTAACTTGTTCCGGAGATTTTTCTTCATCACCTTTCCCAATTAGTTTTCTTCTTCTCACACTTCTCCTAGGTGACTCCAATTTTTGCTCTTCTACTGCCATTGTTGTTTCTTGAGATTTTTCGATTTCTAGGGTTTTGGATGGAGAAGAGGGGTTTTCCATTTGAGAGGTTTTGGGAGTTTTTGTTTTTGGAAAAGGTGAATTGAGTGAGGTTTTTGCCATTTGGTCAAAAGAATTCGTGGTTTTATGGCGTGCGAAGTGGTGTGAAGGAGATGAATAATGGTGAAGGTGAAGCGATTAAGGAACACGGTTTGGGATGGAAGAAAGAAGAAGATGCATGTAACAGTAAATGAAGAGTTACACGCGTGCAAATTAAAAGGATAAAAACAAAAATAAAAGATAAAAATAAAAGAAAAGACAAAAAGAGAATAATGACTTGATTAAATATGATTCCTATATTTTTGGGATTTTTGGATTTTTTAATTTTTATGGACTTTTTAATTTTTGGAAAGAAAATAAACTCTAAGGAACTTGTGCTATAGGAACAACTTATGCTAAATATCAACATTCTTCATATCATGCATCTCTATTATATATGGGAACTCTTGAGGACTTTGGTGTCCACCTGAGTTTCCTAAAATACCCTTTATGTTTTTACTCTTCCAGGATAACTTATGAGGGCAAAAAAGTCATAGAACTTTTTAAAAAAAAAACTCTAATGTAACTACCAGATTTCCCCCCAAAAAAAAACTACCAGATTTTTTTTAGTGAAAGTAACTTCCATATTTTTTGAAAACAAAAGAAACATGTTCAATATCACCGCGATGTTCGCGCACGCATCGCGTGCAAAAAATACTAGTGTTTCTTTAACTTAGGAACAAAAAGGGGAGTATTATGTGATATTTGTGAGTTGTTTTATTCCTTTGAATCCAAGTTCATGTTTTTAACATCTTAATTTGCAATGGTCTTAGGCAATCAATCACAGTCACTTAATATCACATAGAGTAAGACAAATCAATTCAGACATGGGGGATTGGAATAGGAACAATTACTTAAGTTTTATTAAACCTAACTCAAGTCTTAATTTTTCATATCTATCTCTTTGTAGAGGCTTAGTTAGTATATCAGCAATCTGATTTTCAGTTTGACAAAACTCAAGTTTAATCAAACCTTTTTCCACATTTTCTTCTAGAAAGTGATGTCTGATATGTATATGCTTAACTCTGGAATGATGCACTGGATCTTTTGAAATACTAATGGCACTAGTATTATCACAATAAATAGGAACACAATTAAAGATTATTCCATAGTCACAAAGTTGTTGTTTTATCCAAAGCATTTGAGAGCAACATGCAGCAGCAGCTACATATTCTGCTTCAGCAATGGATAAAGCAACTGTGTTTTGTTTCTTGATGCTCCAAGAAACTAAACTATGACGAAGAAATTGAACCATACCTGAGGTGCTTTTCCTATTTACAAGATCCCCAGCATAATCAGCATCAGCATATCCTCTTAACTCAAATGTATCACTTCTTGGATAGAAAAGTCCAAGATCATGTGTTCCTTTAAGATATCTAAGAATTCTCTTCACGGCACTTAGATGAGATTCCTTGGGATTAGCTTGAAATCTAGCACACAAACCAACACTAAAAGCTATGTCTGGACGACTAGCAGTCAGATACAAAAGTGAACCAATCATGCCTCTATATTTCATCCGAAAATAATGTCATCAACATATATTTGAACAAGTAGTATGTCAGTTCCTTTCGATTTTAGAAACAAAGTTTTATCCACCTTTCCTCTTTTAAAGTTGTTTTCAAAAAGGAACTTTGATAATCTCTCATACCATGACCTAGGCGCTTGCTTTAACCCATAAAGAGCCTTGTCAAGCTTGTGGACATGGTTTGGGAGATCATTGCTTTCAAATCTAGGGGGTTGTTCAACATATACATCTTCATTTAAATAGCCATTTAGAAATGCACACTTAACATCCATTTGATATAGTTTAAATCCCATATAAGCAGCAAATGCAATTAGTATTTTAATGGCTTCAAATCTAGCAACAGGAGCAAAGGTTTCTTCATAGTCAATTCCTTCTTGTTGATTATAACCTTTTACTACAAGTCTAGCTTTGTTCTTTACAATTGTTCCATACTCATCTAGTTTATTTCTAAACACCCATTTTAAGCCACTTACTTTTTGTTGTTTAGAAGAGGGAACTAGATGCCATACCTTGTTTCTTTCGAACTCATTTAATTCAGCTTGCATAGCAGTGATCCAATCAGAATAAGTTAGGGCTTCTTCATGATTTTGTGGTTCTATCATTGATAAGAATGCATGAAATGCACAAAAATTCCTTAACTGAGATCTAGTTTGCGTACCTTTGGATATGTCACTTATTATGAGTTCCACTGGATGTGATTTTTGATGTCTCCAAGGTTTTGGTTGAAACTCCCTTATAGGAACAGGTTGTTCCTCTTGAGTTCCATGAGTGGATGAGGAGCTTTGATCAGTTGTTCCTCTTTCAGCAATTGTTGAATCAGTTCCTTCAACATTTTCGTTCTTAGTAGGAACAGGAACAGCTCCATCATCTTGAGGAACATGAACATCATTGTTATGAACATTTTCATCTACTTCGTTCTTTTCCTCTTTTATTTCTTCTTCCTCGATTGAATCTGCATCTTTCTCTATTGGTTGTACCAAGCCAATCTCAAGGTCATCAACCTGTTTGCTTGGATTAAAATTGTCAGATTCATCAAAGATTATGTGGACACTTTCTTCAACACACATAGTTCTTTTATTGTAAACTCTATAAGCCTTGCTATGTGATGAATATCCTAAGAATATTGCTTCATCACTCCAAGCATCAAATTTTCCAAGATTATCTTTCCTATTGTTATGAACAAAACATTTGCAACCAAATGTTCTGAAATGAGTAATATTGGGTTTCTTTCCAAAATAAAGCTCATAAGGAGTTTTGTTAATGATAGGTCTCATCATGGCACGATTTATTATGTGACAAGCAGTATTAACAGCTTCAGCCCAAAAGTTCCTTGGAAGTTCACTGGCAATTAGCATGGTCCTAGCCATTTCTTCCAAAGTTCTATTTTTCCTTTCTACAACCCTATTTTGTTGTGTTGTCCTAGGGTCAGAAAAATTATGATCTAGGCCGTGGTCTCTGTTTAAGTCATCAAATTTATAATTTTCAAATTCTTTACCATGATCGGATCTAATATGCATTAATTTGCACTACAAGAAAACCCATTTTTAGCAACGCCGAAAGTCGTTGCTTAAAATAGATTGTCGTTGCGAAAAATATTTATTGCAACGACAATTGTCGTTGCAGGTTCGTTGCGCGTATGGGCGTTACAAAAAAAAAAGAACGACGACTTTTTCTCGTTGCTAAAGATGATTATTTCGCAACGACAGTTGTCGTTGCAATAAAAATGTCGTTGCCATACATAGCCTTAGCCATCCTAAACATACATATTTATGGCAACAAAACTAGTCGTTGCAAAAAAAGGTTATTTGTATATAGCAACAAAAATTATCGTTGCAAAAGACTTAGATTTATTTTGCCAATGGCAAAGGTCGTACATTTATGGCAACAATTATTGTTGTTGCTATAAAGTTTTTATATATGGCAACAACTTTTGTCATTGCCAGAAACAAATTTAATGCAACAACATTAATGGTTGCAATTAGCAACTATTTATGGTTACAACTAGAGTCGTTGCAATAGATATTTATTTTGCAATGAATTTCTGTCTATTGTTAAAAACTATGATAATTGTTGTAAAAAGTTTTTCTGGTACCGTGTATCTATGTGAAACCTGTTGTGCAAACCCATAACTACACTTCACAAAAAGTATTAAATCCATCCAAATTATTAAAATATATCATATATATCAAGTTTTCATATCCAAAAGAGTAATATATTCTCATCGTCATCCAAAATACATATATCCATCCAAACTTACATTCAACAACATCCAGAAAATTTACATATTTCATCAAAAGCTCCAAAATATTGCTCCATTATCACGAATAAGGTCATCCCTATATCAAATATTCAAATCATCTACTTACAAATATTCTCCAAAAGCATTCTTCTACCGAGTAACTTTCAAGCAAACACATGCAGCATAGCACCAAAAAATAGTTTCCCACTTCACTTCATGCAACCTGTATAAGTTACAAGAGAAAGTTAAATTTTTTTTTTTTTTGACATCAGAGAAGCAAGAGTACAACTATAAGGACAAACATAACACAAACAAGACAATGATAAGTTAGCAACAATAAACCCAGGAGGATGCCCTTGAAAGAAGATCACCATTCTGAACCACCAAAGCCATACCCCATTTCCCCGCTGCTGCATTCCAAGACCTAGCACATTGAACAATACATTACCCAGACCCAAACTTACTCCTCCCTAAGTTAGCAACAATAAACCCAGGAGGATGGGGGAAAGGAGCTAGATGTCGATCAACACTTAAAAAACCACTATGCCACAAAAAAATCTTTACAAACTATACAAGTTCAAAATAAATATGAAAAGCCATTATCATCAACCTCAAGCAGCAACACCAATGACTACCCACAACAATCGCAAACAGTACAACACCAGCACTTGGTGCTTAAAACCAAAACCACAAGCTTTATACCCACTTCTACGAACTAGAATCAGGCTAGATAACGAAAAAGTGATAGACACGACAAAGTAAAAAACTAAGAGAGTTTATGTTGCCCCTGCCAATTAATTCACACTTCCAAACACCTATTAGCTAAATGCAACCAATAATCCACACTTGCAAACACACTTGAAACTAGAGAATAAGTAGCAACTAATTCAGAACTTTACTCAAATAAAAAAAAAAAAAAAAAAAAAACTGAGTTTGTTCAGGCCCTAATGGAAAAAAGAAGAAGAAGAAATATAAGAAGAAGAAGAAGAAGAAGAAGAAGAAGAAGAAGAAGAAGAAGAAGAAAAAGAAGAAGAAGAAAAAGAAGAAGAAGAAGTTGGTTGGTAGTAGAGAACATTTGATTGGTAGTAGTAGTAAAAGATTACCTTCAATCGAGCAATACTAGAGAGTGCCCCTGCTTATAAGTTCTCGCATCAATTCTTGCTTCATTGCATCCATTGCACGTTGCATGTCATCCCTTTGTTGTTCTAATTGTCTTGTTGTTCTTTCTTGAGCCTCTTCTAATTGTTTTGATGTTTTTTCCTGAGTCTCTTGTAACTCCTTTATTCTTTCCTCTTGCTCTTGAATCTGCTTTTGCTGCTCATGTATCAAGTTTTGATGTTCAAGCTGCATTTTTCCTTTACTATAACCACGCAAGGCTGTCCCCTTTCCACGAAAATAACCAGATCTCGGTTTTAAAACATCTAAAAGGATCTCCTCTTGAGTCTTCGAATCACCATGTGTAGCAACTGCAACTTTTAGTTGTTCCTAATATCAAAAGTAATAATCAGAGTGATTTTAGAAATATAGCAATGATCAAGTATTGTTGTAGATAATCACTGTATAATTTTATAACTTACATGTATCTCCTTAGAGCGAGACTGGTCAGCCCACTCAAGTGTTCCCGTGGCATTTATGGTGGTGTGCTCTATTAGCCAAATCACATCAGCAGGTGGCTTTACTCCGTTGTTTTCTTTTGTCTAATTATATACAACTATAAATGTAAAAGTTGTGTAATAATATAATAGATATATCTGTAATTCTAGGATTTTATATCTTTACCAATATATCTTCGACTTCAGCAAATGATAAGTTTCTAGTGGTTTGTTTAGTTCTTTTCTCTGACAAACGATTCTTGGAATTTCTTTCACTAATTTTCTACATTATAGATAACACTAAGGTTAGTTGGTTCCAAAAATTTAGCAACAGTCCTTTCATACTATGTAAAATGAATATTACCTTGAATTCTAGAGAACCAAATCGCTGTACACAATGTTCCCACTGGTCCTGTGGTATATCGGGAGGAGGTCCGTTTACCCGAATTTCATCACTTTGTCCACATTCTAGACTCTTATATTAATAGTGTAGACGAGCTTTCCACAGTCTATAAAGACGTTGCATAGTATCCACCGCAAAAGCTTGCAACTTTATATAAGATCCACCTTCCTTAATCTCAAATTTATCCTAAGAGGATATATATTATATGAGACAATTTTGGTAGGGAGACAATTTTTATAGGGAGAAAAAAGAAAAGGGCAAAAAAAAGCAATGTTACCTGTATCTCCTTCCACATTCCATCACCAGCTGCTGCAAATGCTTCTTTCCAATTCTTTACATTCAAAGGTGCCCTCGTTCTCACGACTCGACCACATTCATTAACAAAATGACGGGCATTCTCACCAATTGCTCGATCAATGTCATCAGGGATGTAAACTTTAAGTTTTGATTTTTGTCCTTTGATTTTCATATCCACTATGTAACTTTTGTACTTTCCTCTTTCTCCCCTTTGTTTCGCCTTGCTTGTAGCTTATTTCAAATATAAAATAAAAAGAAAAAAATCACTTTAAGTACACTATTGTTGCTCATGTTATTTGCCCGCTACCCAAGTTTGAAGCCACAATTACTTGCCATTTATACACTTCTACACTCATCAACATAATTCTATTAATAAAAAAAATTTACCTTCAGCATTAGGAGCATTATCTCCATTAGCTACTGAGTGTCCAGACCCATTATTTCTTGCTCCTTCATTTTGTCGATGCCGATTAACATTTCTATCATCCCTCTCCCTTCTGATAGGAGGTTCTGCAGCTTCAGTTGCTTCCATAGCCATATTCATCCTCCCATTCAACTTGTTTGCCCTTTTCCTCTTACCTAATTGACTCGCTACGTTTATACATGTTGAAGAAGATACATCTGAATAAGTATTAAGTTCATTAATAGCAAAAGAAGTTACTGTATTAACAATTACAAATAACCTTCGATGTTGGGTGAAAATTTTCCCTCTGATTCATTTTCAAAAGGTTTTGCACTTGACTGAATGTTAGCATCATGCATTTGAGTTCGCTCATCACAGTTCCCTTCATTTTGAACCTGATTGATATGCCTCGTGATAGTGTTGTTACATTCATTTTGAACGGGAAGTCTTTCGCCAACATTACGATAACGAGTGCCTGCACCATAAACACCAATTGAAGTAATAGTCAATGATTATATGATACAAAATAAAAGATCAAGAAATACTTGAGGTAAGTTGCATACCATTTCCATACTTCGAACGATTGCCCACATTCTTGCTTCCCCCCTCTTCCAACCATTCTTTGCCTTTCCTAACCTGTCAGATTCCTAGATAGTACAAAAGACCTTGAGAATTAAAACAAAGAAAACAAAACAAAGAACTAGAAAGCAGTCACATTGACAGATATTAATAAGAAGTCTTAAACATTATATTAGGAAAAGTTTCTCAACAATATTCCAAATGACAAGCAAATAATAAAAAAGGTGTTCATTACAAAGCCAAATTAAAAGGGAAAAAGGATTTCAATTCATCATTCTGATGACTCGTAGCTTAACTCTTCTTCGTCACTTGTACTTTCATAATATTCAATATCACCATCATTAATGAAGTCGTCATCTTTTCCAATCTCCTCAAACGCGTTCCTAACCATTTTCACAACACTTGGCTCTTTCTCAACCATAAAAGTATTAGTGCTTAACGAGTCGACTACAAAATCATCATTTCCATGTCTGAAACTGTCACATTCAGTTTGATTTGCATCTACTTGCTGACTTACGTCTACATCTACACCTTCATCCAAATCTTTCACGGGCATATCATATAGATCTCTAGGTTGAGTCTTTATAACAAAATTCCACTCTTGATTTTTTGGATCTTGAACATAGAACACTTGCTCCACTTGTGATTCTAAGACATACACTTCATCTGTTTTCAAAGAATATCTCTTATTCACACTTATCAATCCATGATCATCCACCTTATATCCTTTCCCATGATGTCGTACATCAAACCAAACACATTTTAAAACAAATGCCTGGTTCCCACTAGGGTATGACACTTCAAACACGTCTTTTAATACACCATAATATTCTTTATCAGAAACATCATCTCCTCGTACCATGACTCCACTATTTTGAGTTTTTCTATTTTCGCACCGATCATCAGTGTGAAACCGAAAACCATTTACAATGTAACCCGCATAACGTCTAACGACTCTAGAAGGGAAACAAACTAAATTATATATATCTTCATTAATGCTCCCTTTTTCATGGAGAATGCACACCTGTAAAATAAACAAATGAAAGGAAGAAGTTAAAATTAGTTTGCTAATAACAAGTTAAAGATATAGTAAACTTCAAAGCTAGACACATACACGATCATATATCCACTTTGCGAATTGCATTCTATGTCTTCGTTCCACATTTCTTGGATTCTCTTGCTCCAACTTTTGCTTATGTTCCCTGTAAATAATCATAGCAATATACAATAAATAATAATATTTATAACTTTAACTAACTAGACTAAAAGACATGAGAAATATATATACGTTGCTTATATTAAAAACTTACTTTACAAAATCAGAAAGCTCATCGCAGTTGAGTAGAATGTACAAATGAACTTGATCGCACTCCTCAAAACTAAGGTGTAATGGCACCCCTTGTCCTAAAGGACGACCAATTGGACTGAACACATCTAGTTTGCTTCTTAAAGCACCCTCATTCCAATCATCATCATCATTTCTCCCTTTACGATTGAATTTAGTGTCAATATCACTCATATATCTTGAACAAAATGTTAGACACTCATCAGCTAGATATCCTTCTGCAATGCAACCCTCTGGTTGTGCTCTATTTCGTATGTATTTTTTCAAAGTTAGAAGGTACATATATTATTATTGCTGATTAGTGGAAAACTTGGACAAAGATTAATTTGTAACTATTAATTAAGTAACTTACTTACCTCTCGATCGGGTACATCCATCGATATCGAACAGGGCCGGCAATCTTCGCCTCCGCTGCCAAATGTATTACTAAATGCACCATAACATCGAAAAATGCTGGAGGAAATATCATCTCTAGTTTACACAATGTGTAAGGGATTTGTTTTTCAAGTGCATCTAGTTCCACTATTGTAATGTTTTTTGAGCAAAGGTTTCGAAAGAAATAAGTCAACTCAACTAAAGGGTCATAAACATTCTTTGGCAAAAACCCACGAGTTGCGAGTGGTAGAAGCTGCTCAATAAAAATATGATGATCATGACTCTTCATGCAAGAAATTTTGTTCCCATTGTCCTTGACGCATCGAGAAATATTCGATAAGTATCCATCAGGAGACTTAATTCCAGCAAACATGTCACATATTGCTGCCTTAGCATTTGAATTTAGAGTGTAATTATCTACTGGAATTTGTACTTTATCTCCATCTAATATAGGATGAAGCTCTTCCCGAATGCCCATTTTCATCAAATCAATTCGAGCTTTTACTGTGTCTTTCGTCTTGCCTTTTATATTCATCAAAGTCCCCAAAATGTTATCAGACACATTTTTCTCAGTATGCATGACATCTAAATTATGTCGTATAAGCAACTTTCTCCAATAAGGCAATTGAAAGAAAATGCTTTTCTTACGCCAACCATACAAGCTGTTGGAAGCATCCCATTTTTTTCTTCTGTCCAGCGAATTTGCCAAACTTGTTCTGCTCGAATTGGTTGAAACATTCTAATACTTCATCCCCAGTTAAAGGAACAGGTGCATGTCGCCTTTCTTTCTTATTATTAAAAGATTTGGCATCCTTCCTCCATTTGTTATTATGAGGCAGCCAACAACGGTGATCTAAGTAACCACCTTTATGCTTTAGTGAAGTGCGTATGGCATCCTTGTGGCAAGCTGGACAAGCATAAGTACCTTTAGTACACCAACCTGATAGATCGGCATAAGCAGGGAAGTCATTAATTGTCCATAACAACATTGCACGCATGTTAAAATACTGCTTGGCATGAGCATCAAATGTTTCAACCCCAACCTCCCAAAGCTCAATTAATTCTTCAATTAAGGGTTGTAGATAAACATCTATGTTCCTTCCAGGACTAGTGGGTCCTGGGATGAGTAAGGATAAGATGAAAGAATGAGGTTTCATACATAACCAAGGAGGTAAGTTGTAAGGAATGAGAACAACAGGCCATATACTATGCGGTGAATTATCAAAGGGTTGGAAACCATCACAAGCTTACCCAAGTCTAACATTGTGTGCATCATTAGCAAATGAACCAAAGTCCTCATCAAATGATTTCCAAGCATGAGAATCTGCAGGATGCCTCATTATGCCATCATCATCTTCTCCATCTCTATCTTTATGCCACCGCATATCTTTTGCAGTCTTTCTTGACATATATAACCTTTGTAATATGGATTTAAGTGGAAAATATCGTAATACTTTATGTGGCACTTTGGTTCCTTTAGAAGAGTCACGGTTTACATTCTTGTACCTTGGCAAATCACATGTTGGACACTTATCTAAGTGTGCATTTTCTTTCCAGTAAAGTATACAATCATTCTTACAAGCATCAATCTTGACACACTCAAGCCCCAAATCTGTAATCAATTTCTTTGCCTCATAATATGAATCTTGAAGTGTAGTTCCCCATGTTTCTCTTTGCAATTTCAAAAGACTATCAAACGAACTATCACTCCAATTATTGAAGACCTTCAAATGCAACAATTTTACAATATAGGACAACTTTGTCATTGTTGTATCATTCTTTGTCAATCGCTCTTGATATTCTTTCAAAAGACGATAAAACTTTGCTGCTTCTCCTTTGGGCTCTTCATTACATTCGTAATCAATCCCATGGTGATTCCCATCAGCCCCATCTAAATGCATACCTAGTATTCCAAATGCATCTTCTAACATATTAACTCCACTATCATCACTGTGGATCTCGTCTCTATTTTCCATATTAGTCATGCTGCCACTAGAAGACTTATTTATCTTTTCACCATGCAGGTCCCACGTAGTATAATTCTCATACATCCCTGACTTCAGTAAATCAAACTTCACATCACACCTTTTTTTAAAGACTAAATTACGACACTTATCACAAGGACACCTAATAGTGGCATTTTCATCTCCCTCTACCATGTTAGAAAAGGCGAAATTCAAGAAATCATCAACGCCCTCTCTATACTCAAGTGCTGTATGATCAATAATGTTCATCCATTCCTTATTGAGAGCCATTCCCTAGGTCCAAAGTAATTCAAATATAAATTTATATATTTTCCATATAATGGCATATTTATAATGTAGTAAAACATAAAAACATATATAACTAACTTAACTTAACCTATAATATTTAAGAACACAATGACTATAGGCCACTTTTGAGTTAATGAAAGCAATATAAGCGCACCCTTGCATATTATGATTGTAAATAATGACATTGTGGACTTGCAAAAAACTCCAATACACAACTATTTGAAATAATTAAAGCAAGGAAATTAACAATTATTTAATTTTAAGAGTGATATAAAAAACACTTAACGTCGCTTATTAATAGTGTTTGCCATAATTTGAGTAATAATAAAAAAAGTTTATAAAGATATAAAGGCACTACCAACAAGAGAGTTGTCAACGAATTGTCAGAAAAGATGAGCTGCAATGATAAACCTTTCTTCCTTGTGGTTGCAGTTATCCTCAAATCCTGTAAACAATCAAATGCGAAGAGATGTTGAATCATAATAAGATATTGCTCCTCAAATTATTTGAATACTTAAGTGGTAAATTTAACTATGAAAAGCAAAAATGTATTGTGTTAATGGTAAAACAGTCATAAACTATTCTCACTAACTTCATTCTTACAAGTAGCTTTATTAGCACAGCCAATCTATATCCTCCTTACAAAATACAAGAAAAAGCACTTGGTCATAGCATTAAACGCACAAGACCTTAATAAAACTTATTAGACTACATAAAACAAAAAATATAATTTTACTTTCTTATCTTAAAATCCCAAGTTAATCACTAAATAGACCACTACCCCAACCCCAAATTACTTTAGATTGATCATCAACCTCAATTTGCAAAATCCAGTGCAACAGTCCTCCTGAGTGCAGAGTACACCAGTCAGTATATTAGTGACTCGTAGTCAGAGAGAGAGAGAGAGAAAGGAAGCTTAGAAAGAGTAAGAGCAAGATCAAGCAGAAGCACGAACCGTAATATTTAGATTTGATTGGGAGTAGCAGAAGACCATAAGAGAAGAAGATAAGGTAGCTATTTTTCATTTGTATTTGTATTGGAATTTCCATTGGATCAGGGATTCATATCTATCTAACATACATAACAGGAGACAGCAATCAACATGAGACTACTTTGCAGCAGGCATCAACATTCCAACAAACCTGATCCCAGAAAATGCCCAGGCCTCAAAAATCCATGATGATCCCAAGATTGCCAGGGAGATAATTGATAGGTATTTAAGGGTACCTAAAGAGGAAAGATATAAAAGAGCCCTAAATTTGTATGACATGATTGATGAATGGAAAAGAAGGGTAGATAAAGAGTTGTGCAAATTAAGGCATAAAAATGCATAAGCTAAATACCATCTTGGGATTCTAAGTTTGATGGGCTCAACCTTGAACAATTAATGAAATTACTTGCTCTTTTGGATCAAAAGATTGAGTTTGTGAGTCAAAAAATTGATATGATTAAGGCTATTAATCATGATCATAGTCAAAATAATGGAGGTTTATTAGTTCCCTATTTTGAGCCAGCATCCATGTCTAATCTCATGATATCTAGTAAAAATAATGTTGATTACACTAACGTGGAAGTGTTTAACTATCTTATTAACAACAATAGCAATCATCATTATCATCAAAATACTGCCATCAAGCACGTCTTGCACCACCCACGAAAACAAACAAGGAAAAAATACAAAGGGAAAATTTTTTGGTTGAAAGCAACGAAGAACAGAATGGCAGGTTACCCAAACGTTAGCGGCTGACAGTGGAAATTTTAGCAAAATCGCTCAAAGTGAAATTTTTTCTATACCAATAATGAAATTTTGAATTTTTTTTGCTAATTCATCATCATCAGAGCAAAATCTTTCAATTAAATAAGAAAAATTGGGCTAATTCATTACAA
Organism: Beta lomatogona; assembly: GCA_947646795.1. Lineage (NCBI taxonomy): Eukaryota > Viridiplantae > Streptophyta > Magnoliopsida > Caryophyllales > Amaranthaceae > Beta > Beta lomatogona. The sequence continues at coordinate 1,429,388 of CANSNZ010000927.1, read as the reverse complement.
TTTCCTTACCCAAACGTTAGCGGCGGCTGACAGTGGTCGACCAGCAGCCTTACTACCAAACTGAGGAAGAATTGCAACACGGCAGAGGAGGACGATGGAGGACAACTCAGGACGACCGAATTGAGGACGACGGAGGACAACTCAGGACGACGGAGGATGACCAAACAACAACAAAAACAACCCAGAATGATGACCGAACGGCGGCAGAGGAAGGAGGATGAGAACGGAGAATTGAGGACGATGGAGTGGTGGGGTATTGGGTGGTAGTGGTCCAGCGGAGACGTGAGGACAATGGAGTGGCGGGGGTCTGAAAGGGAAAACCCTCAGTTGAGAGAGACTTGGTGGGAAATTGGGTGAGTAATTTTTTTGGGTTTTGTTTTAGGATGTTTAGCTTTAAGTTTTCAATTCTTTTTTTTAAGTTTTTGCAACAACAATGTCGTTGCTATAAATGTGAAATGTTTGGCAACAAAAACAGGTCGTTGCAATAGACCAGTAAAAACATAAACAACGACAAATGTTGTTGCAATAATTATAGACAAAATTAGCAACAACTTAAATCGTTGTTATAAAAGTTCCAAATCCCGCGCTCACATAATTGGGGGAGGGAAATGAAAACTTATCTATTGCAACAACTTTGTCGTTGCAAAAGTGTTTTTTTAGCAACAACCTCTACGTCGTTGCCAAAACGTTGTTGCGAAAAAAGGATTTTCTTGTAGTGTTGTGACCACTCAAATGTTGAACTTTTTTAGCAAAGACAAGGAACTCATCATAAGTCTCATCCTTACTAAAGAGAAAAATAACCCAAGTATACCTAGAGTAGTCATCAACAATAACTAACACATACCTCTTTCCACTTCTACTTTGAATTCTCATAGGGCCACACAAATCCATATGAATTAATTCTAAGGGTTTTGTGGTGCTCACAACAGTTTTAGATTTGAAAGAGGATCTAATATGCTTTCCTTTGGCACATGCATCACAAACTTGATCAATATGAAATTTTATAGATGGTAATCCCAAAACAGGATCTTTTGATCGAAGTTTGTCAAGTAATGAAAAGCTAGCATGTCCTAGACGCTTATGCCATAGGAGTGGATCATCTTCAATAACACTAAGACTTGTCCGATTGTTTTTAGGAACAAGATCAAGATCCACAATATATGTGTTCCCTTTCCTTGTTCCTTCCAAGATGACATTCTTCGAGTTAATGTTAATGATCAAGCATTTTTCTCTATTAAATTTAACAACATTTCCCTTATCACATAATTGGGAAATACTTAACAGATTATGTTTTAAACCTTCAACTAAAAATACATTATCAATGGAATGTGATGGTAACTTACCAACCTTACCCATGGCAACTATGTTACCTTTCTTATTGTCACCAAAAGTCACACTTCCACCTTCATAGGTTGAGAGTGAGAGAAACTTAGATTTGTCTCCTGTCATATGCTTAGAACAACCACTATCAAGATACCAAGTGTTGTTCCCCCTCACTCCAACCTGCAAAAATCAACTAGTTGTTAGTTGTAGGAACCCCTTGTTTCGTGAGTTCCTGTTCTTGACTAGGATTTGATTTGACAACCCATTTCATGTTACTCATCTTCACATTTTTGCCAATCATTCCAGTTCTTAGTTGACATTGATTTATGTAATGACCTATCTTACCACAGTACATTCAAATTTATCACTAGATAGGTCAACATATTTCTTGTTCTTGTTCCTTTTCTTGTAGTTTTCAAAACCAAAACCTTCTTTCCTTTTAGTCTGTGGTCTCTCAATCCATTTAGGAACAGCCATCACTTTGCCTCTGTTCCTTGTAACAACCAGTACCTTCTTGAGATTATAGATCTGTTCCTTTAAAACATTTCTCTTTATTCAAATTTTCGATCTCAGATCTGTAACCTTTCAAAGGGGTTGATCTAATATCAAAAGAACTTAGAACAGGGACAAATTCCTTTAAGTGTGAAAAATTGATTAAATAATTTTCATTTTTCACACTCTCATATGATTCCTTGATTTTTAAATTTTTATCAAATAAATCAAAGAACCTAGTTTCAACATCCGTTCTCATTTTCTTAAGCCATTCTATATGTTCTTTACACACTTTAAGAGCTTGTTCAGTTTGCTCACATTTTTCACGTTCATCTCTACATTCAAGAATTGCATCATAAAGAAGATTATAAATTTCAGGCCTAGTTTTGCCATCTAAGTCTGATTCAAGTCCATGTTGGCTTACCTCAACATTTTCTTCATCTTCTTTTTCATCAGTGTTTGCCATGACGCAAAGATTTGCAGTTTCTTCAGTTTGTTGTTCTTCTTCCTCTTCTGTCTCTGAATCTCCCCAAGCAGCTATCATTGCCTTTCGAACGTTCGCCTTCGAGAAAGGTGCTTTAGTTTCCTTGTTCCTTTCAGCGAAGCGTTCTTTGTTCCTTTCTTTGGTTTTATCATTTTCCCAAAGTGGACATTCCTTGATGAAGTGATCTGTACTACCACATTTATGACAAGCAGCTTTGCTAGAAAACTTTTTAGTTTTACCTTTGAAGTTCCCGTTCTTCATGTTCCTATACATCTTTCGAAATTTTCCGACCATGAGTGCTGCTTCCTCTTCTTCTGAGTCAGAGTCATCTTCATCATCTGCTTTGAAGGCAATGGATTTTGACTTAGAACTTTCACCATACTTAGTATCAAGGTGAAGCTCATGAGTCATAAGTGATCCAGCAAGCTGTTCCAAGTTGAACTTAGTGATGTCTTTTGTTTCTTGTAAAGCAGTGACCTTAGCCATCCATCTATCTTTAGGAAGACTCCTAAGAACTTTTCGAACCTGTTCCTCTGATGAAATAAACTTACCAAGAGAAGCTAACTCATTAATAATGTTAGTAAAACGAGTAAACATCTCTTGTATGCTTTCCTTAGTCTTCATGGAGAATAGTTCATATTGATTCATTAGTAAATCAATTTTAGATCTCTTGACTTCATTAGTTCCTTCATGGGTTACTTCTAGTAAATCCCATATTTGCTTTGCGGATTTGCATCCCATGATCCTATTGTGTTCATGGGGTCCAAGTCCACAATGCAACAATTTAACAGCCATTGCATTTACTTCCATTTTTTCGAAATCAACTTTGTCATATTCAGAGAAGGGTTTTGGAATTACCTCATTTTTGTCATTAGTAGTTGTGACCTCGAAATCACCAACTTCAATGACTCTCCATACCTGGTAGTTTTCAGCCTTGATGAATATTTCCATTCTGTTCTTCCAGTATGAATAGAACTTCCCATTGAACATGGGAGGCCTTTGCGTAGAGTAACCTTCTTCAAGTTTCTCGGTGGTATTCATTGTTCCTTGGATCTTTTTCTCAATAGGGTTTCCTATCTTTCGTGAGTTCTAGCTCTGATACCAATTATTATTTCACTAGGAACTATACAAGAGGGGGGTGAATTGTATGTGTAGAAATAAACGTAACTTTTTGCGGAATTTTAAACTTGAACAAAGAAACAAGCTAAAGGAACACAAGGGATTTTTACGAGGAAAAACTTCTTGGGTCCAACAAGAAGAAACAACCTCGACCACTAGGGATTTTAAACTCAACTCTTTCACTAATTAGGCCAAACAACTTTGTTACAACCTAATTCTACTCATGGGCCACACCTTGAGTTCCTAAACTCAAGTTCCTAAACAATTGTTCCCTTCATAGTTGTTCCTCTCAACTTCACTTGAAGTTTTCTCACTTTAACTCGCTTTACTCAAAGCTTCTCTCTTACAGAACTTCACTCAAAGTCCCCTTACCCCAAAAACCAAAATACAATTGATCAAATAAACTTAGTGGAATTAGAGTAAGAAGGCAAAGAACAAATGGCTTTTATGAGAGAATGAAAGCACTAACACTTTACTTAGTTAAACTCACTAAATCACTTAGTCAGACACAAATTTGAACTTAATTAGACATTAGTATTTATAGTGGTAATAACTTAGAACGTGGGATTAAAACATGTATTAGTGGTAGAACCATTATCCCATGATGTTCCTTATCCATAGGAACACGTTCCTCAATCATCCCATGATCTCCATGATCACTGTTAAACGTGGGAGAGAATTAAGTTACTGCTCCTTAATTTTAGCAACCACTTTAAGCATTAATTCGAAAATCTGATTTAATTAAAAACATTTTAATTATTAATACAAAAATAAAATCCTTTTACCAAAAATATATCTTTAAAATATTTCCATAAAAACCGAAAAGAATTTTTATTATCTTTAGAAAAATAAAATCTTTTCCTTAAAAATATTTTCCTTAAAATCATATTTTTCCTTAAATAAAAATGGTTACCTAGAATCTAGGCATAATTTACTCAACTGACATAAATGAACCGTTGTAATGCTTCATCCTAAGTCTAGTTCCTTTTAATAGTTAGTTCCTTTAACTTATTAGTTCAGCGCCAGTTCGTCTGTTCCTTACAAAGGAACAAACGATCATTCTCATTTTAAATTGCCATAATTCCTTACCATTCTTACTCGTTCCTTTACAATGGAACTAGAAACAAAAAGCCTCGCTTTAGTCTTCTTGCTCCAATGCTGCTCCAGTACCAAATATTGAAACATCTTTACTTAGTCTTCAAAATCCAAACTTGATTTCTTCCTTGACTTAGTATTCTCTTTGTTCCTTTCATTGATACCTTGAAATTCACTCACTTAAACAACTTGTTAGTCCAATATTTAGTTTGCATCTTTGTTCCTTTGTCATCATCAAAACTAGGGTTCAACAAACTATGCATAACCATGTTTCCCTTAGTAACCGGTCATGCATTAAGTCATATAACACCTTTGTCATTATCGTCGTATTACTAAGGTTACAATTAATCTCCAAAGATCTAAGGTTAAAAACTTAAGGATTTTTCTACGTTATACCCTTGTGTTTTTTCAATTTCTACGTTGTACCCCAACTTTCTAAAAGTTCCACACGGTACCCTCAAACTTACCTTTTTAAATGACAATGGCCATACCGTTGATTATACGTCATTAATTTTGGTCTAATTTTTGTAATCAAGTGGAGCTAATCTAATTTGTGAATATTCCCTCCAAGGGTTAAACTATGCATAAGTTAAATTAGTTCCAATAAATTTTTTAAAAAATGAAATTAATGACATATAATAAGTGGTAGAGGCATCGTGCATTAAAAAAGGTAAGCTTAAGGGTACTTTGTGGAATTTTTAAAAGGTTGGGGTACAATATAGAAATTGAAGAAACACAAGGGTATAACATAGAAAAACCCAAAACTTAATACTGCAGTCAGTATGGATGTTAATTTTACCTTTGAGGTACATGATGATGCTTGTCGCTTAGTACTAAGTTCTTAACTTTATTATTATTAGCATTTTTTTTTTTACAGCGAGAAAACTTGCATTAAGAAGTACAACCTAATGCTAAAACACTTGATGAAAGGTATTATTATTATTATTATTATTATTATTATTATTATTATTATTATTATTATTATTATTATTATTATTATTATTATTATTATTATTATTATTATTATTATTATTATAAATGTTTTCCAAGAGGAAGTCATGAACAAGTTATTGATTTCATGAACAAGGATCCTACGATTCTACGATCCGGAAGGACCTCACGGATCCCGATCCTACGTAGGATCTTAATTTTGTAGGATCTTTCGATCCTATCCAACCACAAAAAATCAAATGATAGGATCTTAATATGATTCTACGATCCTAAGACTCTACGATCCGATCCTATAGTAAAAAAATCATAAAGTGATTTCACATATCATATTTCTCCTATTAGATTTTGGTTGAATGTTACTTCTATCTTATAGTATTGAAAAACTATCACCATTTGTTAATGAAATAAGTCATTATTAATTTGTGTAAATTTTTAACACAGGTTTCTCACCATATACTAGCATAATTATCTCTATCTTACGGAATTGTAGGATCTTACGATCCTACGATTCTATCCCACCGATTCGATCCTACCAATCTCTACGACCCAAAGTAGGATCTCGATCCTGATAACATTGTTTTATATTATATAAGTTTTACAAGTATCCTTTGAAGGTTTATGGAAAGTTAAATATTTCAAATAATCAATTAAATAAAGTGTTTAATATTCCGCATATACATGTACTCGGTATTTTTACTAACACGCTTTTATTTTTGTTTGTTTTGTTTTATGGCTTTGTCACTGTGATGACCCTATTTTGGCGAGCAGAATTTACAGGTTGATATGATGCATACTTCAAATGAAGGAGATAGTGAGGAATAATATTTAAGCTAGGAATTGTTATTTTATTTTCTCTAAATTTTCATTATTGTCATAGTTGAACAATAAAGTTTATATCAATAAAGAGAAGTTATTTCAGTTATTTCCGCTGCACTAAGCAATACTCTCAAGTTTCTCAAGAGTTTTATATTAAAATATGTTTTTTAGATAGAGAGAAATTGAGGGAGGGGGGTGTTACAACTCTAGTATGATTTCAAACCCCTCATTCTATGTTCAAATAAGTAAATAATGTATATTTGTGGTTCTATTCTTTATGTGTATAATGGTTTGTTTATGTTATTAGTTAAACTTTGAGAGGTAGGAATTTTATTAATATTCTCGTGGCATTGACCCTTTATCATCCTTTTACTACTTTTTAATACTTTTGAAGGACTAAGATATGTATTATAAATTATTAATTTGTGTACGTTAAATGACACGTATCATATATGCAAAAAACCTAGCTAGTACTTCAACTAAACCTTGAGTCAGCAACCAAATCATCTTACTCCAAATTAATCCAATAGTAAATAGTTGCGTAGCATTGGCGTAGTAGACGGAAATAAAGATGTATGAAGGTGTACGGATGCTACCAAACCCAATCAACCACATCGCAAGCTACATTATTGTTAATATTGCAACATTAAGAGGTGATGCATTATCCATATTGATGTAAGCATCAACAAAGACTTGTATGTTGTGGGATACCATGAAGACTCAAGTTGGGCGCATTAATATTCTGTTGCTCCAGATAATGCACAATATCTTCTCCATGGCCAAGATACCAATCGATATCAAAAAAGATATGGAAGTGGCTAAAGAATTCTTAAAGAAACTAGGAGTGCAAGCAAACTGGGAAAAGTCCAAATTCTAGTTCAAACTGTCGGACTGGATTGGATCCGAACTCAAATTTTCAAGTCCAAAAAATTTCGGGTTGTATATGGACTCAACCATTAAAAGTCCAATATAATCCAACCTTTTTATTAGTATATATATAATATAATATATATTATATATATATAAATATATATAATATATATAATAATATATAAGTATATGAAAAACGGTAGAATTCAATATGTTTTTTTTTGAAAATATGTCCCAAAGAGGAAAAAGAAAACATCATATAAAAAATGGATTATATTGGACTGGATCTGCACTTACGGAAAAAAACTTTGGACAAAACTGACTAGACTTATGAAAATTTTGGACTAGATTGAACTCCATTTTCTTAGCCCAAAAATCTTCACATTATATTTGGACTTGGCAAAGTCGTCCAGTCCAGTCTGTCACTTTTAATAAACTAAGAAGTGAGCTCTTGCATATTTACGTGTTGGATGTTAATAACAGATTAAATTTTGACCAATACCAAGCTAATTTCATTCTTTTACTAACACAAATGATTTCAGAGGCCGCTTGATTCAAATACGTGTATAGCATGGTGTCAACTGCCAATGATGGTCCTGTTCCTAATTACGAACTTCCAGTGTTGGAGAACAAATGGGGGATGATCTGTACATACAATAATAGGAATATGTACAAATATTTGTTTATAAAAAATTATGAACTAAGTGTTGTCAGAATCATGAAAAACCCCTGCAACCCCAGATTCATACACATAAAATCATTTATGAATTCATTTTTACTAATTAAAGAATTTTTTTTTATATCTTTTTAGTTCATACTACCTCCGTTTCAGAAAGAGCTGAACACTTGTTAGGACACGTAGTTTAAGGTGATAAGTTGTAGTGTGGTTATCAAATGTTATTTTATTTAAAAAGTAGATGTGATAGGAGTTGGTGGGGTATTTTTTATTAGATGAGAGAGAAAGTTGGGTAACTTTTTATTGATAAAAGGTAGAGTGTGGGCCAAAGATATGTAAAAGAAATAATAAATTAATAGTGGGACCATGCCAAAAATGGAAGTGTTCAAACTAATTTGGGACAAATATAAAAGGAAAGTGTTCAGACTATTCTGGGACGGAGGGAGTAGTTCTTATGAGACACTATTAAGTGCTAACAAGATGAATAAAGGGATCCCCATGATGCTTTCATTAATTTGTATCGGTGATACTAAAACTAATATATGCACAAAACCTAGCAAGTACTTCAACTGAACCCTTAGTCAGGAACCAAATCATCATAGTCCAGACTCCAGATTAATCCAACAGTCAACAGTTGTGTAGCATTGCCGTAGTAGACAAAAATATATATAAAGGTGTATGGATGCTACCAACCCCAACCACATCGCAAGCTATATTGTTGTTAATTTTGAAACATTAAGAGGTGATGCATTGATCTATAATCATGTCGGCATCAACAAAAATGAATTGTATGTTGTGGGGGTACCTGGAAGACTATGGTCGGATGCATTTCTTTTCTGATGCTCCGGATAATGCTCAATATATTTTCCATGGCCGAGACACCGGTCAAAATCAAATAAGATATGGAAGTGGTTAAGGAATTCTTGAAGCAACAACTACGAGTGCAAGCAACCTGCAAAAAATCCAAATTCCAGTCCACTCCAATCCAAACTTTTTTTGTATATATATGTTTTTTCTATGAAAATGTGGCCCAAAGATGAAAATGAAAACATCATATAAAAATGGGTTAGATTGGACTGGATTTGTACTTAAGAAATAAAAACTTTGGACAAAAGATTAGACTTGTGAAATTTTGGACTCGATTGCACTCAATAATTTTCTTTGTCCAAAAATTTTCCGACTGAATTTGGAAATGGGCAAAGTCTAATCCAGTCTATCTAATTTACACCTCTATAAGCAACAGTTAGGTAGATAGGAGTACATTGTCAGTTTTAATAAACTAAGAGGTCACCTCTTGCCTGTTTACGCGTTGGATGTCAATAACATAAATTTTGACCAATACCAAGCTAATTTCGTTCTTCTACTAACACAAATGATTTCAGAGTTTGCTCGATTCAAATATGTCGAGAGCATGGTGTCAACAACCAATGATGGTCCCGTTCCAAATTACGAACTTCCGTTATTGGACAACAATTGGGGGACGATTTCAATGTGAAATAAAAGGAATAGTAGCAAATATTTGTTCTTATAAAACCATCAACTAAGTGTAGTTGCAATCATGAAAAACCCCTGCAATCCCAGATTCATACACATAAAATCATATACGAATTGCAAGGACTATTTTTACTAATTAGCGAATATCTTTTTTTTTTTTTTTTTACATCTTCTTAGTTCATAGTTTTTACGTGAAACTATTGAGTGCCGACAAGATGAATAAAAGGATCCCCATGATGCTTCCATAAATTGGATTGCTGTCATACTAAATCTAATATATGCACAAAACCTAGCTAGTACTTCAACTAAACCTTGAGTCAGTAACCAAATCATCATATTCCAGATTAATACAACAGTAAACAGTTGCGTAGCATTGCTGTAGTAGACAGAAATATGTTGATGTATGGATGCTACCAAACCTAACCACATTGTAAGCTACATTATTGTTAATATTGCAACGTTAAGAGGTGATGCATTGATCCATGTTGATGTCGGCATCAATAAAGATGACTTGTATGTTGTGGGGATGGAAGACGCTTGTCTCGCACATTTCTTTTTTGATGCTCCGTATAATGCACAATATCTTTTCCATGGTCGAGACACCAATCGATATCAAATATGATATGGAAGTGGGCAAGTGGCTAAAGAATTCTTGAAGCAACTAGGAGTGCAAGCAACTCGGGAAAAGTCCAAATCCTAGTCCATTCCAATCCAAACAGTTGGAGTGGACTGGATCCAAACTAAAGTTTTCAAGTCCAAAATTTTTCGGACTGTATTTGGACTCAATCATTAAAAGTCCAATCTAATCCAAACTTTTGTTTTGTATATATATTTATATATAAAATATAATATATATTATGTGAATATATATAATATATATAATAATATATAAGTATATTTATGAAAAATGGTAGAATTCTATATGTTTCTTTTATGAAAATATGGACCAAAGAGAAAAAAGAAAACATCATACAAAAAATGGATTAGATTGGACTAGATCTACACTTAAGAAAAAAAGAAACTTTGGACAGAATTATATTGACTAGACTTGTGAAAACTTTGGACTGGATACTCAATTTTATAAGTCCAAGAATCTTTTGACTAGATTTGGACTTGGCAAAGTCTAATCTAGTCCATTTAACTTACACTCTTATAAGCAATGATTAGGTTGATAGGAGTGTATCGTCACTTTTCATAATCTAGATTAGCTCTTGCATGTATATGGCGTTGGATGTCAATAACATAATTTTTGACCAATAACAAGCTAATTTTGTTCTTCTACTAACACAAATGATATTATAGGCCGCCCGATTCAAATATGTGTGGGGCATGGTATCAATTGCCAATGATGGTCCTCTTCCTAATTACGAACTTTCGGTGTTGGAGAACAATTAGGGGACGATTTATACATGCAATAAGAAGAATAGTAGCAATTATTTGTTTATCAAAAATAATGCTCTAAGTGTTGTTGCAGTCATGAAAAGCCCCTGCAATCCCAAATTCATACACATAAAATCATATATGAATTGCAAGGATCATTTTTACTAATTAGAGAATATCTTTTTTTTTACATAGTTCATAGTTCTCACGAGACACTATTGAGTGCTAACAAGATGAATAAAGAGATCCTCATGATGCTTTCATTAATTTGGATCGGTGTCATACGAAAAATAAAATATGCACAAAACCTAGCTAGCACTTCAACTGAACCCTGAGTCAGTAACCAAATCATCATACTCCAGATTAATTCAACAGTAAACAGTTGTAAAGCATTGTCGTAGTAGACGGAAAGATGTATGAAGGTGTATGGATGCTACCAAAACCAACCACATTGCAAACTACATTATTGTTAATATTGCAACATTAAGAGGTGATGCATTGATCCACGTTGATGTCGGCATCATAAAAAATTACTTATATGTTGTGGGGAACCTGGAAGACTCTGGTCAGGCGCTTTTCTTTTTTGATGCTCAGAATAATGCACAATATCTTTTCCATGTTCGAGACACCAATCTATATCAAATAAGATATGGAAGTGGCTAAATAATTCTTGAAGCAACGGGGAGTGCAAACAAACTGGGAAAAGTCCAAATTCCAGTGCACTCCAGTCAAACTGTCGAATTGGACTGGATTCAAACTTAAATTTTCAAGTCCAAATAATTTTGGATTGTATTTTGACTCAACCATTAAAAGTCCAATCTAATCCAAAGTAGAATTCAATATGTTTTTTTAATGAAAATATGGCCCAACGAGGAAAAAGAAAACATCATATTCAAATGGATTAGATTGGATTGGATCTACACTTAAGAAAATAACTTTGGAAAGAATTATATTAACTAGACTTGTGAAAACCTTGGAGTGGATTGAGTCCAAGAATCTTTCGACTGAATTTGGACTTGGCAAAGTCTAATTCAGTCTATCTAATTAACACTCCTATAAGCAATTGGGTTGATAGGAGTGTATTGTCACTTTTAGTAATCTAAGAGTTCAGCTCTTGCATGTATACACGTTGGATGTCAATAACAGAAATTTTGACCAATACCAAGCAAATTTAGTTCTCCTACTAACACAAATGATTTCAAAGACCTCCCGATTCAAATTTGTGTAGAGCATGGTGTCGACTGCCAATGATGATCTTGTTACTAATTACGAACTTCCGATGTTGGAGAACAATTGGCAGATGAGTTCTCTACGTTTTGAAGTATCCACTAAAAAGATCGTTCGACCAATCTTGAATTGTTGTATCCTAATAATTTTAAATGCAAAATTTGGCCTAGGTTGGTCATTTGAAGAATGATTTGGTTGTCCCAAAATATGTTGAGACTAATTAAAGAAAATAGAATGTGATATAGATAAACCTGCCACACAATGCCATAAAAGCGTACGGACATTACTAGGCACTCGCAGCCACACAATAATGCCATAAAACTGCCCCAAGATGAAGAACCACCCCCTGAATTTCACAAGGTTCTCATTGAGGTTCAGTTTGGAAGATGAATGGAAGAAATGTAAAAAAAAACTGAAGAGAAAATTGAGATTAGAAAAGGATCGAAAATGGAGGTGTGAGAGAAGGACGAAATGTTGTGAAAGAGGTGAAGAAGAAGATAGAGAGAGAGAATGTGACAAAATGGAAGGAAAAAAAGAAAAAAAAAATGAGAAGTCGAAATGTTAAGGGAAAAAAAGGGGGAAAATTTCATTAATAAGTTATGTATAAGTCACGTGACAACAAACTTAACTGTTGTAGCAGGTCATTAGATATAAAGGTCCAACTCTAGAACATTGGGCCAAAAATTGAGTCCACCTATGGATTTTCAATAGGATAGACTATCAATGGAAGATGGACATAGTTTGGACTACTAGTATTAATGTTTCTATAATATATGAAGGATATATGTTGTCCAATATAATTTTAGTTTATTTCTTCAACTCTCTTTTTGTGGTTACAAGTTTCTTGATAAATGTCACAATTTTTAGCGCCTACAGGCCGTACATTAATACTTTTAAGGTTTGCTTTCTTTTTCAACTTTAACATAATTTTTTTGCTATCTCACCTCAAGACATGAGTTGGTACTTATAGACTTAATCTGTATCAAACCCAGACTCATTAAAAGTAAAAGTCTAAAGTTGGTCGTGATTGTTGGCCTCTTCCATAGTTTATTGACAAAAAAGATTATAGAAAGTAAATGGTGCTCAATTTTAACCTCCTAAAATGAAATTTTTGTTGCACATAACAAAAACAACAAACCTTGAAACTAAAAAGTAAATATTATAGAAGATAATAGAAAAAATGATTTTGGAAAACGGAGATGAACAAAAAATTAAGAAGTGGGACGAAAAAGATAAACGAAAATTCCATGTGGCTAATTTTGAAACATTACAATTACTAACTTATTTTTTTTTTTGAAAGACCAATTACTAACTTATTAATTCACTCACTCTCTGCTAATCATTTAATCACTTAAAAAATTTCAGCACTTTACCATTTAAGTTACTTGGAGTGCTTCCCAGACATAGCCATTTTAAGTTTTTATACTCCCTCCGTCCCAAAATATAGTTCTCATTTTTCTTTTTTCACGGTAATTTATGCAAGTAGAATCTAAGAGGGATAGTAAAGATTTTTTGTTTATTTAAATATATGTTGTATTGGAAAAGATGATTTTAGGAGAGAGAATGGAGAATAATTGGTGAAAGAGCATTAATTGTAACACTTGGGTTGAATAAACAAAGCAAAAAATAAAATTCAAGAAGCAAATAAATGATGGGACACGGTTTTTCTAGACAAATTATGGAAAAATGTGGAACTAAATATGGAAATGGGAACTATATTTTGGGACACCCAATATCGAAATGAAAACTATATTTTGGGACGGAGGGAGTAATTTTTACAAATAGATAATTAGAAATACCAGTGGTCAAAGTTGTGTTTTGAAAAGCGTGAAAATAAACTTTCAAACTCCAAAATTATGTTTATTTGAATAATAGTTTATAGAGGCTTTTTTTGCTTAGACAGTTACTTATGTGGTACTACATTTGCTGTCGAGTTCTAGCCAAAAGGTCAAACTTCCGCTAATTGACCCTCCTTTTTCTCCTCCCTCTGTGCGTGGAAGTCATTTACATTTACATAATGTTTGCACACATAATTAAGGAGGAAAAAAGGGAGGGTCAATTGACCAGGAGTTTGGCATTTTTTGACTGAAATCAGACCGGTTCTGGTTCCTTTGGAACCGACTCTAGAAAATTTTAATGGTTCTGGTCCAACTATGGCCGATTTGTTTTAAAAGGTCCAAACTTTTAAGGGTTATTGAATGAGTGTCATGTGTTTTATCCTTACAACCAACTTTGAAGTTTGAAAGGACTATAGAAAAATTGGCATTGGATGGCCGATTTGTTTTAAAAGGTCCAAACTTTTAATTTTCTCATAGCAATTCTAACTTTGGAGGATCTCTTCCTAGAATGGTCCTTCATTAATTAAAACACATGACATTCATCCAATTATAACCCTCTATTTAAAATAACTAAATTTAATGAATGAGTTTAATACGTTACAGTTAACTGATATAATGATTAAGCTAATGTATTTTAAGATTCGTTTTGAAAAGATAGCCCTTAAAGTTGGGATTGCTGTGAAATAATCAAAAGTTAACACCTTTAAAAGTAAAACGATCGGAATTGGTAGTGTTAATTTTTTAACTATATTCGCAGTACTATTGTCAGTCGTCATTACTAGTCAAGTACAGAAGTCTATACTCTGGAAATTGATGTTAATGTGGTATACCAAGTCAATCTCTAGACCCCGTCAAAAAAGAAAAAAAAGTCAATCTCTAGACGATCGTGAAATTTATTAGGAAAATTCATCAATATTATAACATAGGAGAAAATATAAGTTTCAAAATATGCATGTATAAAGCAGGGCAATAGGGAATCAGTGGAGGAACTCGTGTAATGCTAAGAAAGATAGAGAGAGCATATATTGTCAAATAAAGTAATATTGTAACTAATTTGAAACTTTCATACAAAAGAAACGTTGTAATTATAAAGGGTTTAGTTTAACTTAAAGTATGAATTGAGAGTAATGAACTTAGAGTTGATAGAAGGAGCCTAACATGTGATACTTTATTTATGTTGTTACTTTTTTTGTAGTTTTTAGTTAGTATTTTACGGATTTTGAGTTAGTTTAGCTTTGTTAGTTCGCTAATTACTTAATTGTGTAGTTCTCCTCCTTTTATGCTCTTTCTTTGGGTACTTTTGTCTCACTTCAGGTTTTAGAAGCATGCTCAAAAGGTGTTTGCACGAATCCAGATATTAGGATCGAAGAGGATGGTCAAGGAAGCATGACCGAGCATAGATTAGTGCATGGAGGCAAACACAAGAAGTTTTTGAAGGGTTTGCGCGCAAGGGTCAACTTCGAATGGATATAACTTTCAACACACAAAACATTTTTGAGTGATACATTTTAGAGATGAAAGCATGGCTCAATAGCTTTCCAACGGATGGTTACAAGCCCAATTCCAATGAAAAATGAGTGAGATATAGTTAGGGCTAGCAATGATGCGAGTCGAGCTCGAGTTTTACTATACTCGAATCGAATTCGAAATCTCATACCTAAACTCGACTTGACTCGAAAACTCGCGAGCTTGAAATTATCAAGCTCAAAATCGAACTCGAAAACTCAAACTCGAGCTCGTACTCGGTTCAAACTCAAACTCAGTTCAAGCTCACACTCGAACTTGGTTGAAACTCGAACTCGAAACAGTTTAAACTTGAACTCGAACTCATTAATTAATAAATAATGCTTGAACTGCATTCTTTGTGGATTTTTTATGAACAAGAAATTTCAAAACTACATGAATCTACTTCATGTTGTGCGGCGTCGAGGTGAGGTGGTGGCTTGGTGTTGCAGGCTTGCACGTCGAGCCATTGACTGGGTTGTGAAGTGGTGCAGCGCCGAGTGAGATGGGTGGTGCAGCGCCGACTGAATCAAGTGGATCTTGTTGGTGGTTGGTGCAAAGGGAGATGGAGATTGGAGAGAGAGAGCCAAAGAGGCCTTGAGCCTTGTGACTACTTGTTGTGAGTCTTGTGACTCTTAGACCTAGAGAGGGTTTGCTATTTCTTTGCTTGCCCATAACGGACGACTAAGATCTTAATTCTTGGGTTTCTTTATATCTCATCCGTTGATTTAGTTCTATTTCTTTTAGGAAAATTCCTTCACTTTGCCTTTTAGTCATTTTATGTATTTTTTCTTATGTATATTTTTAAAAGAATAGTTCAAGCATTTTTCAGAAAAAAGTTTAAACTTTCTTAAAAAAATATAAAATATTTTTCGAGTATCTCACGTGTTTTTCGGGTGGAGTATTGAGTAGCTTGACTTGACTCGTTAGTATCTCGAGTGGAGTTGGAGCTCGAGTCGAGATTTGACCGAGTCAAGTTTGAGTAGCTCACGAGCTGTCTCGACTCATTGCCACCCCTAGATATGGCCATTTTTGAAGGTGCACTGCCGGTCTAACCCACCTAGGTCGGACTTAACCGGCCGGGTCGATTTACGAAAAGCTTAAATTCACTTATGTTGGACTGACCCGCCTGGGCCAGACTTGACCCGCCCGATTCACTATCAACTCGATCCCTCGGGTCAATCCAAACCGCCCGGGTCTCCTGTTTTTCGGAAATCTTTCTTTTTAAATCCTCTTTTGAACGGAGGTTAATTTATAATTATGCTTTGTTTACTTCAGCACCATTTAAGACAAATTTATGTCATATTCTAGAACCTAATTTATTACTCACACTTATCATTGGGAGGTAGTTTTATTTAGAGTTTTAAGGAGGGTTAGCTTCTGTAGCTTAGGTTAGAGAGAAAGTGAGAAAACTCAAAAAGAATTTGAAAATTTTGAGATTCAAGGGTGACAACATGTATTGAAGATACAACAATTAATCCATGAGCATTTCTTATTCTCTTTCCTCTTTTATTACTTTATTTAAATTATTTTCATTAGATTAATTTATTCATGATTAGTTTAATTATATGTGTTTTGTTTTGTTTTGCTTAGTTTAGTGTTAGATTAATGTTAATTATCATGCTCTTTAGTTGTTAATGTTTTTATCTTATGATTATCATGATTTGTGAGTAGCTATTTCTTTGGAAAGGGTTTGAAATCATTGATGATTTCATGAACCTCTAACATTGGGTTTTGATTTGGGATAATTTGGGTTAATTGATTTGATATTTTCATGAATGCTTGGATGATTGCCCATCATAGGAGCATAATTTAGGTACTCTTAGTGAAGGAACGAGAGATGAAATTAAGGGGTTGCATCAAATCGATTATTAGCTAGGCTTGAAGGACCATGAGAATAGGGACTACCTAGCCTAGGAGACTGTCTTTGCGTGTTTGTGTTCATCGTGTTTATAGATATGTATGCTTGGTTGAATGCCTTAACTATGAGAATAGGTTTTCGGTAGGAGACTAGGCTAATCTAGCTAGCTCGAGTGAGTGGTTAAATTATCAATGGATGAACAATTCCCCTCAATTGATCCCCATTGTTGATATCCCATTGTGATTGCTTGGTGCGTGAATGAGTTGATTGGTGGATACCCTTGCAATGTCATTTTTCTTACTGTGTTCTCATCTACAAGTATTCAAAAAAATAGACTTGGCCTAGCTTATTAGAATTCGATACTTATTAGTGTTTCCCTTAGTCCTTGTGAATTCGACCCTTTGCTTGCCCTATATTATTGGGTAGTTTAGGTTACGTTTGACGTGTTTACAAGGAGCGTGTCAACATGTTACACTATAACTTATTGTATAACAAAATCTCACATGTGCGAAGTAATATAACTTATTCATGTCATCATAAAACACTTTCATGTCATGATGTGTTTCATATCATTTTAGAACTGTTTCATGCCATTTCAAAATTTGTTTCATGTCATTTTTAAATTTGTTTCATGTCATTTTGGATTTGTTTCATATTATCTTCTTTCATGTCATTGTTGATATCAGTTTTGTTGACTTGTTATCATTTAATTTCTTTTATGTTTGTATCATTATTGTTGCATGTTATGTCATTTTGAACAGAGTTTATAAATTTATACCTATTCCTATATCATCTTATCATAGACTTATATCATTAACAAATATGATATTAATGTATATCATTTTTGTTGAGTTTTGTATCATTATTGTCGATTTATGCTATAATTAATTAAGTCTATATGTATGCGTCCACTGTCTCTTAAAATTTGCAACAATCTAACTCGCACGCTTGTGAAAGTACAACTTTGGCAGTTATTAATATATTTATAATCATTTATTAGATTAAAAATTATAAAAAGGATATATATATCCTTTTCGAAAATATACACTAAGAGAAATCCACAAACAATGTATAATACGTAATAACGTACAATTTGAGAAAACAAAGAAAGTAAGTATATAATAAAATATTTGCCTCTTTCCAAGTCAAACATGTGTTCAGGGAAGCAAATCGCGCTGCTGATTGGATAGCCAATGTAGGGCACCTAGTAATGTCTAGTTTCGATATTTCTCCTTGTAATAACTCTTCTCTTTCTTCCATTCTTGTATCCGACACATTCAAAAAAAATAAAAAATAAAAAATAAAATAAAATAAAATATATCTATTATATCTAATTCAAAAGAAATTAGAATAGATGGCAGTTAGACTCCAACCTACCCAAGATTCTCTCTTAAGCTCACTCCACATGAAGACTAAAAGAACCAACAGCCAATAATATTTTCTTTGTTTGTGTACTTCTTTTTCAAACAGAATTCAGAACGCGTTTAAGTTTCAATCAAACAGATGTAGACATCAGCTTTCCAATTGCCATACATTTGCGTTACTACATTTGTTTTTTCTCGATTGGAAACTGATGCTTATTTAATGTATTTCTTTTTCTTGTAAAAGTCTAAGTTAGTAAGCTGCATCCCGTGCATGGCAATATATCCTAGCAAGTAGCAAGCTCGTTGAAAAGTTCTACGCTTGGTTTCTTTAAATAGACTAATGAATGAAGCTGCATAACTCACAACAACATAATCCAATACTATTAATTGTGACCAAAAAATGGGGAGCAAAGAAATAGTATTAGGAAATGTTAATGAGGATGCTGAACTCCTCAAAGCCCATGCTGAGGTATACAACCACCTCTTTGCATACGCAGATACCCTTGCCCTAAGATCTGCTGTGGAGCTCCACATTGCGGATATCATACACTCCCATGGCCAACCAATGAGCTTATCCCAAATAGCCTCGAAACTCGAGTCTCCGTCCCCTGATGTCACTTGCCTTGCACGTGTCATGCGGATGCTCGTCCGAAAGAACATCTTCACCGTTGATTATAATCAATCATCAGGGGAAGAATTATTGTATGGCCTAACCAATATCTCTAGGTGGCTCTTACATGATCATGAGCTAAGCCTTGCTCCTATGTTTCTAACGTTCACACACCCTTGGATCATAAATGCATGGTATGAGATTAGCCGTTCGATCAAGGAGGGTGGGACCCCTTTTGAGAAGGCTTATGGTCAGTCCTTTTGGGAGAGGGCTTCTAAGGACCCTGAGTTTAATAACATGTTTAACATTGGGATGGCAGCTGCTACTAAACCTACTTTAGATGCTGTTGTTAAAGGGTATAAAGATGGATTTAGTGGGTTTAAAGGTACTCTTGTTGATGTTGGCGGTGGAATTGGAAGGATGATTGCCAAAATTGTTAAGGCTTACCCTCATATCAAAGGAATTAACTTTGATCTCCCTCATGTTGTGGGAAGTGCCCCACAATATCCTGGTGTTACCCATGTTGGTGGTGATATGTTTAAGGAGATTCCTGCTGCAGATACTATCATCTTTAAGGTAAGTAGATATGAAAGTGATAAAGAATATACACAGAATATTCTCTTTCTATATATATGATAATATTTTGAACTAGAGACTTTACATTATCTAACAAAACTTGTAAATATAATATTTTACAAAAATATATCCTAAATCTAGGAAGATAATATTCTTTATATATTCTCTATCAGAAAGAAACAAGGCCACTTTTAAATTTGGAGTTAAGAATTATTTATGCTAAAACATTGAATAAATTAGCATTCGTCATTAGAATACTAAAAATGATACTCATGTACTCAATGTTATCAGGATCGGGATCCTACTTTGGATCGTAAGGGTTGGTGGGATCGAATGGTAGGATCGTAAGATCCTACAATATAGGGTAAATTAGTGATAATTATACTATGATGTGGTCAAAAGACTCATGTTAGAACTTTACACAAATAATGACGTTTTTCATTCTCAAATGGTGATAGTAGTTCAATACTCTAAGATTGAAGTAACATGTGACCAAAAGCTAATAGGAGAAAGATAATATTTGGAATTATTTTGTGAAATTTAATGATATAATCGAATTGTAGAATCGCAGGATCGTAGAATCGTGTTATGATCCTACCATGTGAATTTTGGTAGTTGTGTAGGATCGAAAGATCCTATTAAATTAAGATTCTATGTAGGATCGGGATCGAAAAGATCATCGATCGGGATCGTAGAATCGTAAGATCCGGATCGCGATTTTAACAACAATGCATAATGCATGTACTATATAAATAAAGGTCATTCCTCAAATTTTATCCTCACTTATTTGACATTTTAAACGAAAGACCGAGATGGTTAAGTTTACAATAAGGAAAAAAAGACAGAAGTGATTTGGAATAACCCTATGCTTTTTGTACATGGTCACTATTATTGACCAATTGTCTCTAATTAATATTTGACTCTCCATATATCATCAACATTAATATAGTATCCAAATTATCCCTACAATAATATTTGTAATAGTTCGCAATTTAATCACTAATTCAGTTGTACTAATTACATATTATTTTTGGTAATTGGTATGTACGTATAGTCGGTCTTACATGATTGGGCCGACGAAGAGTGCTTAACGATCCTGAAAAACTGTAAAAAAGCATTATCCCAAGAGAAAGGGAAGGTGATAATTGTGGATGTAATTCTTCATGCTGATGGAAAAGGTTTGTTCGACGATGCAGTCATAGGTTGTGATCTTTGGTTGATGGCAGATTGTGTTGGTGGAAAAGAGAGGACTGAAGGTGAATGGAAGAAATTGTTGATAGAAGCAGGCTTCACTCACCTCAAAATCACCCCTCTTCCTACTATTATGTCATTATCCATCATTGAGGCCTTTCCTCATTGAATCAACTTCCAACTACACCACTTCGTTCGTTTTCACTTGTATTACTTCCTCCGTCATTCATTCACTTGCAAGTGAAAAAACGGAGGACGTATATTATTGAGGGTTGTAACTTTGTAAGAAATTTGTATGGGACCCATCTATCTCATACACTTGTATGTTGTTTACTTCTTTAATATTGTACCATATGTTTGATGGTAATATGATGCGTGCATGTTTAGCTCTCCTACAATAAGTCCGAGTTATGTTAGGACAAATTATGTAGTCTCCTAGTTATGTTAGGGAACTATGTAATTTAGATGTTTTATTTGTCTTAGGATTCTTTTGCCTATAGGTTTTTACCTTTCACTTGAAAGGGTTTTTCCTATTTTAGGCCTTAGTTTAATTTGTGTTGTTTAAGTTAATTTTGAAGGAATTATGTCCTCGACTCTACTGCAATTGCTAAATATAATATGGATCATATTAAGGAGATAATAATTCATTTAATTGGGTTGTCTTTACGTCTTGCTAGAGAATCTTATAGACCTTTGGGTTAGTAAATAACCCAAAGCCCACTTGAATGGATCCAACAAGGTCACACATTAAATTTGGATCAACAAAAGAAAACCTAGAGCCCATAAATTGGAATATTAAATTGGAATTGATTAAATAGATATTTGATTTGCTTAATGTCTCAATCTAATATGTCCGAAAATTTTAAAACAAATTCGACCTAAAATTTTCGAAATTCAAAATTCGAAAATTAGTAAATGGCCGAAATTTTTTTGAAAATTCAAAACCCTAATTTTCGAAATTCAAAATTTAATTTTAGATCTCTAATTTCCGAATATTTCAAAAATTATATTCATATTATTAATCTGATTTTCATATTTAAAATTATTTATGTATGAAAAATTAATTCATGTGAAAAGAGTTTTATATGAATTAGAGATTAATTTATGTGAATAACTCTAAAATTAATTAAAATGGAGATTTTATATTAATTTTGAAAATTATATTCATATAATTAATCTGATTTTTCATATTTAAAAATTGTTTATGTATGAAAATTAATTCATGTGAAAAGAGTTTCATATGAATTAGAGATTAATTTATGTGAATACCCCTAAAATCAATTAAAATGGAGATTTAAATTAATTTTCTGAATTAGGCATAAAGGAGTTTATGTTTAATTTAATTAGATTACTAAATTAATTTTACAAGAAGTTGTAAATTTAATTTCATTCCCACAAACAAAAAAAATAAAGAAGGGAGGAAAGGGAGCAGCCACGGCTAGGTGGCAGAACCACCGGCAGGTGGGCCACTATGGCTGCTCCGGTGATCGGCTGGGAGGGGAAGGCGGCCAGCGTGGCTAGCGGCAGCAGCAGCGTGGCTGGGCAGTCACGATTTTGCTGCTGCCCAGCCACGGTAATTTCAAAAAAAAAAAACTTTTTTGGAAATTTTGTAAAACAGAATTTTGAGAATATTAAGCAAATTTCCAGTTAAATTATTTTTGACTAGGTCTAAAATAATTCCATAATTTGATTCTTTAATCTAACAAAAAATTAGTTGGATAGATTTATTAGGATAAAATCTGTAACAGCCCGCTCCTTCGAACTGCTAGCTAAACACGCTTAACATTCATAAATCTAAATTATCATATGATAAACCTCAAATTACCTTTACTGGCAACGTATATATCATATCATTTCCCGATCATGGACCTGTGGGTTAGGGCCCACAATACAATGCTCTTATATTAGACGTTAACAAATCATATTCTTATTCTCACGAAAATCTTAAAATGTAATACAACCCAATGTCACAAATAATTTCCTTGGCACTAGATCCAGTTAGTGTGGCCCAAAGCTCCTCTAGCTCTCTAGCATATCTCAAGCTTTCCACACCAAGCCTGCAAATCACATAAGAAAATACAAAACAATAAAACTAAAATGAGCGGATAGCTCAATAACTTTACTTCAGCCCGTTAAAACGGTTTCTAGTTCACAAATATTTCCATAATCAGTTAAACTTAATAAAGTACTTATAACGAAGCGGGTTCTTTGAAATAATACGGCTAACATGCCTCAACAAAAGTAACATGAAACAAATACTTAGTTACGTGCAACTTAGCGTAGGAGGACTCAGATTTCGTACGTCCAAACAAAGCTTCTTTAAAACGTCCAAAGATATAAAATCGTAATCCAAGGATTATTTCCAAGTGAAAAACATATATGCTCACTAGTGTTTTATCAATCATATAAAATACATAAACTTAACTTCATAAATCTCCTTTGAAACGTAAAGTAAGAGTTCACAAGCTTTAGTTACTTATCTTCAGGGGAAATGAACCCGAATAGAGAGGCATGGTCAACATGACACTCTGCCATCTCTAACTTATCTTATTCTTAGCTTAACTTACAGGGTGGTTCTCCCACCTTACTTAACTTATGGGTTGTCGCCCACCTTTCCGTTCTGCTTGCAAGACTTTTAAGACATGTCCCCTTAACTCATAATTTATCGTAACTGAACTTATCGTACTTTACTTGTGGTTGTTCTTCACTGTCTAGAGACAGCTTCTTCCCCTTGTAACACATACTCAAAATAGTACTTTATAATCAAAAGATCGTCTTTTAACTCATTACATACTTTATCCAAGAGCTCATGAGTCACCATACATCATGTAAATCTCTTTTAGTTTCTGAATAGCATAAATCACAAAACGTAGATAATAAAAGTCTTTTTCATAAATTATTTCTGCAAAATATACTTTATGTACAAATCAAGACTTAACTCATATGACCAATCTGGTCAAGAAGTCATGCACATCCAAACGAAAAGAATAAATAATTGCGTATATGTTTTGTCACAATAACTTTTTAAGACCTTTTTGGCCTAAAATCGATCATTTGCTTAGCTTATAAACAACAACAGAAGTTGACGTATCCATAGTGTAACTCAAGGTATAACCTCATTTATAGAAATATCAACACAACTCTAGCACGGGCACAAAAATGCATTTTTGCTGAACATAAATGTTATCTCGAGTTCCTTAGCATTGACATATAACAACTTCGGAACCCGTGATTCCTTGAGCTCCTTTGCTAATCATAGCTAGTCTCCATAACTTCCTCGACAACCATAATAATAATAGTTCAGTAACTTCTTATCAACTCCAATTACAGGAAACTATTTCAAATGATATCCCATGGCTAAACTAGATCATCTAACTCATGAGTTGTGGACTTTATTCCATAAATCATCCCCAATTTCTCTACTAACCACATAGTTATTCATAAATAAAACTAATTCCTTTCATCTAGAACTCATTGTTACTCTAATATCAACACCAATTGTCTCCAAAATGATAAATACCATAACCACATTCACCATAACAATGATCTCAATAATTAGTTTCTTTTCTGAAATTGAATTTAAATGTGAATCATTTACTTGAACACGCTTAAAATATGGGCTATTACAAAATCTTTTAAGTAGTTAGGTTTACTAACTTAAATACTTTATCCTCCTGCTGTAATTAAGAATATTTGATATTTTAATTATTGACAAGTATAATATATGACATTATTATGTGGCATTTTATATGTGATATAATTGCTATGAATGACTAGTATGGCCCAAAATTTACGGTTTTTTCACCAGGTATCTCTAATGGAAAAAACATCAAGTGCTCCGGTTAAAAACCGTACAAGTGCTCCGTATTTCACCCGTAGCAAACGCCATACGAGCACTTGAGCATTTGTCAAGTGCTCCGGTTGAAAACCGGAGCACTTTGATTCACAAGTGCTCCGGTTGTATTAAAAACCGAAGCACTTGTGAATTTTATATGCTCACAAATGGTCAAGTGCTCCGGTTGATAAGGCAAAACTGGAGTACTTGATTTCACAAGTGCTCCGGTTTTCCCATACAACCGGAGCACTTGAGCCTTTTTTTTAAAAAAAAAAAAATTTAAACTTGCTACCCTAGCTGACCAGCAGCATGGGTAACAAGTCTCTGGCTTTTTCCAACAGCACATACTTGCATTTGCTCACAGCGGAAAAGTACGAAATCAATGCAGAACACGGAAAATGTGGAAGTGTGCAAAATCTGTAAGCACACCTTGAATATCTAATGTTATTGCTCAACCCATTGCCAATTTCTATATCCTCAGCTGAGATATGACTTCCGAAATTCCATCCGTTATGAATTCTCTTTCGACTTAGATTTTATCATAATAGACTTACCAAAAGGAGAACTTCAAATATACACTTATATTACTGAAACTAGAAACACCATAATCTTGGCAAAGTGTTCCATCCCAAAACCACCAATTTGCATAGAATATTGTATCTGCAATTTTTCCAACAATTGCATTCATACCTAATATAACAATATGTTGAACTAGAGAGTTCGACTTCTATCATGTTCGTAAGACCTAAAAGGTGGAGAAATTATAATTACTTGGAAGGTGGATAATTTGAGCAGGAACATGAATATAAATAACACAAATGGTCTCTTCTTTTGATTTCTTCAAGCCCATTTCAGAGTTGATTTTCTTTCTTCAATCTCTTTCCAACTGCTACAAATATCTTGTTCTCCTCCATACCTTCTCTGATGCCTCTGGATACAAAATAATTACGGGATCAATACAGATAAAAGACAAAATTTTGGTTTATATAACTAAAATAAAATTCAAAGAGGATCAAGCAGCCAAAGTAACAGGACTAGCTTATTAAATATCAATGATATTTCATTCAAAAACATATAAAACTGATATTATTATAATGATCTTATGACTCTTATTTTATTTCTTTATGTCACTCAAGAATTGGTCAAATTTACATGCATAAAAATTGATAGTTACTCCATCTCTCTATACATGAAGAAATATGCAAATGCTCCATATTAGCATATAATGTGACTTCGTATTTTCTAACTTTGTCATCTTATTGATCATCGTATTTTCTATTAGCAGTCAAGACTCAAAGCTCTGGTATGTCTAAGTAACAAATAATTTGTGCACAGATCTCAGGAGTTGATTCTAGATATGCAAATTAGTTGACTGTTAGTAGATGGACATAGATGTCTGAAGGTTCTTTTCCTCTCCTCAATCATATCCAGGTTGTCTCCAGCGTTTGTCTAGTAACTTTGGTCAACAAGAGGTATTGGAAATCATAGAATAAAAATTAGAAATCATACAAGAGAGGCGTGTTCAAGAATAAAAATTAGAAATCATAGAAGTAACAATGATGCAATCAATACATGAATGAAATTGACAATCACATACCGCCAGAGAAGAAACTGTTAAAGCACATTGTGGAGGAGTATTGCACTAAGGCATAAATAAGTTTCTCCTTATCACCAATGCCATGTAAGAGTTTCCTCCTCTCAAAGTCCATTATCTCACAAGTAGTTAATGTACTGCAACCAACTAATGTCATTTCTCTATAATACCTAGAACTCATAACTTGATTTAAACTTGAATTAGTCATAAATTAGGGTTGGCCTTGTATTAGTTATCAATTAGACTTGAGTAACCATTATCAGAACTTATTTAAACACACTTGACCATATTCAAAACTAATATGAACTTGTTCCTAAAACTTGACTTTAGAAGGCGAAAAGAATGAAGCCTAACAAAACAGGCTCTCATGAAAAGAGCATCTCAGGCATTAATACCCCAAATTACTTAGAAATTGTACACCATATACATGTATTGCAATTACACAAAAGAGAAAGAAATGACGGACAAAGGAGACTGACCTTTAAATTCACTATTAAAAGCATGGTACTACCAGCACCCTTTCACTTTATAAAACCAAACAGGCATACCACTTCCACAAAATGACAAGTAAATAAAAGTATCAAGAGTAATATTTCAACCTTCAATCCATATACGCTTTTGCACCCTATCTTTCCAGCATTCTCCCTCTCTTTATTATTCGTTCATCCCCCACAATTTGACCACCACAAGGCCATATAATCAATAGTAATCTTAGTTGCTTATACACTATGATTATAGATGCTGACAGCATGAATAAAGATGAACATTCTTACCGCCATATCTCCCAATGACTTGCTGCAAATTGGGCAGATATAGTAGCTGCAAGTATAATCCTGACATCACAAAAAAGAGGAGACAATTCAAACATTTATCATTAAACCGTATCACATATTATGAAGACAAAACGAACTAGCAAAAACAACATCCTCTAATCCACTAACTTGGAAGTAATTTGACATGTTCAATGCATACATATGGTCAACAAGCTTTACACTCGGGCAGCAATTGCCAGTCATGCAATGGAAGAAGTCTGAACCAAGTCCCTTTCCCACACGACACAAGTTGCAGAAACGATAATGATAGACACTCCTGAAGACATAATGTTAGAAGAAGGAGAAGACTATCAGTAGTTTTAACAAAGGGAAAGATATCAACAACAACAAAGATGAAAGTCCCAGGATATCTTTTGCTTCAATGATAGCCCATACAGAAACCGGAAAATTTTTATTGGGCCAACCAGCTGGAATCTTAGGTAGACAAAATGACATTTGCAAAACCAACTGAAAATTATCAAACCATTTATGAGACAAAAGAAGGGAGTGAAATATCTCTTGCTTCAACGAAAGCACGAAACCACAAACTATAACATCCAAATGGCCGACATTGAAGCTTCTCCAAAAATAAGTTGAATCAATATGAGTTATCATTAATTAATTCTTAGAACATATAAATGAAATCCACAAACAATAATACGAGACAATTTGCTTTTTGCAGAACCATCTGCCTTCACGATCTCTTCTGTTATAGGATTAGGATAAGAAACAAATGAGAACTTTGAAACAGATCAAAGCAGTTGAGGATGACAGTTATATAATGCATAAAGCGAAGCTAGATAATTGGCCAAATATTGTTGATCCAGACTCTTCCTTAATTCATTTTGATTTTTTTCTATGAAACAAAAAAAAATTGGTTTTGCCACTTTTAGCTGGTTATTCATGCTCCTGCTACTATGTGACATGTTTAATCTATTCAAAGTAGAAGTATGAGAAAAAATTAAACGACAACAAGAACAGAAAATAAAGATTGCAACTTTAAGCAAAATCAAGAAAAAGGGAGAGGAAATTTACCAAAAGGAAGATCAAAAACTGGTGGTTTTTGGGCGTTGGGGAGATCTGAGTGAAAGAGAGTGAGCGCCAGAGGTAGAGTGAAGAAACAAGGGGAAACGAAATAGGAGTAATCTGGCGAAAAACAAAATAAAAAATCATCAGCAAAAATGAAACATATCAACAACAAAAACAAAACAAATCAACAACCAAAACGAAACAAATCAACACCGAAAATAAAACAATCAACAATATAAGGAAGAAAAAGTAGCGAAAAAGCCGTAAAGAATGAGGAAGGAAGCGTCACGAATCACGAACAAGAATTAGGGTTAGGGTTTGTTCTGGCGGAGACTTCGTCGTCGGTAGTGGTTTTAGCAGAAGCGCCACCATCGACGACCTTTGAGTTCTCATCTATGGTAGAGGTGCGAGCCATAAACAAGAATTAGTGTTAGGGTTGCGATTTGATTGATGAAGTTCGTGAGTGAAGGAAGAGGGAGGAAGAGCTAAAGACGGGGGGAACATTGTAGTGTTTACGCGGGTAGAAAAAGGAAAATTTTGGGGATTTAATGAATCCCAACTCTCAAGTGCTTCAGTTAATAAGATTCACCGGAGCACTTGTAATATATTTCTTTTAAAAAAGAAAAATATTGGACCAAGTGCTCCGTTTTTAAATTAATCGGAGCCCTTAATAATTAGCAAAAGCATTTTATTGCACTATACCCCCGAGTTTTCAAAAAATTCACCTGGTACCGTTCCTGTTTTCAAAATTCATCAGGTACCCCTCAGTTTTATGTAAATATACCCAAATACCCTTAATGACTAACAGCGTTAACCGTCGTTAGTCTTAACCGTAATTAACCTCTAATTAACCTGACTAAATCCTAATTAACCTAACTAAATCCTAATTAACCTAACTAAACCTAATAAACCTAAATCCTAACTAACCCTAACCCTCCCCCCACCCTCCCACCACCCCAGACACCCCCCTACGGCCCCTCCCCCAAACCCAACACCACCACTGCGACCACCCCTCTATTGCGCCCAGCCAACGTAAACCACCACAGCCGTCCAAACCCCTCGCCACCACCCGAGCACCACGACCCCGCCGAACCCCCTTCCCCTAACCCCCGTCTATTTTCATCCCCTCTCTCTCTCTCCTCTTCATCCTCTTCTCTCTTCATCAGCTTCTCCTCGATTTTCATCCCCTCGATTTTGTCTCGAATTTGTGCTCAAAATCTTTTCGATTCTAAGGATGCAAATCTATAATGGGTAAGGGAGGGAGCGGATGAAAATCGACGGGGTTAGGGGAGAGGGGGTTTCGGTGGGGTGTTGCTTGTGGGGGCGCAGAGGGGGGGACGGCGTGGGGCTGTTCCAAAATCGAGGGGGGCGATGGTGAGGGAGGGGTGGGGGCTCTGCTGAGCCGAATCGGGGGGGGGGGTGGCGCGGGAGTGGGGGAGGGGGTGCGGGATGGGGGCTGCTGGGGTGGGGGAGGGCGGGGGTGGGGAAGGGGGCTAGGAAT
The DNA here is from genome assembly GCA_947646795.1 of Beta lomatogona. Lineage (NCBI taxonomy): Eukaryota > Viridiplantae > Streptophyta > Magnoliopsida > Caryophyllales > Amaranthaceae > Beta > Beta lomatogona. The sequence goes on along the minus strand of CANSNZ010000927.1, from coordinate 1,399,747 downwards.
GGTGGGAGGGTGGGGGAGTGGGTGGTGGGAGGGTGGGTTAGGGTTAGGGTTAGGGTTAGAGGTAGGGGTTAGGATTAGGGTTAGCATTAGGGGGGTTAATTAGGGTTTAATACAAAAAATTAGGGTTAATGACTAACGGCGGGATGACTAAGGTGGATGGAGATCCATGAAGAGTCCAAGGAGATGCCCAATCAAGAAGCTTAGTTCTTAGGATTATGGGCCATACTAGCTCATATTTAATTCTTTGCATTTTATTATTTTTAAAATGCTTATAATTTTATCGTATGTTGGTTATCAATGAGCTAGAGTTCACTAATTCATAACAACATAATAAACTTAGGTCCCGCAAATATTAAGTTTAGTTTTTCCAAACATGAAGTACTTATTAACCCTTGATTAATAGTAATAGGTCATGCTTCCGCAGGGAATTATCATTAAATTTGGGAGATAAGGTGTAATTGCGAATTTTACTACTTAGTTTGGTTATCCTTAACAAAATCATCAAAACCGTTTTGGATTTTGAAGCAAGAGATAGTTAAGCATGCGATGTTTTCCTATTTAAATAAACAAGAATTATAAGATGTTATAATTAGTAAAAGAGTTTACTTACCTTGAGAATGTAACTATAAGATAAGGCCTCCGTCTACTTAATGTTGCATGTTGATAGGATCTTGTATTCACTTATTCAAATTGGGACATTAAAATTGAATATAGTGACCAACCCAGAAACCTTTGCATGTTTTTAGGTTATTTTATAACCATAAAATTGAACTTTGCTTTTGTTCTGTCTGTAGATACTATGACTAATAACAACAACAACTCTATTTTCAACATCCATCCTTTCCTTGAGAAGGATAGGCTGAATGGACAAAGCTTCATTAATTGAGAAAGAACCCTAAGACTCGTTCTGAGGTCTGAGGGTCGAGAGGATGTATTAGAAACCCCACTTCCAGTGATAACTGATGAATCAACTGAAGCAGACAAACATCGAGCTAAACAGGCTAATGATAGGTCTATACCAATCACTTGTCTGATGGTGGCAGCCATGCAGCCGGACCTCCAAAAAAGGTTTGAAACCAAGGATGCTTACACCATCATGCAAGAGCTGAGGCCATCTTCCAGAAACAGGCCCGGATTGAGAGGTATGAGACCCATAAGGAGATTTTGGAATGTCACATGAAGTCGGGTCAAGGTGTTGGCCCCCATGTTTTCAAAATGATGGATCTTTTTTAGAGCATGGAACGACTTGGGTTCCCTTATAGGGAAGAGTTAGCTACTGATATCATTCTCCATTCATTGCCTAACAACTTCAATCAGCTCAGGATGACTTTCAACATGAATGAGTCTGAAAAGACTTTGCAAGAGTTGCACGGGTTGCTAGTCAATGCTGAGAGGAACATTCCCCAAGAACCAAAGAAAGAAGTTTTGATGGCTCAAAAGGGAAAGGGTTTCAAGAAGAAATGGGTAGGAAAGAAGGACAAAGGCAAGCAAGTTGTCGTTGTTCTAAAAAACCTAAGCCAACCGCCAAGCCAAAAGCAGCCGCGGAAAGCAAGTGCTTCCACTGTCACAAGATAGGACACTAGAAGAGGAACCGCCCTCAATACTTGGAGGAAAAGAAGTCGGGTGCTTCCACTTCAGATATATATGTTAAAGAAATCAATTTGACTTCTACTTCTTTATGGGTATTAGATACCGGTTGTGGTTCTCACATAGTTAATGATGTGCAGGGACTAAAAAGAAGTAGAATACTAGCAAAGGGCAAGGTAGAGCTACGTATTGGATTTGGAGCAAGAGTTGTTGCGCTTGCCGTAGGAAGTTACAGTCTACATTTGCCATATGGATTAATTATAGAATTTAATAATTGTTATTTCGTTCCGTCGATTACTAAGAACATTATTTCAGTTTTCGTTTTGGATGATGAAGGTTTTTGTTTTGAAATAAAAAACAAGCGTTGTTCCTTTTCCTACAATAACATGTTCTATGCTAGTGAAAAATTAATTAATGGTTTATATGTGCTTGATTGGTGTATACAGGTCTATAAAATAGATAGCAAGAAACAAAAGTCGAATGATTCAAACCTAATCTATATTTGGCATTGTCGTATGGGTCATATAAACCAAAAGCGCATCAAAAAGTTACAGCAGGATGAAATCCTTCCATCATTTGATTTCGAATCGTTTGATATATGTGAATCATGCTTGATAGGGAAAATGACAAAATCACCACTTAATGGAAAAGGGTGAAAAGGCTAGTGACTTCTTGGGCCTCATACTACAGATGTTTGTGGACCTATGAGCACAAAGGCAAGAGGTGGGTTTAGTTACTTCATTACCTTCATTGATGATTTAAGTAGATATGGGTATGTCTACCTAATGAAACATAAGTCAGAATCTTTTGACAAATTCAAAGAGTTCCAAAATGAGGTACAATATCAACTTGGTAAGACAATAAAAGCATCGCGATCTGATCGTGGTGGCGAATATTTGAGCCAAGAATTCGATGATCATTTGAAGGATTGTGGAATACTTTCACAATTGACTCCACCAGGAACTCCACAGTTAAATGGTGTCTCTGAAAGGAGGAATCGGACCTTATTGGATATGGTTCGATCAATGGTGAGTCTTGCTGATCTTCCGATTTCTTTTTGGGGATATGCTCTCGAAAAGTACAGCTCCACACACACTAATAGGAGCCCATCAAAGGCTGTAAAAAAGACTCCATATGAGATGTGGAATGGAAAGATTCCAAACTTGTCTTTTCTTAAAATTAGGGGATGTGAGGTTTTTGTAAAGCGTTTACTATTAGACAAACTTGCACCCAAATTAGATAAATGTCTCTTTGTGGGATACCCAAAGGAGACAAGGGGTTACTACTTCTATAATCGTCAAAAGAACAAGGTATTTGTTGCTCGTGATGGTGTCTTTCTCGAAAAGGAATTTGTTTCCAGAAAGACGAGTAGGAGTAAAATATTTCTCGAAGAAATTCAAGATGAGCAACAACTGGACGTGGTTCACACCATGTCAGAGACGGCCCGACGAGACGAAAGTCAAGTCACTAGTACAGAATTGACGATTTGCGTCGGATGCGAGGTGGCCATTTGCGTCGGACATGGGTCCGACGGCATAGCTCTCGACGCAAATCAGGATACATGATCTGCGTCGGACAAGCATGCGACGTAGAATGCTCACCATTTGCGTCGGACCCCGACCACTACGCGATGCAAATGGATCTTGGCTGCTAGCTGCTGTGGATGCAGGCCTGGACCATTTGTGTCGCATGTTGCTCCATATGCGACGCAAATGATGATTTTTGGGGGTTTTTTTTTGTTATTTTTTTTCATATAAAAACCTTAAACTTCAAAACTAAACGAACATTATATTAATAATTATGAGCAGAAAATTCGGCAGAGTCTCCTTTGTAATTTGGACAACCCAAGAAATCGTTGGGAGACTTTTGCATATATACCAAAACCTGTTCCAGTACATCTCAAAGCAACCAATATTGCAATCAATTGCAATCAGGCAATCAACAAAATAATGTTCAACCTATAAATACATATACTAAGTAGTTAGTTAGCAGCTTTGACGACCGCTACAAAGTATTTTGCAAAAAGTTCTCTAAGTTCGTCGATTTCAATTGCGGAGTATGGCTGATGACTTGGTGGAAAATCCTAGAAATATATCAAATTAGTTAATATACCTGAAAATTCTATAAGTATAAATAACGAACTTACGATATACATATACCTCCTGTAAATTATCTGAATCATAGTGCATGCGGACGATTTCAAGCATGTTTTTCATCACGAAATAGCCGCATTCCACTCCTCCCGATTGTTGAGCACACTACACCAAATTTAAGATATATATTAGAATCGAAAATAAAATCCTAAATAGAATTATAAAATGTGTACGAAATACAAAACATAAGAGTTTTACCGGGATCATTATCCAAGAAAATTTAGTTCCTTTATTGAATCCTTCAAGGCGAGTGAAACTTGTATATGCACTAAGTATAGAAATTTTGTAACAATTAATTACTATAAACATTTGTAAATTATTTAAAATATCATAAAATGCATGTAAATTAATTAACATGTATAACAACTATGAACTTACGTATTCAGCGGCACTTTGATAGCTAATTTTCTTTCTCTCTGTAGCAAATAAAATATATATATCGCTTTCTTAGATAGACAAATGATAAGAAGAATCCAATGTTCCCTAAGGCATGAAACAAAATGTGATATTCATATAACCACAAGTTCATATAGATAAAACAAAGAAAAGATTAGTTTAACTAACATACTTTTAAATATACGGACATAGGATGAAACGCATAGTTTGATTCGCTTTCATTGTACTTGCCATGTAGTTGATCATGGCATCTGGTTCATTGCGTATCATGGTCGCCTAAATCATACTTGGACACATGCAACCAATAGTACCCTCTTGTTCAGACTCCTCTTCCAAATACCTACACTCCAAATACTTATACTTAGCAGAAACAATAAAAATAAATATCAATGTTAATTAGTTTAGAGTTTGAGAATTCTCACATCATAAATATTTGCAAAATGGATACATTAAGCCATGCTCCCATGAGAAATTGAAAAACATCTTGTCGCAAGAGAATGATCATCTGATCACTATCATAGTTGAAGACGGTACCCTTCATAACTTGCATACTAAAAGGCTCATCTGAGGGCCGGTTACAAAATAATCGGTGCATATCCTTGACAATATCATCCATATCCTCCAGTGATATGTCAATTAAAGGATCTATGTACCTATGTGCAGACTCATCGGTGCAAAGATCACTACCAACTACTTTTTTTTTTCTTCTTCATCGCACCTCCCTCAGGCAAATGTTCCTAATTCAATTCGACTTCTTTTTAATTCATAATATAGATGTATATAGATTATTTCATAAATCAATCAAGCTTACGTAGTATATAAATCAATATATTAAACATAAGTTACCTGATTATTTGAGACTAAAAATACCAACTCTTTCGGCCAATCTATCAATGAACCCTCAGCTTGACTGAGTTTCACGATGAATGGAGTAGGTAGTGGAACTGGAGCATCTGCATAGTCCGAAAAAAAATTATCAACACTCACATTCACTGTCGTAGGATGTGATGATGACCCCAGTTGTGGATGAACGGTACCCTCAGCTACAATGATCGGCCCCGAGACATCCGCTAATGCCAAACGACATGGAACTTGACTCTTAACATCCAACGAGAACACAATGTCATTAATTAAGTGTTTTAAAAGCATAATATCATAATCTTAGAAGATATAAAATAAACTTATACCTGCAAGTTCACAAATAGATCATTGCCCCCCGAGTGACAGCTACTAGGATCAACTGGAGTGTGAGGACTTCGGACCGGCGCATCTTCCCTTGTTTGATTTGGTGCTTGAAGACCTAATTGTGCCGCAAAAGCCATCAACCTTTCTTGAACTATAGCATCAATCTTCGAGTTCATCTCTTGCATCGTCTGTTCTCTAACTCTTTGGCTCACTCTAGCCTCGAACTCCTGCATCTCCTCATCATCCATGCCCCTACCCGTTCGAGTAGTACTACTCCGATCAGGATATCCCCAAACAAATGTAATCCCAATGCTACGCCTAGCTGTTAACACACGCCCAGGACGGTCTTTCCACTGTAAAGCACGTGATAGAGCATCATCCATCCGACCTGGAACAAACTCTCCTTCCTTTTCTTTCCTTTTCTAATCATCCTGCGTCAAATTAAAATAATTCATATGATTAGTAGAATACGAGTAATTAGACAAGAAAATATCATAAAATTTGAAAAATGCTTACAATGGACTCTTTTATCTTTTGTGTTTCTTCATTAGGGAAGAAAATATTTCCTTCCTTATCTTTTTTCGATCTCGCGAGAAGCCATGGCAAAGTTCGATCCGACAAGGAGGAAAAAACTGAAGATGTGGATGAGTCAACAGATGATGCTGTAGATAATGAAGGGATATACCTTTTTCTTTTCCAAACAGGAATCATCTCTGCATATGACTTTTGACCCAGAAAATGAGGATGAATGTTGGCAGCCTGAGACTTTCTTGCTTTTTCACTTATAGCCTAATATAAACAAGTAAATAGTTAGTATTCACAATATAAAAAATTGATTATAACATATTATGTGATTGTAATATACATATAATATACCTTAAACTCATCAGAGCTACACTTTGTCACAAATTGCTTCCAAATCTCTTCCGTAATAAAAGGATAGAGCACATACGGTTGCTTATCATTGTTAGGCCCCTTCCTCGTTTTTGTGATCCATCGACTCACCAATTTTGACTTGAAATCCATCCACCGCTTATCACAAGTAGTCAACACATCTCGTTTCTTCCTCACATCCTCTTGTATTCCAAACTCTCTCTTCAATTTAAAAGTTAATACACGATTAGTGACTAATAAACAAGATCTCAATTAAATAAAAAAAATGACTTTAAAATACATGGGTTACTTACTTTAGCATCTTCCCATAAACTATTTTTAAGGCCTAGTGGAACATCATCCCAACTATCATACAAGATAAACACTTTGCTTCTACTGATTTCACCGGAATGTGTCTTGTACGCACCAACATGCTCCCCAATCGGACGCATCAACTCATCCCACTGAAGTACTCTTTGAACCCCGGGTATGGAACGAATCCCTTTTGTAGGACCTCTAGCCTTACTCACTCTTTTCTTCCTACTACCTCCATTAGTAATCTCGGCCTCAGAACGTGGATGTCGATCATCTGATGCATCATGCATTATCTCATCTTCCATCACTACACCTGAATCCAAATACAAATACCAACCAAAGACATGTTAGATTCATAAATGAAGTACTTCAAAATTCTGTTAACAATGCATAAAGTATATAAAATTGAAGATTATAAACAATTGTAATTGCAATAATATTACATAAATTACCCATTAATCAGTTTTTTCTTTAACAACGTAAAATCCCTCATTATGGTCTTAACGAATGTAATTTGGGTCCAAATCTTCCCCTAATGTACTTCGAATGACTACCGACGAAGTAATAACTTCATTAAATTGTGCATCGTATTCTTCTTCATCGTGTACATCATCAATTCCAAGTATTCTCCTTTTTCCTTCAATGACAACAGACCATTTCGAATCGACAGGGTCAACCATGTAGAAAACTTGTTTTGCTTGTGATGCCAATATGAAACTATCTTCATGATGCCCTAACAGGCTGAAATTGACTAATGTAAAAAAGCCATGTTCATCCTTCTCTAAACCACGACGAATATCAACCCACTTGCACCGTAAAAGCGGAATTTTGAAGTCAACATAGTCAAGTTCTAATATCTCTTCAATGAACCCGTAGTAAGACTTCATTGTCTCAACAATTGTTCTATCCCTTGTACTTGTATACTCTGATGACAAAACCCCCAACGTAACACCACTGTTTTGCATCGTGGATTTGTCATCTTGCCGCTTCGTGTAAAATGAATAACCATTAATGTCATACCCTTCATAGGAAAGAACTTGCATCTTTGACCCATATGCCAACCATCTCAACGTATCCGATACTTCATTTTTTGGGTCAGATAATTGGTTCATAACTCGCTCTTTAAACCAATCAATGAACGAACGATTATGCTCAATCACCAACTCACGTTTATTCTTCAATGGATACTGAACACTAAGAATAGTCATGTGTTCATCTAAGTAAGGATGAACTTGTTTTAGATTTTCTAACACTAAATATTCTGTTTTCTTTTCAACTCTCCATCAAGACACAATATTTGTTTACCAATGGTACCACAACCATCAAGTCTTCTTTCATGTCTAGATTTTGGCAATCCAATTGCTTGTGCACGTGCTAAATACTGACTTACATATTCAGATACTTCCTCTGGAACTGTTCTTTGGACAATACTTGCTTCTGGTCTGGCTGGATTCATCACTTTGCCCTTCAAAGTACCCATATGTCTTTCGAAAGGCCACATATACCTCATACAAACGGGCTCACAAAGTTTAATTTCTCAGACAAGATGAATTATCAAATGAGGTATGATGTCAAAGAACGATGGTGGGAAGTACATTTCAAAGCGACACATCGTCTATATTACATCAGCTTGCAAGTTATCTAGAGTGTTAGGATCAATCACCTTGCTAGAGATAGTTCTGAAGAAGAAACACAGCTTTGTTATCGTGTATCTTACATGGGAAGGCAAAATTCCTCGTATTGCAACTGGTAATAAATGCTGCATCAAGATATGACAATCATGAGATTTCAAACCAACGAGTTTCAAGTCCTTCAGTGAGACAAGGTTTCGAAAATTTAACGAGTATCCAGCAGGGACCTTCAACCTATGCAGAGACTCACAAAAACTCGTTTTCTCCTTCTTAGACAAAGTGTAGCAAGCTGGTGGAAGATAATAGCGTTGTCCTCGCTCTTGAGGTGCTAGTTCTGGTCTGCCCATTTCAGCCATGTCTTTCCTAGCTTTAACTCCATCCTTTGTCTTCCCGGGCATATTCAACAATGTGCCGACAATGGCATCACAAACATTTTTCTCAATGGGCATTAGATCAAGACAATATCTGACTTCTAAACATTCCCAATATGGGAGGTCCCTGAACTTAGACATTTTCTTGTATAAGTTCTTTGAGACACTTTTAAAGGGCTTGCCAAACACTGTTTCAATATCCTTTACCCGCCTAGAAACCTGTTTTCCACGTAAAGGTACAGGGACTTCTCTCATCTCCACTTTTTCGTTGAACAACTTTTTCTTCTTACGAAATGGATGATCTAAAGGAAGCCATGTACGATAATGCAGGTATACATTCTTCCCACAATGATGTAATCGCTCATCAATCATATCCTCATCACATATAGGGCATGTCTTTGCTCCTTTAACTGTATACCCGGACAAATTCCCATAAGCAGGGAAATCATTAATCGTGCAAAATATCATGGCACGTAATGTGAATTCAGTTTTTGCATGCGCATCGAACATCGAAACACCTTCATCCCACAACAATTTCAGATCTTGAATGAGTGGGTCAAGATACACATCTATGTCGTTTCCGGGTTGCTTAGGACCCGAGATAAGAAGCGATAGCAGAATAAACTTACGCTTCATACATAACCAGGGGGGGGAAATTATAAATGGTTAGTAGAACCGGCCAAGTGCTATGCTGGGTACCTAGGGTGCCAAATGGGTTCCTCACATCCGTACAAAGTCCAAGCCTAAGTTTTTGAGGTTCTTTACCAAAAGTGGAAAACTTTCGGTCGATATCTCTCCATTGCGGAGAATCGGCCGGATGTCTAAGCATCCCATCTTTCTTCCTCTCATCCGCATGCCACCTTAATAATTTAGCATTATTTTCATCCGAAAATAAACGCCTAAATCTCGGAATGATTGGAAGATACCAAAGAACCTTCGTCGGAGTTTCTTTCTTTCTCACCCCTTCATCATCCTCCTTTGTCTTGTACCGAGACTCTCCACACCTTGGATACTCACCCAAATCCTTGTACTCATTTCGATATAGCACATAATCATTTTGACATGCATGTATCTTCTCATATTCCATACCTAATGGACACAACAATTTATTTGCCTCATAGGTAGAGTTGGGAATTTCATTCCCATCAGGTAGCAATTCTTGTAAAAAAGTGAACAACTCACTTAGACTTTTATCTGTCCAAATATGCTTCAATTTCATATTGAACAATATAAGGATGCCAGAAAGTTTAGTGATATTCTTACACCCCGGATACATAGGTTTGTCCGCTGCACTTAAAATATTATCATACATATTCGGACGATCGGTTCCTTCATCCTCCAAATTGTGCAACATCTCATCTACCCTATCATTCTCATCATCCACCCTATCATTCTCATCATCTACCCTATCATTATCATTATTATCCTCTCCTTTTTCGATATCAACCTCATCATCAATGTGATCAACATTCAAATCATCACAAAAGCTAGTGGAGCTCATACCCTGATCCTAAAACTCTCCATGCCATGTCCACCTAGTATAGTTGCTCTTAAACCCACGACGAATCAAATGATCCTTAATTTGATCCACATCACGATACCCCCTAGAGTTATTGCAATCACAACAAGGACACAAGACTAACTTTGACCCATTCTGCGATTGATGTTCTAATGCAACCCTGATAAATTCATCAACCCCTTGTAGAAATGTCGCCGAAATTCGATTACCATACATCCAGGTTCGATCCATATTCATACACTAGAGACACCAAACAAGAACACAATATATCGATCACATCATTCAAAGTGTCTTATCAAATGCAGTCATGAACATTTGGGTCCTTATCACTCCAACCTAACCCATCCTTGAGTTTCTCATCTCACTAGTGAATGAATGTTTGGTTTTCAATTCTAAGAAAAATTCGGCAGCACTTCCCTACAGTTCTCCAAGTACACGATGAAGATAGTAGGTAAACTATCAACATATGTACCCAGAGAACGCTTAGGGAAATGAGCTAGATCTTTCTTAGAATCGAAAACCAAACATTCATTCACATCCTAAGTGAGATAAGAAACTCAAAGACAGTCCCAAACCGGGGATTATTCAAGACTTACTCCTAATGAGTAAGCCTCGAACGGGTAACTAGGCAAATGATGCACACATTGCAATTAAACAGCACAAACCAATCCATTCCTTAGATTTCCCTCCCCACCCCATTAAGGTATGTCCATATAGGTTTGGTCGTAATTCAACATACACTTTCCCAACCACATAACCAAACAATTCACATATACTTTCCCAATCACATTATAGGGGATAAATAAAACAAATCCACAAATCCAAACTAATGGTTAAATTAACATAAATTAGAAAATAGCAAAAGGTATAATACATACCTCTGCTCTCAAGGAACAGCGAAGACAAGCACAACGAGGTGAGCTTGGAGAACCGGCAAACCGAAGAGCACAAGACACAAGGTGGCAACTGCAGTATAATGTGAAGGAGCGGCAAAGTGAGAGAATGCAACACCATTGAAAGAGATGAGTTTGGATAGTCACACAACATATTACTAAATTTCACAAATTCAATGTAAATAGGAAACTATAATATAAATTCTTATAAGTTTGAAATTCTAAAGTGAGCGTTCAAGAATTCTAACTCATAATCGAGACACATAATTCTTAAGTGCGCATTCAAGAAACACAGGCAATAAATTGATTCGATACATTGAAATGTAGTAATAAACTCCTTGATTGAGTTGTAGAAAAAATATAAGAGGGAAATTTAAAAAAAACAAAGGACAGAAATTGAAAAAAAAGGAAAGAAACTGAAAAACATGACTTACATTGAAGGAAAGGCGGCGGCGGCGACACCAGGCATGCAGCTGTGACGGCGGCGAGACCAGGTCGCACCGGCGGCAGTGCGACTCACAGAAGCGGCGGATGCCGGCGAGCAAAACAGAGATAGAGAGAAGCGAGCGAGCGAAAAAACGAGAAAAAGAGAAGCGACGACGATCGAAAATGGAATTTGCCGAAGAAGCGACGCTCGCCGGCGAAACGGGAATTGCCGGACAAGCGACGGTCGCCGGCGAGAGTGCAAACGGGACTTTGAGCGAAGGTCGACGGTTCGTAGGAGAGAAAGAGAGTGAGAGAGTGTGAGAGTTTTTGACCCCGTATATTAGTTTTGGGCTTTGATAAAGTCCCAGCCTATTTGCGTCGCATATGCACGAGTTCCGATGCAGATAGAGGCCATTTGCGTCGCACGAGCACGAGGGTCCAACGCAGATAGTGGCTTGGGCTGAACTAGAGTCATCTGCGTCGGACCCAAAGGACATGCGACGCATATAGTGTTTTCTGCGTCGCATGTGCCTTTTGGTCCGACGCAGATAGTGTTTGTGCTAGGTGGGGCAGCTTTGGATGCTTGGAGTCATCTGCGTCTGCGTCGCATGTGCCATTTGGTCCGACGCAGATAGTATTTGTGATAGGTTGGGCAGCTTTCGATGCTTGGCTTCATCTGCGTCGGACCCTGATGACATGCGACGCAAATAGTTGTTTTTGCGTCGTTTGTTCTCAAAGTCCAACGCATATGTACTTCTCCTACTCTTCTAGTGAGATTATTTGCATCGGACTTTTAATGGTATGCGACGAAAATTTGCAATATGGGTCAGTTCTTCGAGGATACGACGCAAATGGACATACGCAAATCCTCATTTCTGTACTAGTGAGTTCAGGAGATGACGTATTCAACACGTGAACCTCCTACCGTCCCACTTGAATCTAATTCAAGCGAAAATCTTCAAGATGTTGAAGAGAATATTTCTATTGATGCTCAGGCCCCACGTAAGTCAAGTAGACCGAGGATTCCAAACAAGAAGTTGGTTGATTTCCTGTTAACTGAAAACTCTAAAATCAAATTCATGGTATAGACTATGATGAGACCTTTTGTCCAGTAGCAATGGTTAAATTGATTCGGATACTTTTAACGATTGCCGCATATTGCGATTACAAAATATAGCAGATGGATGTCAAAACCGCATTCTTGAATGGGTTCTTGAATGAATATGTGTATATGACACAACCTGAGGGTTTTGAGGATCCAGAAAATCCTAAAAGGGTTTGCAAGCTTCAGAGATCAATTTATGGATTGACGCAAGCATCTCAGAGCTGAAATCTTCGGTTTGATGAGGCAATCAAACAGTTTGATTTTCTCAAAAGTGAAGAAGAATCTTGTGTCTACAAGAAATTTAGTGGGAGCAGCTAGTCTTCTTGGTTTTGTATGTAGATGACATACTACTCATGGGAAAGGACATACCAATGCTTAAGTCAGTCAAGGAATGGTTGAAAAGTTGTTACTTCATGAAGGACCTTGGAGAGGTTGACTACATATTGGGAATCAAAATCCATAGAGACAGATCTCGAAGAATGATTGGACTAAGTCAAGAAACTTATATTGATAAAGTTCTTGCAAGGTTCAACATGGAAAACTCGAAAAGAGGATTCATTCCCATCTCACATGGCATGTCGCTTAGCAAGAGTCAGTGCCCGACTGAGCCTGATGAGTTGAAGCGGATGAGTAGCATACCTTATGCTTCGGCTATTGGATCTATCATGTATGCCATGATAAGTACTCGACCAGATGTTGCATATGCCTTGAGCATGTGTAGCAGGTTCCAAGCAAATCCAGGAGAAGCACACTAGATTGCAGCTAAGAGCATCCTTATGTACTTGAGAAGAACTAAAGGCATGTTATTAGTCTATGGAGGAGAAAGTAAGTTGGTTGTTGAAGGTTATACTGATCCGAGCTTCCAAACCGACAAAGATGATTACCGCTCTCAGTTAGGGTACATCTATCGTCTAAATGGAGGAGCAGTGAGCTAGAAGAGTTCAAAGCAAAGCACTGTAGCAGACTCTACTACAGATACAGAATATTTAGCAGTGGTTGAAGCAGCTAAGGAAGCAGTTTGGATAAAGAAGTTCTTGACAGAGCTTGATGTCATACCTAGTGCTCTTGAGGGGATTTAGTTTTTCTGTGATAATAATGGCTCTATTGCACAAGCAAAAGAACCAAAATCACATAACAAATTCAAGCATGTAAAGAGGAAATATCACCTTATTCGCGAGATAGTTGACAGGAAGGATGTCAAGATATGCAAAGTTCACACAGATGAGAATGTGGCTGATCCGCTTAGTAAACCTCTACCTCAACCCAAGCATGAAAGTCATGCTAGGGCTATAGGCTTGAAGCAAATGTTAGAATGGCTTTAGATTGTATTATGTTTTGTTACAATATAGAGACATGATTTTGCTGTTTTATGTTTTTGAGAAATGAAGTTTTATCTTATTTAATTTTTAGTATTAAATAAAATGTCCAAAAATATTTTGAATTCAATTGTTTTGTCAATTATGTGATTTGATGAATGAAACACAATAAGTGAACTGAATTCATAGAATATTCGAGTTCCTAATTTGAGTCGTTAAATTGGACATAAATGACTTATTAGCATATAAGATTGATTGATAGCGTCGTTTCATGGGTTATGGGAACATGGAGATGTTTAGTCAATCATATGGATATGTATAGTTGATACATGATTGAACAGACCTACTTAGAAGTTTCTATAACTTCGTAATTATATTAGTAGATTCCTAAGACATGAGTGGAACACTACTTGGCTCAATGATTGGTATAACTTTGATGTTGTCAAACAAAAGGGGACTATAAAGGCAGCATTCGGGTTGTGCTAAAAGTTGATTGGGAGTTTTGGTTGCCACAAGATTGAAAAGTCCTCCTATCTGAGATAGGATGGGTGTCTTGGCCCCTTGGAGAGTGAAAATTGAAAAATGCATGGCCGTGCTCAAACGGATTATAAGATGATCATTTGTTTGTCAATTCGAACTCGGATTTCAAGGAAGAATTTGAAGACTAGTATGGATGACATAGAGATATGGTCATACTATCAGATTAGACACTGAGAGACTTAAGGAATTTGAATGTTGCACACTCGTCTTGGACAAGTGGGAGATTGAGGGAATTATGTCCTCGACTCTACTGCAATTACTAATTATAATATGGATCATATTATGGAGGTAATAATTCATTTAATTGGGTTGTCTTTACGTCTTGCTAGAGAATGCTATAGACCTTTGGGTTAGTAAATAATAAACCCAAAGCCCACTCGAATGGATCCAACAAGGTCACACATTAAATTTAGATCAACAAAAGAAAACCTAGAGTCCATAAAGGACCCTAGGGTGGCCGACCAAGAGGGAGAGTAGGGTGGGATTGCTTAACCTTATTATTCCTATAATTAGTCAAGTAATCAGAAAATATTAAAATAAAAGATACAGTATCTCTTAATATTTCTCTCTTCTCTCTCTCTCTCAAAAGTCACGTAATATTTACTCCAAGAAAAGAAGAGTCCTTCTTCCTTCCAACTAGCATTGGTGGAATGTTGATCTGGATTGGTGGACCAAGTAGAGGAATCACATCTGAGGTTCTTTCTCTGAGATCTTGACGAGCTTTTGTGGAATTCACGCATCAAAGGTTATTTCTAAACTATTATGTGATCCTTAATTGTATATGCATGAGATCTTGTTTTAAGTGCTTATGAATTAGATTCATGAAATTCCGTTTATAGTACTTATATCCTACAAATATTAGGCGTGTGCTTCTCTAGTTAGGCGTGTGACGGAGTACTTGTTCCCCATGTATCTCTAGTTAGTTATTTATGTTAATATTTTAGAGTTTCCTAGTTTAAGTTGGTTTAGGAATATATATATATATATATATATATATATGTGTATATACATATATATATATGTGTATATACATATATATATATGTGTATATACATATATATATATATGTGTATATACATATATATATATGTGTATATATATATATATATATATATATGTTTCGACCATCATAAATAATAATAGTTTTTGAGTTTTGATCAAGTAATTCAATTCAGAATTATTGTTTTAATTAGTTGTGAAAGCAAAGTTTCGCTGTGAAAGCATAAAACCCTATGTGATCATCAACTTGTATTAGTTGATAATCTTCATATCCCTTCCCTTCTTCATCCAAGATCCATCCAAGAACCATTAAATACTCCACGTTTCATACCAAGAACACCAAAGAACCAATTTTTAGTTCTAGGATCATTAAAGAAACACTTAAACACATCCAAGATTATTCAAGAAAGTAAACTACAACCTTATAAGAGCCTAAAAAGGTGATTCGTGCTTCAAAAAAAAATCAAATGTACGTTGTGGTTGCTGCCCCTCTTTACACCATGCCCGACGAATCACCACTGTGGCAGTTGGCTTTGCAAGCAACGTCCGAGGTAGCCGAGGCTCGCCATCAACAACTTACTCCCCAAAATGGTGCTCTTGTGGATATGTTTGGCAATTTTCAGCGTGAATCCAACTTTGCACGTGAAACACCACCACCACAGCATCCACCAAGGTGTAAAGAAGATATCAAATTGGCCGACCTTCCTCCGTTTGATGGAGATCTTGATCCGGATTCCTACCTTAATTGGGAGTGTGGGACCAGGAATTTACATCGCCGGAAGTAAAGCAAGTCTGGGTCTAGAAGTTGCAGTTCCATTTAATTTTGGGAGAGAAGGAAAGGAAGGGAGACAGTTAAGAGGGATAGATAGATGGAGTGGAGATGATGATGGTGAGTTCAGGAATATGGCTTGCATCTTTGTTGCTTTGCATTTTTATTAAGTGTTGTATTAGAAAAATAGATTCGGCTTGGTAGTATTAGATTATACAACTGTTGCATTTTTATCTTTTTGATTTTAGTCTTTTACGCTCACCTTTACTATTGATGCTGATGCCTAGCATATTTTTTGGTATTTGAGGGTGTGAATTATACATTTATGCTGATGTCCAGTATTAGTATACTAGTATTTGTAATTTGTAACTCTTGAAAAGAGGTGTTTGTATCTAAAAGAAAATTTCGGTTTGGTTTCATAATTTCGGATTGGTCTGGTCAAATATGGTTTTTTGTGGTATTTGATGTATGTTTAAGTACTTTTAGGGGTTTTATTTTCAGTTTGATATTTCTTGTTCATAAAAAATCTACAAAGAATGCAGATATGCAGCTTTAACCGAGTTCGAGTTTGAGCTTTAATCGAGTTCGAGTTCGAGCTTTAACCGAGTTCGAGCTTTAAACGAGTTCGAGCTTTAAACGAGTTCGAGTTCGAGTTCAAGCTCGAGTTTGGGTTCCGAGTTCGAGTTCGAGCTTGAAAATTTCGAGCTCGCGAGTTTTCGAGTCGAGTTGAGTTTGGGTACGAGTTTTCGAGTTCGAGTCGAGTTTAGTCAAACTCGAGCTCGACTCGCATCATTGTCAGCCCTATGTTGGAGTCACAAATAGCTTAGTAGACCATCTGGGTCATCCAGCAATGCTAGAGGTGGAATCATCAGTTGCTCAGAAACTATAGGAAGTGCCTGAGGATGCTGAACCTCAGGAAAAGCAAGGAGCGGTAGACAAGACTACGAAGGTGACTAAGGAGAAAACTGTGACTCCGGTGATCCAGCTACCATTCCCAAATCGAATGCTCAAGAAGAAGCTTGACCACCAGTATGATAAGTTTTTAGAGGTGGTAAAGAATCTGCAGGTAACAGTTCCTTTTACTGAATTATTAAATCAAGTGTCTGCTTATTCTAAATTTTAAAAAGAACTTTTGATGCGGAAGAGGACTCTCAATGAGGTGGAAACTGTGGCTTTTACTGCTGAATGCACCACTCTTTTACAAAACTAGTGTCCACCTCAATTGAAAGATCCAGGGAGTTTTTCTATCCCCTATCACATTGGCACCATATTTATTGACAAAGCTTTATGTGATTTGGGTACCAGTGTGAGTGTCATGCCTCTTTCTATTTGTAAGCAACTGATCATGGGTGACTTAAAATGTACTACCATTACTCTGCAAATGGCTGACCGTTCTGTGAAATACCCCTAGGTATATTAGAGGACGTTCCTGTTAGAGTAGGTAAATTCTTTATCCCTGTGGACTTTGTTATATTAGACATGGCAGAAGATACCCAAACACCTATTATCCTCGGGAGACCTTTCCTCCATACTGCTGGAGCAGTTATAAATATTAAAAGTGGAAAACTAACATTGACTGTGGGGAATGATAAGGTTAAGTTTAGCCTGACCAATGCCCCTAAAATCCCAATGCTAGAGGAATCATGATTGCATGCCTCATTCCCCCTCCCGTGATACTTCAGATGATGTGCTTGTCTTATAGTCTATTGCAGGTGAAGAACATTTTCTAACGATCTTACAGACTCGCAAAAAGGCAATTGGGTATAGCACTGATGACTTGACTGGAATAAGCCCTGACTTTAATGAGCACCGAATTCATCTAGATGAGGGCCACCACCCTAACATTACAGTCCAAAGCAGGTTGCAAGGGTTGGTACGACACGAATCTACGAAACTGCTGGATGTAGGTTGATGGACAACTGATGTCTATTTCCCTTTCCTTCCCCTTGTTGCAATGAGGCCATTGCCAAGTTCAGCTTCGGGGAGGATTTCTGAATATGCCCTGACTTTAATGAGCACCGAATTCATCTAGATGAGGGCCACCACCCTAGCATTACAGTCCAACGCGGGTTGCAAGGGGTGGTATGCACGAAGCTACGAAACTGCTGGATGCATGTTGATGGACAACTGATGTCCATGTCCCTTTCCTTCCCCTTGTTGCAATGAGGAGGATTTCATTAAGTATTGCTTTTCTTTTACTTTTTACTATTTTTTAGATTAGTTTAGTTAACTTAATTGCTTTCAAAAAAATTGAAAAATCACAAAAAAATGAAAAATTACTGAAAAAATACCAAAAATACGAGTTGAATATGGAGTGAATTAACTGCTTCCCTATGCCCCATACTGTGCTTTCAAAAAATGATTTAACTCACTACACTAGATAGTTGAGCATTTGTAATTGTGATGTTGTGATGTGACCTCTGACTACCTTAATCTTGAGTGAATTTTGATGATAAAGTGCTTACTTTGACTGCCTGCTTGAACTGGTTATACTGTGAGGATTCATTGTTGCATGTGGATTTACATCCATATCCAATCTATTCTTGTGTGTTAGTTCCTCATAGCATTCTGATCTTGATTTTGGCAATGTACTCGTTGATTTCTGGTGACTTTAGACATGTGTTGTGATAGAGGAGTTCCTTTGTTTAATTTTAAGCCGCGGAGTTAATAAATGAATTAATTTCCCTCCTAGCCCTGCTAAGCCTAATGACTTCTTAGATATTAAGCCACATTACACACCTTGAGCCTTTACAATGATTATTCTCCCGGGCCTAGCTTGGGGGAGCAATTCGTTAGGTTGATACTATGATGTGTGGTTGATTTTGTGGGTTGGTTGGAAATAATGTCTATGTTGATACAAAGAAAAGAAAGAAAAAAAAAAGTGAAAAATGATAGTGAAAAATCTGAAAATTTTATATGATCTTCACTCATTAAATTTCAAAAGCGTTGGAAATTATGATGAAAGAGACAAGTATTGGTTGGTTTGTGAGATTTCAAAGTTGGTTATTGTCTTGGTAATGTTGTTGAGGTCATGGGAGTTGTTTCGGCCACATCTAGTCTTGTTACTAGTGTTTTTTACTCCCCTTTCTTAGCTTTTCCACCACATTCCCTAAATAATTTCCTTACCTTTACCCGAGCCCCATTACAACCCTGAGAAAGACCTCTTGAGCACGAGTTTGATTGTTTTCTAGATTGATATTGAGTCAATTTGCCAAAGTTAAAGAGTAAGTTTATTATTTGAGTCGACCTGACTATGATGAGCGATATTATACCTTTCTAAACACATGAGAGTGTGAGTGGGAAGGGCTATTATGGTTGGGTTGGTGAGTGTTCGGGCACATATTATGCCTGCCACAAAATTGAGAGGAGTGACACCTCGGTGAGCACCTTTTCAAGCTTTGCATGTTATGTATAGCAGCTGCATTTGATGGTTTACTTAGGTGATTGGTGGTCAGGGTGATCTGAGCAATTGAACTTGAATTTTGCTTACTTGAAGGATGTTGAGTTTGAAAATGTTTGAACCTGAACTTCTTATTTGAGGGGTGAAGCAAATTTATTCATATTCATGTTGTGCTTTGCTTAGGGACAAGCAAAGGTATAGCTTGGGGGAGTTTGATGTTATGGTTTTATATAGAGTTTTAGGTGCATTTAGGTTTCATTTCTAGTTCATATTAGAGCATTTAGGTGCATATTTGCATGATTTACTCAAGTTTTGCTCTACTACTCCTCGTTTGCGTGTTTCGATGATTTTTAGGTTATTTTGATGCAAATTGATTATGATTATCTAAAATCAAGCCTATTAATCATTGACGATGAAGATAGCTTGCACAAGGATCACAATGCATCCATTTGGGACAATTTCGAGTTAGAATGAAGCGAAGAGTTAGTGAAAGAAGAGTCAAAAGTCAAAACTGACACTTGTTCACTATTATAATCATAACTTTTGATATAAAATTGATAATCAAGAAATTCTAGTTGGGTTGGAAACTAGACTTTAAGGGATTTCCAATGATAGGTCACACGCCTCAAACGGACTTCTGGTTTGAGAGATACAGCATTTGCAATTTGATGCAAAATCGCAGTTTTGCCGCCGGATAGGATCGGGCGGTTTAGCCCGATCGGGCCCGGGAACATATTCTTCTGGCTGCGTTCTAGAGTTGAAAACAAGAGTAAAAGACTCCCACCCAATCCCATCGGGCGGGTAGTCCGTCATATCTCTGAAATAAAGAGCTTTTCGCCCAATGGGGTCGGGCGGTTGACCCGGCACGCGTATTTTAATGATTTTCGGGCTATTTTCGTATTACTTTTCCTTTATGTTGTAGGTTTAGTATAAATACGAATATTAGAACATTACTAAGACATCTTTTATTTATTTTTGTTGAGCCCTTATTTGAACCCTAGTTTATTGTTTTTCGCTTTGGATTCGCAAGTTCAATATAGTTCTTCAGTTTGGTAATTTTCTTTATTGATTTCTCTATTTTTTTATTAGATTCATTTCTTAGTTAATTGCAATTATTCCTAGTATGAATGCTTATATTGATTTTATTATTGTGTTCATAAATATGAGAGAGTAGTTCATTTATAGGATTGTGGGGATCTATATATGCAATGAGGGATTGATAGATTAATCTAATTGCCTTATATTTCAATTGTTTCCTGTGATTGAATCATTCATGCTAGATTTATAAATTAGGCATGATTTGTATTTCTACTATCGCAATACTGAATCTGCTTTGAGAGGAGAGGTACCGTATAGGCTTTCAATCATTAGGCAGAGTGATCCTTGACCATGAGAGAGCGGCTAGGTGATCTTTAAGGGAGGTAATGTTCGAGAGAAATTACATGTGCCCTACATAAATTGACTTATTAGGTAGTTGTCATTCGTCCCTGATTTCCCGAATTGTATGCATAGTGATCCATAATCCTAGTTCTCTATTAATTGATTCATTCCCACGTATTTAATTCTGTTTTTTGCTTAGTTTAGTAACACAACCATTTTCATCTGATTTAGTTGGTATAATATTAGAATTCAGATACAATATCCCTGTGGATTCGATCCTCAGTTCCCTGACTACTATTTAGTGGACTTTAGGTTATTTTTTATTAGGTGATACGACTTTAACCTGTCAATCATCTACTATAGGAGGATATTGCAAACTCAATCATGCAAAAAAAAAAGAGAAAAAGGGGAAATACTTTGATATATACCAAGTAGATATGTGAAGAATATGACGCACAATTTACGCAATCGAATATGAGAATATTTGGGATTCACCATGGTATGCCTAAGATGGATGTTCTTCAAACAATCTGAAACCGTGAAGCCACGTAGAGGTGCCGTCAATGAAGGAAGAAACATGTTTTTTTATCCTAAAACCTATTCCTTTTTTTATTCTCTAATAGAAGGTATTTTATATTTAAAAAGTAATTTATTTTGGGGCTAGGATTAATATATATTTGAGATATATTAGTGTTATCTAACGCCGCGGGGGCTGCCGTTAGTATTTGCCTAATAAAAATTATAAAAGTTTGAATTTTGTAATGTACTCATTAAGACAAATCAAACAAGACCTCACATGACGATGTTTTTTCTTATATAGTATATTGGAAATAATTTAGAAGATCATCTTCACTTATGAATAGTGCCAAGATTATAAATGGGAAATCGGAATTCCTTTGGGAGACGGAGGAAGTATAATGTATACTTCATCTATTTCTTTTTACTTGCAACAGTTTGACTTTCACACTTGTCAATGCGTAACTTCAACCTTTAATATCTTTAATTAATTACCGGTAATTAAAAATTATGAAAAGTAGATATTCGGAAAATATATAGATTGAGACGAATCTAACAAGATCCCATATGAATATGTTTTTCCTTAACTATAAATCACCAAATATAAACTAAGTAGAGTTTGTGAATAGTGTAAAAGTCAAATAGTTGCAAGTAAAAATAAAATGAAGGAAGTATCAATTTAAATACAATTACAAAGTCAACTTATTGAATGGGGTAGATATAAGATTTAAAATGAATGGTCCATATTACACAAGTTACAATGGCTAGCATAAATTGTCCTTGTTTATAATAGCTTTTAAGAGATCAACTTCGAGTTTCTCGTATATATGCCAACTAGTTTAATTAATAAATATTTTTTTCAAATACTTCCTCCGTTTCATATTACATGAAACTTTTTTTGGCACGTACACTTTCTAATGCTTAACTTTAATTATTAATATCTCAAATTCCTTATAAGTAAAAATTTTATAAAGTTGATATTTTGAAACTAGACACCAAGATGAATCTAACAAGATCTCACATGACTATATTTTTCCATACCTTGAATTTGCAAAAGGCGGTCAAATGGGAGGGGGGTAAATAGTGTAAAAGTCAAATGGTATCAAGTATTTTGAAACGAATGAAGTACTATTTAACAGTCAAGACAAAGAATCTAGGTTGGCCTAGTTGGTTGGAGGTCCTCCTTGCACCCATGTAACGTGGATCCGATTTTTGAGATCCCCCCCTCCCAACGTGCAAGGAAAATAGAATTTCCTAAGAAGTGTTTCCCATGCATGATAAGCATTTTGTATGAAGTGGGAAATGTTGTCTGGTTGCGGAGCTGAACGGGCAAGTAAGTGAACGTGATCAACATGAGGAGTTAGTTCCCATGGGAAGTTATAGTGTAAGCAACTTCCTCTATTTTGTGAGATGTGGAATTTCCTAGGAAGTGTGACTTTCCATATTTTTGTCAACCAAATAATACCACTATCTTTCACTTTCAATAAATTATAATGCTAGTTTAGATGCACTATTATGTTATAGTAGTTGTTTAGATGCACCAAGTAAACCTTCGTGTAGGATAATGATTAGTGAAAAGTAATAACTTTGCATATTGTTTTCATATTTGAGTTGTTTTCGCAACCTCAACATCACTTGTACCTATGCACAAAAATCTAGATGAACAACCGTCTCACTCTCTTGTCACCGAGAAGTGTGGCCCATTTTAGTTGATTGAATCCTCGCTTGCAGACAAGACTCGTCCCGCACTGAAATTTTCTGATCTGAACTTATCTGATCTAATTTGATTAAATTTGATCTGAACTTATTTTTTCTGATCTGATCTGATCTGATCTGAACTTATCTTTTACAAAACATATTATTATTAATATTATTATTACTTTGTATTTCATTACTAGTATTACTATTACTATCATTTTATTACTATGCAGAACTTTCAATAATAATAATAATAATAATAATAATATAATAATAATAATTTTATAATAATAATAATATAAATAATAGTATAATAATAATAATAACAATAATAACAATAATAATAATAATAATAATAATATAGATAACATAATAATAATAATAATTATTATTATTATTATTATTATTATTATTATTATCGCATAATTAGTTTTTTTTTTTTTTTTGAAAAAGAGCACATTAGTATATGAACATACAATTAAAAATAAAAGACTAAGGACTCTTGGGTCCAATGGTATGGCTTCTTACCTCCCACATGGAGACCAAGGTTCAAATCTTGGTGGAAGCATATATTTCAATATTGTTGTGGGTGGGGAGGGGGGTTGGGGCTTGTTGGGTCTTTAAGTGAGTGATCCTGTGCAAGGGCAGCCCAGAGAAAATTCATCTTACCACGGGGTTCCCGAAGGGGCCCAAAAAATTAAAAATAAAAGAACACACATTTTAGGTAAAAAAAAAACATATTGTTCATGGTAAAGAAAACATATTGTTCATGTTCAAGGTCCGTTAATAATAAGAATTTAGGTAGTAATGAAAAGAACATATAATGATATTAAAAAAAGAACATATACTGAAAGAGCATACAAGATCTATATAAATAACACATTTTAAAAATAAAAGATAGATGTTATTTTTATATTGATGACATGTTTGGATTTAACTAACAACATGTTCTTTGTTACATCAATAAATTATTCTTTTTTATTATAAATAAGCCTATAAATATATATAATCATATGATCTTGAACAAAATTGTTAAAAATTCTTCTTATATCGTTGTCTTGTTCTATATAAACTTTGTTTTTAAAGATAGGTTGAAATCCTTTGTAGGGAAAATTCTGATCTGATCTGATCTGATCTGAAATAAGCAAAAATAAGGTGAACTGAACATAGCCTAAGCTTGCGCACTAACTACCCAAAAGGTAATAGTGTGCCAAACATCTAAGTGTCAGTAACACTCGTAATGTGACACCTGAATACAAATCTCGTCTACATACGGTCTTTTTATACATCAACGCCGGAAAATCTGATGGTCAACGTCGGAAAATCGAGGTCAATGCGGGATTCCGGCAAGTGGTGGCTTCCAACAAAAAAAAGAACAAAAAAGGTGGCTAATTAACCAAATTTTTTTAAAAGGTGGTTTCTCACAAAAAAGTGATTATAAAAGGTGGTTTTTGACAAATTTTCCTTTAATCTATTAAGCTAATGAAGTCTTACAAAAGCTAAGGTGGGAAGCGTTTCCCAACCACTACCCAACCTCTACCTAAACCTCTACCCTCTACTACGAACGCTACCTTGCCAAACACTTAGTTTTTTCCTAAGTAGCTTTTTGACCTTGTCAAACCTCTACCCGTCACCTCAAACGCTATTGCCAAACAGGGCCAAAGTGTAGCTGTTAAAATCTGTTTAAAAGACATGAATAATGGTATACTTTTAATAATGGAAAAATAGATATTAAAATGATATTAGAAGCCCATATGCCCTGAAAGTCAAAGAAATTAAGAAACCAAAAAGTATATGAAACAGATTAATCAAAATTTTTTAAAATATTTAGAAAGTTTTCTATTATTGGTCAAAATAAAATAACAAGTCAAGGCCCCTCAAATTTTAAGATATACCTTATATAAATATAGTGGGGCTAGTGGCTAATAGGATTAGTTTATAATGGTGAATGGCGTAATTAAGATTCTAACCCAAAGAATAAATGCGTCATGGTCTGGAAAGCATCGAACACGTGAAATTACGCGCCCTTAATAGCCCGCCATATTAAATGTTCCAAAACTACGTCCACGTGGCCGTTTCTCCTACCCCATTTTTGGCGGATATTGCAATTCATACACCATTGTCTCATTATATTTCCATACATACAAATGGTCGTTTTCCTATAAACTCTTCATAAAAACTCCTCTTTCAAATTTCAATCCTCATAAAAAAAACAGAACCCTTAAATTTTCTCTCTCCTCCATCCTCAAATCTTTGCAACAATGGAGCGTTCTGGGTATGGCAGAGATGGCATTTACAGATCACTTAGGCCAAGTTTAATCATACCCACAAATCCAAATCGTAATATGGTGTCATTTCTTTTCAGAAATATTTCTTCTTACCCAGAAAAACCTGCTTTAATTGATTCTGATTCTGGAGAAATCTTCAATTTTTCTAAGTTATATTCCATGGTTTCTAACCTTTCTTATGGATTAACCCAACTGGGTATTCAAAAAGGGCATGTTGTTCTTATTTTAGCCCCAAATTCTATGCAATACCCAGTAACTTTTCTGGGTGTTATTGCAACTGGTGCAATTGCAACTACTGTGAATCCTATTTATACATTTTCTGAAATTAAGAAACAAGTTGATGATTGTAAGCCTAAATTAATTGTAACAGTGCCAGAACTTTGGGATAAAGTGACAAATTTGAATTTACCTGCTTTGATTTTAGGGTCTAAAGGAAATGGGAATTTAAAATCTAATTCAAAAGTTGTTTATTTTAATGATTTGGTTAATGGGTCTGTTAAAGATTTCCCAAAAGTTGAGATTAAACAAAGTGACACTGCTGCACTGTTGTATTCATCTGGCACAACAGGTGTAAGTAAAGGTGTGGTGTTAACTCATAGGAATTTTATTGCTGCCTCATTGATGGTAACAAGTGATCAAGAATCTGAGGGTGAAATGGATGATGTGTATTTGTGTGTGATTCCAATGTTTCATGTGTTTGGGTTGTCTGTGATTTTGTACTCTCAGTTGCAGAAAGGTAATACCGTTGTTTCTATGGCGAAATTCGATTTCGAGATGATGTTGAAAGCTATTGAGAAGTTTAGGGTTACAAAGTTGTGGATTGTACCTCCAGTTATGCTTGCTTTGGCTAAGCACAATGCTGTCAAGAAGTATGATCTTTCATCTTTAAAGGAAATCGGTTCAGGGGCCGCGCCTTTGGGAAAGGAGTTAATGAAAGAGTGTTCTAAAGTAGTGCCTCAGGCTAGGATTATTCAGGTATATTTTTCTAGAATTACTTTTTACTAACTCATATGTTTAGTGTTAAGTATTCCACTAAATTTCTGGAAACATTGTTGTAGGCAGCATCTTATGTTTCTGTTCATGAATTTATAAAATTCTTATCTCATAATGGTGTCAAACTATCATGGTTAAGACCTATGTTACTTGGATTTGGGTACTTATGTAGGTGTCTGAAACAATTATTTTATGAAAAATTTCCATGATTTTGGCCCAAAATGAAGTGTAAGTGTCCTTGACTTCTTATCCATATCAGAGTGTCGAGGATCCAACACGAGTCTTTGAGGTAAAATGAAGAGTCCTAGTAACATAGGCTAATACTCTAAGAATTGATTATTGAAACTTGACTATTAATGTCAGCTTTGTTTAGGTAATAAGGCACCCTCTCTGATGTACATTTTACGTGTTCATTACGGTCTGCTGAGTTTCTGAGTGAATAACTTTGACAGGGTAGAGTGATGCTTTCTGATGCAGATTGAATTATAATTTCAGGGTTACGGTATGACAGAAACGTGTGGGGTCATCTCCCTAGAACACCCAAGATTAGGTGGTCGACATTCTGGCTCAACTGGAATGTTGGCTCCAGGTGTTGAATCTCAGATAATTAAAGTGGATACATTGAAGCCTCTTCCTCCAAAGCAACTGGGTGAAATATGGGTCCGCGGGCCTAATATGATGAAAGGTGATGATTTTATATATTTGCTGCATATGCTCACTGATGTTTTCCTGATTGGAGAAGCAAATTTGTATGCCCATTTTCCTGATTACAATCCTTTGTATGGAGTCTAGAACTTTAGTTCTTATTTCAAAGCAGGAGTCAGTAAAGTTCCCTTACTGTAAGATTTTATCTCTGATCTAATACCTTGAAATGGTCAGTCAGTAGAGCGATCTTCGTGAAGCCACTCAGTCTGGAAAAAGTAACTGTTTATAGTCCAGCTCTTCTACTTGGAGAGCTGTAGGTGCATCTAGTTATTGCTTAAACAGCAGAATGTACGCCTTATGTCATGAGAAAAGGAGCTTTAAGACAGGAAGAGGGAGTGAAGGTAGAAAACAATAGATAGTTTGACAAATTTAACTTTTTCAGTGCTTTAGGTTGTGGATGAATTAATAATTTTACAATATTAGAGCCCAGATATTACTCAGACCAACTTTACGAGTGACTTCCCAGTCTCGTAGTGCATATCTTGTCCAATCAGCAAAATCCAATTCCTCTGTCCCCAAAGGAGCTAAAAGCAGAAAAGAAATTGATTTAGGTTTGGATGTAGCCAACAAGGAATATAATAGCGTTTCTTTGAGAACTTATGCATTTGGACATTCCCGTTTACTAATGTGAAGACAGATTATCATCAAGCTTCATAACTTTTTTCTTTTCTTCATTTGTTGCATATGCTTTTCTTTTCCTTGGATATCATTGGACTACATGTCGATGTGAATGAAGGCAATTGGCCTTCATTTTTCAACAGCGGGTTTTCTAATATTCCTTCTTTTATTTCCAGATGCTGATTAATTTCTCTCATTTCCCCTCCCCCACCCCCCCTTTTCCCCCTTGTCGGCACATAAGAGCCTGTGTATTTAGGTAGCTGCCTTTAAACTGTATGCTGCTGCACCTTGATTGGTTCTAGAAATGTTTACACTTCATTTGGAGTTGTGTTACTCTATAAATTTCAGCGAAAACTAAGTTGGGGCTTGTAGCAAACATAAGATTTATATGGGACAAAATGTTGGCCAAAGTGAATGGGGTCATATATTCTCCTACCATAGTCTTTTCAGGGTGGCTTTGTCAGAAAAGACCTCTAGAATTGGAGATCCATTGGCCAATGCTTGCTACACAATTGTGTACGTGATGCAGGAGCATGGTTTTCTTTACCAGAAAACTATATGCTCCTTGTGTCCAAATATGTCAGCTGTCTCTGACATCCTCTATTAGTAAAACTATATGCTCCTTGTGTCCAAATATGATCCTTGTTTATGGGTAACCAACTTGATATTCAATATAATGGTAATTACAGGTTATTTTAATAATCAACAAGCCACCAAGTCGACTATTGATAATCAAGGATGGGTACACACAGGAGATCTTGGGTACTTCGATGAGGAAGGGCAACTCTATGTGGTTGACAGACTCAAAGAGCTCATCAAGTACAAGGGTTTTCAGGTTTTCTACTATGATCATAACTGGAATATTGCATAGTTGTCATCGTCTTTCTTTTTCCCTTTTAAACATGTGTTTGTATTTTTGTAAGATGAAATGGTATAAGAATGTGTAGTTCCAGAGGTGTACTATTGCTGTGGTTGCTGCCTTTCGTTGAGTACGTGTAGCCAATATAGGTACTTTAACAGCCTACCTGGTGAAAGTAATTACCTGCTGCAATGTTTTATCAAGGATTTGACTCTTAAAAAGTGATATATGCTGCTGCATGTCCCTCATTCTATAGCCTATTACCCAGAGGAACACATCAATAATGTTCCTCACCTCGAATGACAATGGAAATTAACCTTATGACTTCCCACTTGTGAATTCCTATTTGCATGCATGTATTGGATGCAGGACACAGCCTTTGACTTGAAGCCTCATAACATGTGCATTGAGATTTTTTTCTTGTTCTTCCATACTAAGACACCCAAAACTTTTGTGCAATGCTTCAGTGTATAAAGGGTCATGTGAGCTTTATATCCATTAGTCTGTTTCTTCTGTGTCCATAAGGTCATGTGAGCCGTATAAATGGTGTCACACGGAGGTCCATAAGGTCATGTGAGCCGTATAAATGGTGTCACACGGAGGTCCATAAGGTCATGTGAGCCGTATAAATGGTGTCACACGGAGGTCCAAAAAAAAGTTGCTGCTGCAGAGTATATCCTTTAGTTTCCATAATATATTAATGACTTTTCTATTGAATCATGCATCATTATTTTGGGGTAAGTGAAAATATAAAGGATTTTTGTCATGAATATGTTCCTATTTCCTAGTAAAAAATTATATAGATAAATTGGATTCATTCCTGGAAACATGAATTTGTGGTCAAGATATCAAAGCTACATTTTCATGTTCATTAGTAACTATATTCTGGTTAGTTATCATACTAATAGACCTTAAATCTGGTCAGATCTTCGTTTCGGTAAAAGAAACTTTTGATCCATTATGGGGCACATTCTAATGAGCTGTTGGCTCATGCGGACAGCAGTAGTCATCCATATAAACAAACACCTCATATCTGCCCTTAAAGGGGACCTAGAAGAGCTGTTAACTTTTCATCAGGCTAAACATTTGTAAGAGAAAGCGCAGAGGAAGTCATTGCTTGTTCTACCCAGGGTGAATTGTATGAAGAAATTTTGCGTGCGACTAGGCTTCACATTTTTCTTTAAACTTGTTACTCATAACAAGGTTGACATAGAGTATGTTTCCCTTTGTTGTTTTACATTAGGTTGCCCCAGCAGAACTTGAAGCTGTTCTTATTTCACATCCTGAAATACTAGATGCTGCTGTAATCCCGTAAGTTTCTGTAACTAAACAGCCAACCGACCCAAGGCATTATTTTTTCAATTTAATTTTCTCTGACAGTTATATGCTTTCCCCATTATTAGTTTTCCTGATGATGAAACGGGTGAAGTTCCCGTTGCATATGTGGTTAGATCACCTAAAAGTTCCGTAAAGGAAGAAGATGTGATGAAGTTTGTTGCAGATCAGGTAAATGACAAAACGAACATCTTTTGTCATTCAATCTTTGTATATAACCCTTTTTTCTGAGAGGATGCTCAAACTAAAACTGTCAAAAACAAGTTGAAATGATTTTTTTTATCATTTGGGTACTTTTCCCAATTACTTGTTACAGGTTGCACCTTTCAAGAGATTAAGGAAGACAATCTTTGTAACTGCTATTCCAAAGTCAGCTGCAGGAAAGCTTCTTAGACGAGAGCTTATTGAAAAATCGCGGTCCAAGTTATAGAGCTACTAGAAACTGCAAAAATCGTAGCTGATACTGTATATTTGCAGTGGAATACCTCTTTCTGAGTTTTAATCTAATCCAACTTCTCAGAAAGACGGTCTGAAATGGGTTTGTGCAGGATATTTTTTTAAAGGTTTATTGTTGTTTTCATTGTTTGTTCAGCTTAATATACATACTTTTGTATATGTATAAACAGAGTTATATTCCATTATTCTTTGTATATGTAATCTGTTAATCAGGAAATGAAGAACATCTTACTGATATCTTGATTCCGATCCTATCTGCTCATTATTGGGTATGCTGGAAAATGATTCTTAGCAAAGTGTTGAAAGTTCGTAAAAATGTTCGATAAGTTAGTTTAAATAGGACCCTTTTTCTCTTACTTTTCTGAACTCTATAGATTTCAAAGATAAAGAATGGAACAAAGGAGTCATCATAGCCGTTTTAACAGAAAATTCACCAGAGCTAGTAAGCACCCAACAATGAATGTCTGGGGTGAGAAAGTTAGGGATATAATCCCCAAGATTAGTTAGGCGATATCATGGGACGGGACTAATTCATTAAGGAAAGCAACATCCCATTGCCTTGATGGAAGAATGATAGAGTCTCATAAACAACCTTGGTAAATTGAAAGGCTAGAGTACTTCTTTTCATAAGGTTAGAGGTGTAAAACTATAAATTACCCAAAATACTAAAAGAAATTTAAGACTAACTATATGTATTTTTTCGGTACACAACCCGAATTCTACTAAACAACAAAATTATTTTACAAAGAAATTTCTTAGTGGGGACCATGAGAATGTCTTAAGGGATATCTCTAACCCATAATTAGAACCCTCTAAGTAATCTCTTCATTATGCTTAAACCTTACTCAAACTATGATATGTCCGAAGATGAACGATTAAGTTGTAAGGACTAAAAGCAAAACTGCCTCGAAAGAAAGGATCTCCTCTCCGTCCGTGGAAAACCCTACCACTGCTTTGGTCGCCCCCCGCTGCGGTGGTCCTCACCCCTCAGCATGGCTGAGAAACTCACACACATAGTCTCAAATCTCAAAATTGATGAAGAAGAAGAAGTTATTCTTGAACTTGATGCACTCAACCCTAGCGTGGAAAACAAATTGTCCCTGGTTCTATTTGGACGATTATTAACGGAACGTTCTTATAACATCGATGCGTTCAAACGCACCATCACTGGTGTTTGGGCCATCTCATGGTTTGGTGATCCGGGTTCTTAGCCCTAATTTCTTTGCCTTCCAATTTTTTCATTGGAGGGACATGAACAAAGTTCTTGAAGGTAGGCCATGGTGTTTTGACAACATGCTAATCTTGTTGAAAGAAGCCGACGGTGAAGAACAACCCGATCAGGTAACACTCAATCAATCTCCTTTTTGGGTGCGGATTAAAAATCTCCCATTTAACTATAGATCTGATGAAATAGTTAAAGCTCTCATTGGAAACATGGGGGACATTTTGGAACTGGAGGAAGATGTATTGGGTATTGGTAGATATAGACGGGTTAAAGTCATGCTTGATGTTACAAAACCTTTGCGTAGGTTTAGAAAACTGAAAGATAAGAGAGGTAGAGAAACACAGGTGAATTTTGCATATGAACGCCTCCCCTATTTTTGTTTTGCTTGTGGTGTGATGGGTCATTCTGAAAGGAACTGTCATATAGTCCCTGAAGAAGACAAGAAGCAAAATTTACAATGGAGTTCAGTTTTCAGGGCAACCCCTCGTAAGGGAAGACTAAAGGAAATTGCATAAAACCAAAAATTTAGGGCTAGTAAGAAAGTTTTGTTTCCTGGGCCGAAAACTGATGTTGTACCCCCAATCACTGATAGTGTTGGTCCCGAAATTTTGGCACATTCTCCTGCCTTGGAATTGCCGAATGATCTTGGGAAAATTGTGGGGGACAAAGTTACTGTGCAAGTGGAGAGTAGTAATGGCAGCAGCACAAAAAGCCAAGAATCAACTTTACAAGTTGTTAGTGGGTCCCCTCTTGTTGTTAATGCACCCACTGATGGTTCCTTTGTGTTTTCGAGTATAAAAAATTCCAAAAAGGCTGCTGTTTCGACGACGAAATCTTGGAGAAGGCTGGCTCGTGGTTCAATGGAAGAAAAAGGTGACAGTTCTTTAATGGAAACTGACTGTGATGGCTCGAACAAACGTTCTATGGACTGTGATATGGTGTTTGAAGATATTACGGGTATGATGAAACGACACAAGACGAGTACCCCAAGTGTCCCCGATGCTATGATTGAGGCGGAGGTTGGTGATGACCAACCCCACCAAGCATTATGAATACTTTGTGCTGGAACTGTCGAGGGATGGACAACCCTTGGTCAGTTCGTCAGCTCCGCCGATGGGGCATTTCTTATGCCCCCGGCATCATCTTTCTGTCGGAAACCATGATAAAAAAGAAAGAAGATGAGGATCTTAAAGACCGATTGGGTTTCCAAAACGCTTTTGCTGTGGCTAGTGTAGGTAGAGCTGGAGGTCTTTGTGTCTATTGGAGAGAGGGTGTGAAATTTTCCCTTGTTTCGTATTCCCAAAATCACATCTGTGGTGATATTGGTGAGGATGATTCGATGTGGCGTTTTGTTGGTATTTACGGATGGCCAAAGGAGGAAGATAAACACAAAACTTGGAGATTAATCCGTCATTTATGTGGTGAGTCCCTTCTTCCGATTTTGATTGGAGGTGATTTTAATGAGATCATGAGCTACAATGAAAAGGATGGGGGTGTTGATCGAACTCGACGGGAGATGACTTACTTTAGAGATGTTGTGGATGATCTTATGCTTCGGGATTTGGGATATGTGGGCAGTTGGTACACTTGGGAAAGGGGTAACGCTGCTGCTACCCGCATTAGGGAACGTCTTGATCAGTACCCTGGTTTTGTTGTGGAGCATTCTTTGCGTTATAAATCAGATCATATGGCTATTATTCTCCGAACTCAAGCTCAAAATACGAGAAAGAAGAAGAGACGCGGGTTTCGGTTTGAAACTTGTTGGCTTTTGGAAGAAGGTTGTGATAAAATAGTGCATGAAGCTTGGAGTGATTCGGTTGGTGGATGGGTGCCTCAACGAATATCAGCTATGGCTCGACACCTTGCTGGGTGGAGCGCCACAAAATTCAAGAAGCTCGATGTTCAAATTGCAAAAACCGAGAAGCTGCTTGCACAAGCCCAGCAGCTGCCTGTCTCGGATGCTAGTGTGTCTGAATGTACTGAACTAGAGAAAACTCTTGATGATCTACATGATAAGCATGAAGCCTATTGGTATGTTCGTTCGCGGGTTTCGGAAGTTAGAGATGGTGACCGGAATACAAAATATTTTCATCACAAAGCTTCTGAAAGAAAAAAGAGAAATTTTGAGACTGGTTTATTTGATAAACATGGCACCTGGCTCGAAAAAGAGGAAGAAATTGAGGAGATTTTCAAAGATTATTTCTGCAGCATCTTTACTTCAATTCGGCCAAATGATTCTGATATTCAGAATGTTCTGCGGCATGTTAATTGTGTTGTCTCTGATGATTGTAATCAAGCCTTGATGAAACCCTTTTCAAAGGAGGAAATTTACGCTGCTCTTCAACAAATGCATCCATGTAAGGCTCCAGGCCCTGACGGTATGCATGCTATCTTTTATCAGCGCTTCTGGCATGTTATTGGTGATGATGTAACTCATTTTGTCAGTAGTATTCTTCATGGTAATGCTTCTGCTAAATGTATTAATAACACTAATATTGCCCTGATCCCTAAAGTTAAAAACCCTACTTGTGCTGCTGAGTTTCGTCCCATTGCCCTCTGTAATGTGCTTTATAAGTTGGTTTCGAAAGCTATGATTGTTCGTTTGAAGGATTTCTTGCCTGATATTATTACTGAGAACCAGAGTGCCTTTGTTCCTGGGCGTCTTATCACTGACAACGCCCTCATTGCTCTTGAAATCTTCCACTCAATGAAACAAAGAACTCGAAGCAGGAAAGGTATTATTGCTATGAAACTGGACATGAGCAAGACTTATGATAGAGTTGAATGGGGTTTTCTACGGAAGATTTTGCTCACTATGGGCTTTGATGGTCATTGGGTGAATCTGGTGATGGATTGTGTGACCTCTGTTTCCTACTCCTTCATTGTTAATGGAGGTGTCTGTGGCTTTGTCCTTCCTGATCGGGGTCTCCGTCAAGGTGACCCTCTTTCCCCTTATATGTTTATTTTGATTGCTGATGCTTTCTCTAGAATGATACAGAGTAAGGTCCAGGAGAAACAGATTCATGGGGCTCGTGCTAGCCGTAGCGGGCCCAAGATTTCCCATCTCCTCTTTACAGATGACAGTCTGCTCTTTACAAAAGCAACCAGACAGGAATGCAGTATAATTGTTGATATTCTCAACCAATATGAATCAGCATCCGGGCAGAAAATTAACTATGACAAGTCTGAGGTTTCTTTCAGTAAAGGTGTGAGTGTCGATTGTAGGGAGGAATTGGTGGGTATTCTAAAGATGCGGCAAGTTGAGAAACATGAGAAGTACCTTGGTATCCCCTCTATGGGTGGTAGATCAAAAAAAGCTATTTTTGATTCGCTACTTGATAGACATTGGAAGAAACTCCAAGGTTGGAAAAAGAAGCTTTTGTCAAGAGCCGGGAAGGAAATTCTTCTCAAGTCTGTAATTCAGGCTATGCCTACTTATCTCATGGGAGTCTACAAAATCCCGTCTATGATTATTCAGAATATTCATTCAGCCATGGCACGGTTTTGGTGGGGAAGTTATGTTGATCATAGAAAGATTCACTGGAAAAGTTGGGATTCTATGTGCACACTAAAATGTTTTGGCGGCATGGGATTCCGAGATCTGAGTGTTTTCAACGAGGCCTTGTTGGGTCGACAAGCCTGGAGACTTGTGCGCGCCCCTCACTCCTTGTTTGGTCGGGTCATGAAAGCCAAGTATTATCCTCAGAGTGACTTTCTTGATGCCCCTCTTGGCTATTCTTGTAGTTACTCGTGGAAAAGTATATGGGGCTCAAAGGCTTTGATTAAGGAGGGTTGTTTATGGTGTGTTGGTAATGGTGAAAAGATTGATGTGTGGTGTGACCCGTGGATTGTTGATGATGATGGTAGATTTGTTTTAAGTACCCCGCACGATGACATTGTCAAGGTTAGTGATCTAATTGATTCCAGCACTAAGGAGTGGAACACGAGTTTAGTTGAGCAAAAGTTTAATGATCGTGATGTTAAATGCATTCTGGCACTTCCTTTGAGTTCATTGAATATTAAAGATGAATTAACTCGGGCTCTCACAAAGGATGGGCATTACTCTGTGAAAACTGCTTATATGTTGGGCAAAGGAGGGAATCTTGATGCGTTCCACCAAGCTTGGGTGGATATTTGGGGTATGAATGCTAGCCCAAAGGTTAAACATTTTCTTTGGAGATTACCAACTCTTTGCCCACTCGTTCACTTCTTAAGTACAGGAATCTTATTGATGATGATTTATGTCCATAGGGTTGTGGGGAAGTTGAAACAACCAAACATGCTTTGTTTAATTGCCCTCGAGTTGCCGAACTGTAGGAAGATGTTGATTGTGCTGTCTTATGCGTCCTTTCGCCGGATGTGGATCTATGTGACTTGGTTGAGAGCTGGCGGCATTTTGATGCTGCAAAGATCTCGCGAGGTATTGTGTTGGCCTGGTGTCTATGGATGGAACGCAACTTGTGGGTGTTCCAAGGGAAGCGCACACCTAACGACATCCTCATTAACGTGTTCACCATTTGGTTGAGGAGTATGGCAAATACTCAGCCCGGATCTACAGTTCAAAGGTGAAGCTTTGCGTCCCGAGTTCGAAGATTTAGCAGGCTCCCCCTAGCGGTGTTCTAAAGCTCAATGTCGATGCCTCTCTTGCAGTAACTGGGTGGGTTGGCCTTGGTGTTGTGGGCCGTGATTCGGAGGGGCGTGTTGTCTTTGCAGCTACCCGAAGAGTCAAGGCTTTCTGGAGCCCGGAAGTCGCGGAAGCGAAGGCAATTCAAATGGCGATTAGGCTTGGCAAACGTTTTGGTCTTGATGAGCTGATACTTGAATCTGATTGCCAGGTTGTGATCAAGCGTCTTTCCAAGAGTGCTCTCTACCTTTCGGATCTTGACATTATTCTACGTGATATTTTAGCTTCTTGCTCTTCTTTTTCTTCTCTTGTTTGGTCACATGTCAATCATGATGGTAATGGTGTGGCTCACCATTTAGCAAAGCTAGTTCCTTTTGGAGTTGAACAAATATGGGAAAATCACTCTCCCCCGAAAGTGGCACCCTATGTACTTATGGACACTTTGTCTATGATTTAAT
Organism: Beta lomatogona; assembly: GCA_947646795.1. Lineage (NCBI taxonomy): Eukaryota > Viridiplantae > Streptophyta > Magnoliopsida > Caryophyllales > Amaranthaceae > Beta > Beta lomatogona. The sequence goes on along the minus strand of CANSNZ010000927.1, from coordinate 1,363,114 downwards.
CTAGCTTGCTTTTTCCCCTCAAAAAAAAAAGTTGTAAGGACTAAAGTATTTATCAAAAAAAAAAAAGGTTGTAAGGACTAAGGACCATATTACCCTTTTTTAGTCAGCACAGGTCATGCGTTTGACATACGGGTATGTGGAAGGTGTGCCTCATTATGGAAATTTAATTTGTTGGAGAGAAACAATTACATATCTACACAGCAAGTTATTTGTGATAATATAAGAATATAGCAGTCTCAACGTTCATAATCATAATAATTTCATGTCAATAGATAAACAAATTTTTTTTTTGGTGAAAAAATATATATAATTTTTTTCAGATAAAAAATTATAATTGTCAATGTCATAACCTCAAAACATAATATGTAAATGTACTACATAGTGTAAGTAACTTAATATCACAAGTTCATAATCCGTCAAACATGATTATCATATGACATACTATGCCATCAAGCTTATTGTCGCTAGTGGTAATTGACTAGAGACAATCAACATTTTTATATAGGTATTACTTGATTTCTTTTCTACTTTGTCTTTTATAATTTTTTCTAACATTTAATGATTTAAATTGATTAATAAAATAAAAATTATCAAATAAAAAGAAGAAAAAAAACTATGTAACTAGTAACAAATTCATTCTCATAGAATTTCTAGTTAAGAGAGTTCTAAATGAAATAAAACCTCATGACTTATTAATGGTGATAAGTTATTCAATTAGTTTCACAACTTCCTGTAAGATCTATGTAAACTACAAATATTGGTGGTTGACTAGTATTTCAGTTGTGAAAAGTTCATCTCATGTTTATGTGTGAAAAGTATAGTCATAATTTGAGCAATTGGAACTTCGATTCTACACTTTCCCTGAATCTTTCAACTAGCATATTCATACAATCAATCAATCAATATATATATATATATATATATATATATATATATATATATATATATATATATATATATATATAGGAGAAACTTTTCGGGAGCATAGGGAGCTCCTCAAGATTTCGAGCTCATAGAGCGCGCCGTGTAGGATTACCACGTCATCAATTTATATTTTTATTTTTTTACAAAAATAGAGTTCTAGATGATTTAAATACATATAAGGAGATTTGGATAAGCGAAAATTAGAGTTTGGATTTGAATCAACAACCTAAATTATTATATCATGAAAATTGTGTATAACTTTTGCTACGTAATTCGGAATATTATAATTTTAGTATCATTGGAGAGTGCTCGAAATATGCTTCGAAATAAGATTTATTTATAATATAGTTGTACAACTTATGCAATATAGAGCGTCATGTAGGATTGCCATGTCATCAATTTTTATTTTTATTTTTTTTCTAAAAATAGAGTTCTACATAGATTTAAATACATATAAGGAGTCTAGGATAAGCATAAATTAGAGTTTCGTTTTGAATGAACAACCTAAATTATTATATTATGTAAATTGTGTATAATTTTTGCTACCTAATTTAGAATATTATAATTTTTGTACCATTAGATAAAAAGTTATAATTTGATAGTATGCATCGAGACGAATCTAACAAGATCCCACTTGACTATATTTTTCATTATATAATAGCGATACATTGGAGTCAAAATTGATCAATGAATAGTGTCATTTCACCCAATGTTTCATTTAAAACAGAACGGAGGAAGTATTAGAGTTTTGGATTATGTAAAAATAATTAGAGTTTGATTTACATAAAACAGCCTTAGAATTATTACCCTCTACTTTCTTAAAGTATCATTCGGGTATTATACATGTTAAAACTGTATTAGCTATTGTTAGTCATACCTGTTATTGGGATACCATTTAATAATAGACTTAGCTACAATATTCAATTAAATATTAAAAATTATAAAATTTATATATCACAATAACAAATCTAGAAATTACAGTATAATGACAAATACTTTCTCCTTTTTTTTCTACTTCAACAATTGGTTTGGACATGGTTTTTAAAAAAATAAAAAATGGATAGTTTAGCATAGAGGTACCTCTTTAGTTAACTAGAGTAGGGAACAAATAAATCCTTATTATAAGGCAATTCGGGTAATTAATGATGATTTTATTAACATAAAGTAAAGGTAATATTGCCAACTGTAGTTTCGTTTTTTTACCAAAAGTGGAATGGTTCCAAAAGATTAAACTACCTAAAGTGATAATTGTTGTAATAGAAAAAGAACGGAGGAAGTATGTAAATACAACGATCTTGAAAAATCTCATTTTACAACAACACAAAATCAACAATAATTTTAACAAAAAATTTACAATAAAATAATATAAACAGCACCCGTGCAACGCACGGGCATCAAACCTAGTAATCAATATATAACTAATTAAAATTCAACTCGGTATCATATAAGTAAATGCATAGACGTTTAACAATTTTGTAAACACCATCTCCTCCTAAACCTAATTAATTTGCCAATATCATAATTTACATAATTAACCTCAAAACCCACATGGTGAACCCTAATTCCGAGAAAAATCCCTACTCTTTTATGTTATGTGTTTTAATTATCTTTCCAAATTCCAATAGTACATGATCAAACATATCCCATCTCAATCACTAACCATCATAAATATAATCACTTGTATGAAGACTCATTATAGTTACAAGTGAACTGTAATAGATTATTCCGCTTATTTACAACCAAAAAGAAAAACTATAATTACATGTAAACACAACATAGAGCGAATGATGGATTAAAAAAAAAAACATAGAGCGAATGATACAACTTGAGTCACACGTCAGTCCAAAATTGCACAGCCAACAGTCAGTCTTCAGTCTTCACTACTGCGTCCCTCTGACCCTCCCTCTCTCTCCTCTTTCCTCCATTAATGGCAGCGCACACACTACTCCAGCCTCCACTATCATTACTGCTAGCAAAAGTGCAAAACCCCTTATATATATATATATATATATATATATATATACTCCTCAAAAAACTCTTTTCACATTCTTCCTCATTTTTCTTACAAAAACCCTTTTTTTCCTCTCTGCTAAACCTCTCGTTTCATTGATCTCCAATGGCGAAGGTTACACTTTCTCTCACCTCCTCTCATTTTCTCTCACTAAATTGTTATTAATGGCGATTAATTTGTTTCAATATTTGCAGGGTAAGAAAAACGAAGGACAAGGACAAGGAGAGAAAAGGAACGACAATGGCGGAAATCTCAATATTGTTCTCAAGGTTGATTTACACTGCAATGGCTGTACTCACAGAATTCGCAAACAAATTATGAGTTTTCCTGGTAATTTTTACGCCCTGTTTTTCCATTTTTTTTACGAAATTTTTTCCGGTAAATTTTCAGATGATTTTTGCTATTATTGACTATGAAATCTTCTATTACGAAATAATCGACGTATTTTTAGTACGTTTGAGTAATTTTTTTTTTTTGTTATAGTATGATATTTGTATAATAATCCTGAGAATAATTTCATGTTAATATGCACTATGCAGGAGTTATTGGAGTTGAATTCGAAGGAGAAAACAAAGTGAAAGTAATAGCGAAAAACAATGTTGATCCTCTAAAACTAAAAGAGAAAGTGGAAAAGAAAACATTGAAGAAGATTGAACTTGTCTCTCCTCAACCTCCGAAAAAAGATGATAAAAAAAACCAAGACAAGAACAAAAATGATAAACCCAAAGAGGTAATTTTCTCTCTCCTAAAATTAATTAATTTTGAAATTCAATCCGATTAATATTCCAGTGTGTTTATTAATGGAGTTTTAACTTTGAATGAACTCTTGACTGTTTTATTTCCTTTTTCTTTCATTAATCAAAGTACTAACTTGCATTTATTAATGTTTTGCGTTACAGAAAATACACCTGCATTTATGTGGGTCCATTTTTGTAAAGAATCAGAAAATAAAGTTTATGCCACTTTATTTTTTGTAGACATGTTTTATTTTCACCTGAAAATGGACTGTTATTATCATGTATAGACTGTAGACATAAAAAATTTCTGTTTGGTAAAATATAGAAAGAACAATGTGTTAATAAATAACGGGCGGGTGACTGAATGACATGAATGTGGTATAAAATTACAGGTGCCGGTAACGACCGTAATGGTGAAGGTGGCGTATCATTGCGACGGCTGTGGTGACCGTCTGCAGAAAGCCATTGCCGCCTACCAAGGTCAGATATAACAGCACGTGATTTTAGTAGTACTAATAATACTTCCTCCACTATGAAATAAATGGAACGTTTCCCTCAAAAATCATTCACATAAAAAAAAGAAGCGTTTTATGTATTTTTTCTAGATTAATATTTTGGAATGACATATAAATTTGTTATTATGAAATTTGATTGTTTTGATTAATTTGTTGGGTTGGAATTAATAACAGGGGTGCATGAAGTTTCAATAGAGAAAGAGAAAGACAGGGTGAAAGTGACGGGAAGAATTGAAGGGAAGAAATTGGTGGAGGATCTGTCTAAGAAGCTCAAGAGGAAACTGGAGATTGCTCCTCCAGACAAGAAAGAAAAAGAGAAAGAGAAAGAGAAGGAGAAAGGCAAAGAGGAGAAAAAAGAGGGTGGTGAAGGGGGAGAAAAGAAGGATGGGAAGAAGATGGAGTACACTGTCAATGGGTCGGGTTATGTCGGGATCTGTGATGGTTCGGGTCGAGTTGTCGAGATCTTTGAACCTCCACAGTTTTTCAGTGATGACAACCCCAATGGGTGCTACGTTATGTGATTCTAGGGATAATTGGGGATTGGGGTTTTTTGGGGTTACAGACTTGCAGTTTTGGTTGATTAATGTTGATAGATTTTGATGGACTCTGAAAGTAATGTAGATAAGCAAAAGTAATACTAGGAACAAACTAGCTAAGCAAGTTTTGGAAAATGCTAAATCAGGTGGTTTTCTTTTGGCATGTACAGGATCGTACTATACGAGGAGTAAAAACAGTTAAATGAATTTTGTGATGGGTCTATTATTTTGGCAATCTCAAATCTGGCTACAACAGTTAACAGTATAACCTACTAGAGTATATAATATATAATCATGAGGCCATGATATATAGTTATGACTTATTAGAACTCTCAATAAACATAGACTTAGAATACCAACTATCTCGAAAGGCTTAGTTTTCTGTAGACCTGGTTATTGGACGTGGTGGGTCAGGGTCAGTGCGGATCGGAAGCGGATCGGGTCATAAGAGGGTCGCCTCATAAAGGGTCGGTAACGGGTCGGGCCAAATGGGTAGCGGGCCGATAGTAGGTCGATAATGGGCGGGTTGATAAATGAGCAAGAAAAACAAGGAACAAAAAGAGTCAAAAGTGAGTATAAATGAATGTAAATCCGAATATGTAATTGTTTTTACAAAACCTATTTTATTTTTCAAAAATATTGGGTTTCTTTGTTGGCCCTATAATGACCTTGTCTAATAATGACCATGTCCAATAAAAGCCCTGTAAATTTGACCCTAACCCTTTAGCCATTGGGCTACCCTGTCCAACAACCAGGTCTAATTTTTTTGTCAAAAAAGGCTTAGTTTAGTGGTGAACGATGACGAAAAACTCTTGATATTTATCTATGCGAGGCAGCAAATTTGGTATTTGCTATCAAGTACTCTTCCAACAAATAAATAAAAAACAATCAATATCCAAATCCCTTCTAAATTAAACCATTTCGAGTATCATATTATGTAGCTTTTATGTTATGGATTTGAAGAGATGTTGATAATTTTAAAAAACTCCCCTCCTAGTGCCTTTTATTCTTGATTAGTTAATTTGTATTTCTATCATTCTTTAGTCTTGCAATTAAGTTAACTTAGGTGATTTTAGGCACCCTATAAAAAACGTGTCAATAATGCATCTAAAAGTATCAACTAACCTAACGGGAGTTAAGCATACGTTTGCCCCCTAACGTTTGGGATTTTTTAACGTTTGCCCACTAACGTTTAAAAGATAAACATTCACCCCCTAACGTTTGCTTAACTCAACCTTAGTTAAAAATGTATTGCTTGACAACTAATTACATCATTTAAAAAATAATAATTTTAATTGTTAATTACTTTAGGAAGGGTTTTGCATCTTTTTCACCCAAAATGACTGGCATCTTTTCCTCTTCCCATTTTCACACAAACTTTTACCATTAAGAACTTTTACCAAGCAAGAGGAAGAGAGCACACAAACACACCCTTTGCGGCTACAAAGTACGAACGACATCCTTGATGTCTTTACTTAACTAGAGACAAAAGGTACTATTGTTCTCAAAATAAATCTTGTTTTCTCCTTTCTAATTGACTACTATTAAGAAATCTAGGGTTTGAAAGGTCATAATTTTTTTTTGAAATCATGAAAATTCTGGTAAATTTTGTTATAGTTTGGTTGAATTATGGTTGTTGATATTGTTGTTGTGTTCTGATTGTTCTTTTATATTGATTCATCATCTTTTGATTAGGGTTTTAATTTATTTTTTTGGGGAATGTAGTAAAACAGGGTTATATTAAATTGTGGTATATGTATTTGGCCATGATTCTTCTTAGAACTCATAGTTTATAGTATGATTTATCTTGTGTAATTGGTACTGGACAGGGACAATGAGAAGATTTATTTTTTTAATGAGGATTTGGGGTGTAGGCATAAAGTGAAGAGTTACCTCTCTCCCCTCTCTATATGTTATTGTGCTTTTCTCGGCTAGTAATGAAACTTATCTCCAAGGTGGCATAAGGTATATGAAGAATTTTGTTGGGATGGAATGTGAGTCTTAGCTTTCCTGCGACCTTCGTTCTTTTCTTGAAAATTTTCTATGCTGGGTTTGGAAGGGGTAAAATCAAGAAAGAATCATGTCAATTTGCATTCTTGGGATTTTGTTGTAAATATGGATTTATGGTTTTTGGGGTGTCTTCGAGTCCATGTATTTTGTCTTGCTTCCTTGTGAGCTAGTGCATGTGAGCTTTCTAGTGGTATAATGCCTACATAAATATTTGTCCCATTAGGCCATTGGTATAATGCCTACATATATATTTTTGAAATTGGTACTGCACATAGCTTCATTGAAGATGGTCATATTCTCAAATGCATTGTATATTTGCTTTAATTAATTCCTATTTGTAATTGTGTATATATCCAATGTAACCTAAAAATTGATATGAATGCTTTATGTGGACGATGTAGACATGGATAATGTTTCAAACTGCATAATTTTACACCATGGTGGCAAATGGGTGACCACTGAAGAATGGTCTTACGTCGGCGGGAAAATTGAAATCTATAACGATATGCCAGTTCAATTAACACCCCATGATATTGTGAGTTTGGTTTCGAGGTTGGGCTATGATGATGTAATCGGACTTCATTACAATGATCCTTCAATTACAAGGGAGTTCTGTTTCACAAGCTTGTGGTATGATTCTACGGCATTCTCTAAGTTTCTCTCACTTTATTCCAAATATGGGGTCATGGATATTTATGTTAAGCATGCTGAAGATGAGCACAATGATAGTGTAAATGTTGAGCCAACTCAATCTGTTTTAGTGGATCATGTAGAGTTAGGTGACGAAGTTGACATAATTGAAAAGTTTGCATATGGTGTGGATGATTCTAGTAGTTTTTTTGACCTTAATAATGTTCCATGCAATTCTAATCCTGACCATATTGATTACGACGAAGAGGCAACTGATAACGAAGATGAGGAGGTTATCATGGCTAGGCAACAAATTATTCTTAATAAGAAACAGGCGCTAGATTACCAACAAGAGTTAGGGTCATTACAGAGGATAGCTGACAGGAAGGGTGTCAATATTTCTTTAGATTCTTATGATGATGAGGAGTGTGACTCAGATGAGTTAGATAGCCCTAATTGCAGTGATGATGAAGATGAGTGTGGGTACCTTGTGGACACTTCACATCCTAGGAAAAAAAAGAAAATGAGGGAAACACCTAATACATCTTCCACCATCGTGGGTATGCATGATGATTACTTCTACTTAGGGCAACAATTTGAGAATGCAGCTGAATTCAGGAAAGCCGTGACAACTTATTGCATGTTGAGGGGGAGGGATGTGGATTTCAAAAGGAATGAGAAAACTAGAATATCGGGGAAGTGTTCTGCCACTAATTGTCCTTGGTATATCTGGGCTAGCTTGGATAAAGGTTCCTTCACTGTCAAAACCTATATTCCCAATCACACTTGTGGCAGACTTGCAAGAGTGAAAAAATTGAGAGCAAAATGGATAGTTGAGACATACCATAAGAAGTTCAGTGTGAACCCTTACCTTAAACTCAGATAAATAGTTGACACCTTGTGGGATGAGTATGGGGTAAAGGCATCACTAGTTTTAGCATTGAGGGCAAGGAGAATAGCTCAGAACAAAATACTTGGAGAGTATAAGGAGCAATATACTATTCTACATAGATATGTGTTAGAAATTAAAAAGTCTAACCCTAGAAATAATGTGAAACTGAAGCTGAACAATGGTGTATTTCAAAGAATTTACATTTGTTTTGATGCTATCAAGAAAGATTATTTGGGTGGATGTAGGCCATTTTTTGGCATTAACGGATGTTTTCTAAAAGGCCCTTTTGGAGGGCAATTACTGGTAGCTGTTGGCAGAGATAGAAACAACCAAATGTTTCCAATTGCATGGGCCTGTGTAGAAGTTGAAGATACAGAGAGCTGGGTTTGGTTTTTGGAAAACTTGGCAAGTGATCTGGAAACAAGTGATGGAAATGGGTTTACTATTATGTCAGACCAACAGAAAGGGTTGCTTGCTGCTGTTTTTGAGGTATTTCCTATGCCTGAAAAGAGAGTATGTGCTAGGCATGTATGCATGAACTTTAGATCGGTTTTTAGCGGAGGATTAGAATTCAGGAGGGTGTTTTGGAAGATAGCTAAGAGTACCACTGAAAATGATTTCAATACGAACATGGAAATATTTAGTGGTCTGTCAAAGTTAGCAGAACAAGATTTAAGGAAAAGGAATTATAGAAAGTGGGTGAGGGCATATCAGGAGCCTTTTAGCAATTGTGATAGCATAGACAACAACATGAATGAAGTTTTTAATTCGTACATTCTTTCTTCTAGGCATAAGCCACTTATCACTATGTTGGAGGACATTAGAAAAGGCATAATGGAAAGGATTCACAAAAAAAGAGATTACCTTGCCAACAAACAGGTTTACTTATGCCCTCGAATACAAGAGAAACTAGAAAAATCAAAGATTTTTGCAAGGGGGTGGCTTGCATTTTGGGATGGAAATTTCTCATATGGGGTAAGGCAAGGATAGACACAAGTCAGGTATGTTGTGAACTTAGGGAACAAGACGTGCAGTTGTAATGCTTGGCAGTTAAGCGGTATTCCATGCAATCACATCGTTGCAGCAATTTGGAAAGCAAATGAAATTCCTGAGCACTATGTGGCAGATTGCTACAAGAAGGTCAATCTCAAATGTGGCCAGACTCTCCTTATGACCCCATAATTGCACCTCCTCTGAAGAAGTTGAGAAACAGACCAATAGTGAAGAGGAAGCCATCAGTTGGGAAAGTAGATGCTATCAAGTTGAGTAGGAAGGGTCAAACACAGAAATGTGGAAATTGTGGTGGACAAGGCCACAACAAGAGGAGCTGCCCGAATCCACAGAAGGTGGTCCAACCAAGACCGCCGCACTAGGGGAAAAAAAAGGAAGGGCTGCGCAAGAAGGGCTGCGGTTAGACTTAAAAACGCAGCCCTTCATGCAGTATGAAGGGCTGCGGTTTTAAGGCTAACCGCAACCCTTTATAAGAAGGGCTGCGGTTAGCCTTAAAACCACAGCCCTTCATACAAGATGGGCTGCGTTTTCTAGGATAAGCGCAGCCCTTCCTATCCCGCCCATTTCAACCTTTTGCGCGCAACACACAGTATAGCACTCACTCTCAAATTTCCCTCGCACACTAAGCTCACCCCGCTCCCTCACACTCACTCCTCTCCCTCACACTCACTCGCACTGCCCTAACGGCCATCACCGGAGCACCGAAACATCGCCGGAGCGCCGTCCCATCGCCGGTGCACACTTCTTCTTCTCTTCTCTCAGCGTTGCCTGAGCTCCTTCTTCTTCACTTCTCTCAGTGCGCTTTGACGCCACCACCACCACCACTACTGCATTGTCGGTAATTCCCCTCTCACTCTCTCTCCTCTTTGTTTTATTTAATTTCTCTTCTATTTTGTGTTGTAAAATGTGATTGTAGGGGGTGGGGGAGGGCTTGTGGAGGGTGGGTAGGGGGTGGGGGGTCTTGGGCGAGGGGATGGGGGATGGCTGGGGAGGCTGGGCATGGGGTGGGGGAGGGCGAGGGGATGCTGGAAAGGGGGGGGGGGGGGGTGGGGAGGCCGGGCATGGGGTGGGGGGAGGGCGGGGGATCTTTGAAAGGGGGTGGGGGGATGGCCGGGGAGGGTGGGCATGGGGTGGGGGAGGGTGGGCATGGGGTGGGGGAGGGCTGGGGAGGCTAGGCATGGGGTGGGGGAGGGCGGGGGATGCTTGGAAAGAAGGTGGGGGAGGGCTGGGAAGAAGTTGGGCATGGGGTGGGGGAGGGCGGGGGATCTTTGGACGGGGGGTGGGGGGGGGGTCGGGGGAGGGTGGATAGGGGTGGATGAGGCATTGTTGTGAAGGCATTGTTGTAAGTTGTAACACATGTTTGGTATCACTACTATCTTTCATTTTCTTTTTTGTTTTATAATGTAACTATGTAGATTTTTAGGCTTCGGAAACGAAAATTAAAGGTCATTTTACGCCTACATGGCAATGAGGGATTGCGGTGGGGGCGGGCGTGGCGGTGGTGGTGGGGACCGTTGTAAATGTGGAGAGTCGGGTCACATGGCAATCGAAAGCCCATCTGGTGCTCTCCGCATTTATAACACTTCCAACTCCGCCGCTACCAGCTGATAGGCATTCCATTGCCATGTGACCTGATTCAATTCTCGGGTCATTTTAGGCCTATTTTAGCCTTTTCGCTTCCAAATCGTACTTACCGAGTCATTTAACCCCAAATTCTTTTTGAACATGATTATATGAGGTATAATGTAACTATTGTGTAGATTTTTAGGTCTGCAATTGTTGTAGGTTGAATTTTGGGAACGAAAAGGGCATTTTAGGCCTATTTTCGCCTTTTCGCTTCCAAATCGTCCTTATCGAGTCATTTAACCCCAAATTCTTTTTGAACATGATTATATGAGGTATAATGTAACTATTGTGTAGATTTTTAGGTTTGCAATTGTTGTAGGTTGAATTTTGGGAACAAAAAGGGCATTTTAGGCCTATTTTAGCCTTTTCACTTCCAAATCGTATTTATCGAGTCATTTAACCCCAAATTCTTTTTGAACATGATTATATGAGGTATAATGTAACTATTGTGTAGAGTTTTAGGCTTGCATTTGTTGTTTGTTGCATTTCGGGAACGAAAAGGGCATTTTAGGCCTATTTTAGCCTTTTCGCTTCCGAATCGTACTTACCGAGTCATTTAACCCCAAATTCTTTTGAACATGATTATATGAGGTATAATGTAACTATTGTGTAGATTTTTAGGTTTGCAATTGTTGTAGGTTGAATTTTGGGAACGAAAAGGGCATTTTAGGCCTATTTTAGCCTTTTCGCTTCCAAATCGTACTTATCGAGTCATTTAACCCCAAATTCTTTTTGAACATGATTATATGAGGTATAATGTAACAATTGTGTAGATTTTTAGGTTTGCAATTGTTGTAGGTTGAATTTTGGGAACAAAAAGGGCATTTTAGGCCTATTTTAGCCTTTTCACTTCCAAATCGTACTTATCGAGTCATTTAACCCCAAATTCTTTTTGAACATGATTATATGAGGTATAATGTAACAATTGTGTAGAGTTTTAGGCTTGCATTTGTTGTTTGTTGCATTTCGGGAACGAAAAGGGCATTTTAGGCCTATTTTAGCCTTTTCGCTTCCGAATCGTACTTACCGAGTCATTTAACCCCAAATTCTTTTGAACATGATTATATGAGGTATAATTTAACTATTGTGTAGATTTTTAGGTTTGCAATTGTTGTAGGTTCAATTTTGGGAACGAAAACGGCATTTTAGGCCTATTTTAGCCTTTTCGCTTCCAAATCGTACTTATCGAGTCATTTAACACCAAATTCTTTTTGAACATGATTATATGAGATATAATGTAACTATTGTGTAGATTTTTAGGCTTGCATTTGTTCTTGGTTGCATTTCGGGAACGAAAAGGGCATTTTAGGCCTATTTTAGCCTTTTCGCTTCCGAATCGTACTTACCGAGTCATTTAACCCCAAATTCTTATGAACATGATTATATGAGGTATAATGTAACTATTGTGTAGAGTTTTAGGCTTGCATTTGTTGTTTGTTGCATTTCGGAAAACGAAAAGGGCATTTTAGGCCAAATTTTAGGCCCCTCCCCCCTCTTGCCACGCCCCTCCCCTCCCCCCCACTACACGCCCCCTCCCCTCCCCCCGCACGCCCCCCCCCCCCCCGCACGCCCCCCACCGCCACGGCCCCTCCCCTCCCCCAACTGCACACCCCTCCCTCCTCCCTCCACCACCGCCACGCCCCTCTCCTCCCCCCCTGCTGCCCCTCCCCCCCTGCACGCCCCCTCCCCTCCCCCCTGCTGCCCTCCCCTCCCCCTGCACGCCCCCCACCTGCACGGCCCCGCCCCCCCACCCCCACCGCACCACGCCACTCCCCTCCCCCCTGCTGCCCCTCCCCCCTGCTGCCCCTCCCCTCCCCACTACCACGCCCCTCCCCTCCCCCCACCGCACTGCCCCTCCCCTCCCATCCCCCCCCACTACACGGCCCCCTCCCTCCCCCTGCCGCCCCTCCCTCCCCTGCTGCCCCTCCCCCCCCCCTGCGCAGCCCCTCCCCCCTACTTGCCACGCCCCTCCCCCTCCCCCTACCGCACGACCCCCCCTCCCCCTGCTGCCCCTCCCCTCCCCCCCCGCGGCCCCTCCCCCCTCTTGCCACGGCCCCTCCCTCCCTCCCCCCCCCCCCTCCCCCCCTCCCCACCGCACGCCCCTCCCTCCCCTCCCCCCCACCGCACACCCCTCCCCTCCCCCCCCACCGCACAACCCTCTCCCCTCCCCCCGCTGCCCCTCCCCTCCCACTTGCACACCCCCCCCTCCCCTCCTCCCCCCCACCGCACAACCCCTCCCCTGCACACCCCTCCCCTCACTGCACGACCCTCTCCCCCCCCACTGCACAACCCCTCCCCTCCCCTCCCCCACCACCGCCACAGCCCCCTCCCCTCCCCCCACCGCACAGTCCCCCCTCCCCCCCCCCCCGCACACGCCCCTCCCCTCCCCGCACCGCCGCCCTCCCCTCCCCGCACCGCTGTTGCCCCTTGCACACAGAACCCCCTCCCCACACCCCACCCCCCTTAGTGGCAATGTTAATTTTAATCTTTTGTTATATTATTAATGCATTATTTGTACAATTTCAGGGAGATGGCAGATGTGCATACGGATAACACCACAAGTGGTGCTGAACACGCTACCGAGGATGAGTCTTTCGATGAGAGAAAGGAACGGGGTAACTTGTCTCGATTTCGCCGTGAAGAGATAAATGCACAAATGCCTAGGAAGTCATTGGCGACGAAAAAGAGAAAAGGAAGGGGACCTACAAAGTCACTAGGGAAACACACAAATATGACTTTGGAGTACGATAACATGGGTCAACCTTGTGGAAAGTGGCGTCAAAAGTATGGCATGCAAATTGGCATTTGCATGCATAAACTCTCCATTTTGCACTCATGGAAAGAGGTGACCGAGGGATTGAAGCGGTGTCTATAGGAAGATACCATGGTAAGCTTCAAGTACAATAACGTTTAGTTTCTTAATTATTTAGTTAAATATATGTGTAATATTACTTATAGCATATAAATTACAACATTTGCGAAAACTAATTTGTGAACTGCGTTTTTTGTAGAATCAATTCAATATCGAAGATGATGAAGCCAAGAAGAATGTATTTTTATCCGCGGTTGCCCAGAGATTCAGAGATTTCAAGGCTAAGTTAGTGTCTGGGTGGATCACTAAGCGGAGGAAAGTAGTAGGTACAAAGAAGAAGAACATCTACGGCGGAGAAACACAAGCCGATCCTGAGGCTTCACCGGAAACATCATCTACACCATCCAAATTACCATTTCAAATATGGAAAACTATCAAACCTGAAGAGTGGGAAGCATTTGTTGCCAAGAAAACAACCCCACAAGCTATTGTAAGAATATTTTATTAAGATTTAATAAACTTAGATCCAGTATTATTGTATAGCACCGTATGTAGCTAACCTTTGTTTATAATTGTGTGTTTTAGGCAAGTCGTGAGAAAAGTAGCTCGAGTGCAAAAGCTAGGAAGTATTATCATCATTTGGGTGCTCATTCATACAATGAGGCGAGAGAGAAGTGGATGTTCAGCCATTACCCCACAATAGGGTCGACAACGGCAACGGGGAGTGGCTCAATGACGACAGTTGCACAGCCTCGGCAACCAGATAGAGTCCTCGATTGGTGGTGTTCGATGCATGGGGTTGATGCAAAGGGAAACAGAGTCTTGCCTGACCCCGGAACACAACAGATAGCCAACACCATTGTAAGTACAGATTATATGGTTATATAAGGTATATATAATATAACTTTTGCGCTCACAAGCATTTCTCTCTTATACTTATGTAGATTGGCTTGAAGGAAAAAGAGGCAACTGGTGAGTTCACTCCTAAAGGACACATTGATGCATTGCACGAAACTTTAGGACCGGACCACAGTGGACGCGTGAGGGGCGTAGGAGGTGTCCGCCTCGGTTTGAGAAAGGTATATGGTGATCAATACACTACGGCGACAAAATCAAGTGTAAGTAGTGTGAATTCGGCAACGTCAGTAGATGTGGAGGCTATGAAAGCTGCAATTCGGGAGGAGCTAAGGGAGGAGATGACCCATAACTTCAACGCCATTTTGGAGCAAATGGGTTTACCGACTTTTGCTGCATTCAAGAAGGGTAGTGATACTACACCTAGCCGCCCGATCCACCCGTAGGACCCGAGTTGAAGGTAATCACTTAATCCCTTTGCTTTGTTAAACAACTATTGTTACGTTCTTAAATGCATGAAATTCTTACTATATATATGTTGTTTCATAGACTAACTATAAATAGAGTTTTTTTTACGGGAAGAGACACCATGTGAACTATTAGCTCGAGGAGATGGTTATGATAGTTTCATCCTCGTAGCTCATGGCCATGCACAACCCCCTAGTGACCGAGTACGATTGCATAACCGGTTAGTGGATCATAATCACTATGTGGTCACCCTCAATGAAAGTGTGTCGGGTTTCGAAGAATTACCTCTTCCGTCGCCGAAGCCGAAGTTGGGTCTACAATTACTAAATGATGCCCTTGGCGCTTATGTTCTCGTGGCCGCGTGCATTGGTGCGGTTTTCGGATGAGGTACAATGATTAACATTCATATATATATATATATATATATATATATATATATATATATATATATATATATATATATATATATATATATATATATATAGCGTGTTTTCTTTTATAGTTCCTATGATAGTTAGTAATATCTTTACTTTTAACTAAATACTAGGTTTGGGGGAAGGCCGACTCACATGCCAGGAAGGGAAAGAAGGCATGTTCACCTTATAAGAAGGCAAGTTTACGTGATGAAGGTGAACGAAATGTGGTGACGGGAAATGTTTCTAAGACAAAAAATCCACTTATTATCGATCCGAGGGGTGGTGCGGAGCCTTACTACGCCATGCTTTTGGTTACATGAGTGCGCTAGCGATTTACCCGATGAAAGCGCAATTGAGGTTGCTTTGGGGGAGCAACAATTCCACTACCTTAAGGACTCATCGACATTCATTTCAAAGGTTGATATTAAAGAATTCTTATGTGGGGTAGAGTTGAATGTTTCCATGATACAAACATTCATGAGGTAATACATAAGTATATAAATTAAATATACATATACATATATATGCCTTAAGTAGTTTTCAAATCCATAATAAGTAATTGTTGGTTTACTTTTAATATAATCAATATAATTTCTCAGGTTATTATACAATGAATTGCTTGCAACATCTAGTGCAATGTTTGGTTGGTTATGTCCAAACATAATACGAGATGACAATTGCTTACAAAACAAAGCCGAAGTGAAAGAGTATCTCGACATGAGTTTCAAAGCATCATCTCGTTTTGGATATCATCAGATCATTCTTGTTCCTTATATTGAAAAGTATGCTTGTTAAACTCGCTTTACTTTTATTATTCGAAACTTAAATTGACCTATTAATTGTTCTACGATTAATAATAACTATATTTTCTTGTTGTAGGGCTCATTGGACACTGCTTGCGCTATGTTTCTCACGTAACGAAGTCTACCACTTTGATTCTTTGCGTCGACAACCACCACGGACCTTACTAATCAAATCATTGTTAAATAGGTAGCCTAATCGAAACTCAATATATGCGCACTTATTAATATTACACATTATTCATCATCTTTAAATATATAAACAGTTAGTACATCTAATCTTATAATAATGTTGTTGATGTAGTGTGATGAAGCATATTAGTGCAACAGGACTTCGAGCACCAAAAGCTCCTCGTTTGGATATCGGTCGAGGTAACATGACTAATTTATTTGTCCTTATATAGAAACACTTTTAGCCACATACTACACATCTAATTAACATGAATGTCATTGGATGCATCCTTTGGTGAACATTTAGTGTCCGCAACAAGAAGATGGACTTGCATGTGGCTATTACGTGCTTGAGGTACATGTTCGATATCGTCAACCAAAGGCACTAACGCCGATGATCTTCAAAAGGTATGTAACTTATTAGTATATGTTAGTTTAGATTAGATCGATTAGTAATAGGTATTAATTGGTTTAGAAACCAAAGTAGCACATGCATATATTTGGGAACGAAAATGTCATTTCTAGGCCTATTTTTGCCTTTTACGCTTCCAAATCGTATTTATCGAGTCATTTAACCCAAATTCATTTTTAACATGATAATATGAGGCATAATGTAACTATTGTGTAGATTTTTAGGTTTGCAATTGTTGTAGGTTGAATTTTGGAAACGAAAAGGGCATTTTAGGCCTATTTTTGCCTTTTCGCGTCTAATTCGTACTTATCGCTTCATTTAACTCCATTTTCTTTTTCAATATGATAATATAAGGTATAATATAACTAGTGTGTAGAGTTTTAGGCTTGCATTTGTTTTTGATTGAATTTCGGGAAGGTATATGTCATTTTTAGAACTACTAACTACGGTACGTAAATGATTGAATTCTTATATTACGTGTTTATTCCTTGGTTGTTTTGCAAGGTTTATATGAATAACACACCACGTTTGAGGGCCTTCACCACAGACGAATTACATGAAGTTCGGGATAAGTTGGCGTCCCACATTTGCGATGATTGCTTATGATACATCTACTAGTTTGTATTAATTCTATGTACATTTTTCACATTAATAAATATATAAATATTTAAAGTTAATTATTATATTACGTTCAAAAACTTGTCATATATTATTATTGCAATTTGATCGGTTTTTTTTTGTGTCGAAGGGAGGTTTTGGGTGGGAGGTAGGGTGGGGGGGCCGCCATGGTGGGGCAGCTGGCCGGGCTATAGGGGCTGGTTGGGTCTTTGGGGTGGTGGCAAAGAATGGGTGGAGGAGGTGGCGAGAGGGTGGGGTGGGGTGGGGGGTGCGGGGGAGTGAAAGGGGTGGGTGCAGGGCGCGGGGCGGGGGGTGCGGGGGTGGGCGGGTGTGGGGTGGGGGTGGGGGGGGGGTGGGAGTGCGGGGGGGTGGGCGGGGGGGGGGGGTGAGGGGCGCGGGGGTGGGCGGGGGGTGGGGTGTCTTTGGGGCGCGGGGGGTGGGCGGGGGTGGAGGGTGCAATTTATTTTTTTTTTTTTAAATTTGAATGTGAAGGGTGCGGTTTTAAGCCTAAACCGCAGCCCTTCACTTAAATAGGGCTGCGGTTTAGGCTTAAAACCGCAGCCCTTCACATAGAGAAGGGCTGCGGTTTAAGCCGAAAACGCAGCCCTTCAAGCTGATAAGGGCTGCGTTTTTGGCCTAAACCGCAGCCCTTCGTTGTGAAGGGCTGCGGCTAAAAACCGCAGCCCTTCTTAACTATTGAAGGGCTGCTATGGAAAGGGTTGCTGGCCAAAAACGCAACCCTTAGGGCTGTTTTGACCGCAGCCCTTCCTTGTTTTTCCACTAGTGGCCACAACCACCAAAGGGAGCCAAACAACCACAAGGACGCAGTATATCAACACAACAACCACAAGCAAACAGGCCAATGCACAATAGAGGAGTTGGTGTGTACACCTATGAAAATGGATATCGGAGACAAGCTGTGGTAAATTCAATTATACACTCGATTTTTTGAATAATCCATTTGAATGTATGCAAATAACTTTTTTTTTTGTTTTTGTTGCAGTATGCGAGTAATACTACTATCACAACAACACAAAGTAGAAGAACAAACAATCCTTTTGATCTCAATTTGTGACTGAGTATGTCATAAACTTATTTGGAAAAAATTGCAAAATTATTACACACAATAACGTAAATATAAATGCTTTTCGAAAATAAACCCTTGATAATCAAAGCTACTTATGATTTTTTTTTTTAATATTACAGGGCTTCAATGGTGGATTATGGTTTTTTTGGCGTTGTGGATAGAAAGATTAAAAGAGTATAATGGTGGCTCTTGGATTTTGATGGATTGATTGTTGTTCTGTGGAGTAGTTATTTTAATGGAAGGAAATGAATTTATTATTTTATTTTTGGATGAAACAACAGTTCATGTAAAGAAATTTTTTGTGTGTGTGTTTGATTAAGGGATGAAATTGAAATGGATGGAAGTGATTTTATTTCGGATGAAATAATAAATGCTCATAAGTACAATTATATTTTATTAGTTATCAAGCATTAAAAAGTTAACCATAGTTAGAAAAAGAAAACGTTAAGGGGTGAATGTTTATCTTTTAAACGTTAGTGGGCAAATGTTAAAAAACCCCAAACGTTAGGGGCAAACGTATGCTTAACTCAACCTAACGGGCCTAGAAAAGCAAGAGAATAAACTTAGATAGCATTAAACGTATAAGGCAAATGTATATTACAAGTAAAGAAAGGGTGGATTCTAATACCAAGCATTGAATAATACTTGACAAAGTTGGCATAGATACGAGGAACGCAAACTTTATCTCTTTAAAACAGCTATAGACACAACCCTCTAACTAATTAGAAGGACTAACCATAAAATTGAGAAACCGGAGATCTTAAATTTTGATTCATTATCCACATCATATAATCCAAATTTCTGGATATATTGATTCGATTAAACTTTGATTGGATACCTGATATGCAAAGTTGATAAAATCGAGATTCTAGTTTGAATCGGAAACGACCTTTAGAATCGAATCGTAAAATCGAAATGTAGAATCGTAAGATTATACAAACACGTATAATCAAGATATCGCACTCAGTCTTCATTGAATATGCTAAAATTATAAGTTAAAAGGCCTAAAAATTGGAAAAAATAGTTGTTTACCCACTATATTGGCAATAACTAACAATATATATCTATTATTTGCTTTGTTAGCATGATTTATATTTGCGAGGTTTTTGCTAGTCAACATAAATGTATAGAATCGTCTAGAATCGTGAATCGAATCGTCTACCATATTTTGAATCGTAAAATCGTAAGATTTTAAGATTTGAATCGCGATTTTAATAACTTTGCTGATATGGATTGGTGTGGATAAATTCGGATCAAATATGTATCACAAAAATTTAAAAATTGGATATTTGAATCCAATCTAGTTTCTATTCAGGACTATTGAATTATACTTGTAGTGCTAGTGATTTTTTATAATAAGATAAAAAAGTAGTAGGGAAATTCTCATTGGTAACCTTTTACTATTGAAAATTATATTTGGTAACCAATCTCAAAAGTTTATTCTAACGTGACCTTTTAGTTAGTATATTGTTACCAAACGTGACATTAATGAGATTTGGTTAACTTTTCCGTTAAATGTCATCTTTAAACACAAAATTTTTGTCTCACTCCACCCCCACCCTGCCAGCCTCGATCACCCCCACCATCCCCTGCACCCCATCCCTGCAACCCCCCACCCCACCGCCACAACAACCCCCCCACACACCCCCTTGGCGGTTCCCCCCACCCCATTACGCAGGTCGACACCCCCCAACCCTACCCTTTGCCTCCCTCCTTCGCCGCGCTGCCCCTTCCCCTCCCCCCCTTTTCTACCCTCCCCTCTTCGCATACCCTCTTAACACCGGCTCACCCCTTCGCCTCCCTCCTACGCCCCTACCGCCCCTCGCCCCTTTCCTACCCTTCCCCCCTTCGCGTACCCCCACCACCGCCCCCCCCTTCGCCTCCCTCCTTCGCCCCTGTTACCCCTCGCGTCTTCCCCCTCTCCTACCCTTCCCCCTTCGCGTACCCCCTTAACACCAGCCCCCGTTCGCCTCCCCTCCTTCGCCGCCCCTGCTACCCCTCGCGTCTTAACAACGCACCCACCCCCACATAAGGAGTACCTGCAGCGGCGGTTGCGGAGTTGACGACGAGCCACCGTAAGCAGCACTGATTGTGCGAAAGTAGCAGAGGTGGCCAACAACGAAGAGAGAGAAAGACCAAGCAACCAGCTCTATTTAACGGAAAATTTAACCAAAAACGTCATTAATGTCACGCCTACTTATAAAATAGAAATATAAGGTCACTTTTTGAATAAAAATTTTAAAATGGTTACCAAATGTAATTTTCAATAGCACAAGGTTACCAATGAGAATATCCCAAAGTAGTATTGTTAGCTCAATATGTGAGACAATCTAAAAATTTAAAACTGCGTTTCAAAAAAAAATTAAAACTGAAAATCTTGATTAGTTACTTATTGCTTATGGTTTTTCTCTAATATCCTTCTTCCAATTTTCTAAAGTATGCCTATTATCTAAATCTAAGGCTTTTACCATCCTTTTCTTTTAACATTAACCTCATTTCATTGACAACGGTAATTTATTGTTTCAAACAAATTGTTAAAGGTTATTAACAACAAAACAAATGAGCTAGTTTACAAAAAAAAAGAACAAAAAACAAAGCTCATGTCTCCTAAATTTGATTCAGATTATCTATTTCCAATCCGATCTAACCATATATTCGAATAACCACATAACTAGTTAAACTGGATCACAAACGAATGAATCATCTTTTCGTACTCCAGATTGCTGTATTTCTACATCTAGATCTAAATGATCTAATAAAGAACAAAATCCAAATATGTACATCGTGGCTCACACTAGTAGAATAATTGTTTATTGCTGCGGTGGTATTGCTGCGGTTTTACCCATACGTAGCAATATATCACTTAAAAAGAAAAGGTAAAATATAAAATAAAGATATTGCTGCGGTTTCGGCCAAAAACCGCAGCAATATGGTTACAACGGAATTTTTTTGAAAAAAGTTGACTTTTTGACCAGACATATTACTGCGGTTTCTTTCAAGAACCGCAGCAATATATTAAAATAATATTAAAAAAATAATATTTTAATATATTGCTGCGGTTCTTTATGGGAACCGCATCAATATATCATTTGAACTTCACAAAAGCCGCTAGGGTTTGGAGTCTTGGACTTCAGCCGTTTTCCTCATTTCACTCTCCTCTTTCCTCATTTCACTCCTTTCTCTCTCCTCCTTCAAACTCCTCTTCGACCAATTCACAGCCGCTCCTCCTCTCATTTCTCATCATCTCGCCGGTTGTCCTTCGTCCCTGCTATCCTCTCTCTTTCATCGACCAATTGATGATTGTCTTCGTTACGTCGGAGGTCTCACTCGCGCCATCTCCGTTCATTGCTCCGTCTCCTTCTCTGGTAAAACTCTTTCTTTCTCTCTCGAGTTTTTACGCGTTGAGTTTTTCGTTGAAATTGTGTTGATTTTGAGGTTTTGGAATTTATTAATTGAGTTGCTTTTGTTCGAATTACAGAATTAATGTCGAAGCTCGAGAATCAACATTATCAACCTAATCCCCAATATTCCGACAAAATTCAGGTGAATTTTTGAGTTTATTTGTCAAAAATTCTTCCCAGATCTTGCGAGCGCTTCTGAAAGAGAAGAAATTTTGGATTCATCGACATTGCACCAACTTCGTATCGTCGAAAATTCCATTCAGAATTATACTCTTCCAATTTTAGGTTTTTTTTTCTGCCATTTTTCAGTGATAATATAGCTTGATTACTGCGAAATTACGGGGACAAGATAGAAACAACTACTTTTATTGAGGTTAATTGCGGTTATTCAGTCAATCTTCACTCTAAGCTTTCGAATCCCGGCGCCACAATCAACACCGGTGCTCCTCTGTCTTCGCGAGAACACCGCTGATTTTGATGTTGAAGGTTGTTGCGAAGAACGATGTTGAAGGTTGAAGCGAAGAACGATGTTGATGATTCACTGTTGATTTAGTTCTTGTTTTTAATTTCTTTTTACTTTTTTCTTCATTTTTATTTTTTGAGACTCAATATGATGTTTAGGGGTTCTGATTTTTATTTTGTATATTTTTGTTAGTTTTTATATTTTTTTTGCAATTGTTTTGTATATACTGATTTTTATTTTGTATATACTGAATTTTATTTTCGATCGTTATATATATTTACATTGTTGGTAGCGTGATTTGTTGTTGATGAGATTTCTTTAGTTTTATTTGTATTTTTCAGTCATTTTCCTTTCTAGCTAGCAAAAAAAAAAAAAAACTCCACTCACACCTATTGCTGTTGTTCCTATAAAAAACAACAGCAATAGGTTTCATTTTTTTATTACAAAAAATTCCTATTGCTGCTGTTCCTACCAAAAACAGCAGCAATAGGTTTCATTTTTTTATTAAAAAAAATACCTATTGCTGCGGTTTTGGGTAAGAACTGCAGCAATAGGTTGCTCTATTGCTGCGGTTAAAAACCGCAGCAATAGGTTAATTACCTATTGCTGCGCGGCCAAAACCGCCGCAATAGGCCACTTAATGACCGCAGCAATAAGCATTTATTCTACTAGTGTCATGCCCATATCTTTCCCACTCTTTCCAAATCCAAGTTACACCTCAAGTCCTCAACAGGTTAATAAAGTTTGCTGATTGCCTTCCTTGATTATCCACTATATAACTATAAAACAAGAGTTAAAGATAGGAAAGATTGTTAGAAACTATCTTTTAAAGACACTATTTTAAAAAAAAACGGTTTTTTTACCATATACCCCTGACAAATTTTTTTTTGCACCATATACCCTTTCAACTTTCCAAATTCACTATATACCCCTCACGTTTGAAAAAATACATCCACTTATTCTTAATGACTAACAGCGTTAAACTCCATTAGTCATTAACCCTTAATCCCCCATCTAACCTAATTAACTAACCTAAATCTACCCCTAATCCTAACCCTAACCCTAATACCCTAACCTTAACACCTAACACCCCCACCCCTCCCCCCACCCCCCACCCCCACCCCCACCCCCCTTACCCCACCCCCCACCGCACCACCAGCCCTTACCCCACCGCACCACCACCCTTCCCCAGCCCCCTCCCTCCCCCGCATGCCCCATTTCCCCCGCAACACCCCCTCCCTCCCCCGCAAGACACCCCCTCCACCCTCCCCGCAGCCCCCTCCTCTTCCCCGGCCACCGCAACCCCCCTCCCCTTCCCCTGCCGTCGCGCAACCTCCCTCTCCACCATCCTCGAAGCCCCCTCCCCTTCCCCCGCCGTCGCGCAACCTCCCTCTCCACCATCGCTGAAGCCCCCCTCCCCTTCCCCCTCCCCACGCAGCCCCCCTCCCCCTCGAAAAATCTAGGCTCACCTAAATCTGGGTTCTCAATTCGAAAAATCCGGGCTCACCCGACAATAGCGGCGACACAACAAAAACAACCACGTGCCCAAGACACCATCGGCGAGGATGGCTGGCGCGACGCAAGACGGAGGAACAGAGGTGTGGGCAAGAGAGAGAAAATTTGGGGTTGGGGATTTTGGTTCCTCGCTCTTCAAGGGCCTAGAACCGGCGAGAAAGGAAGGTGGAGCTGACTTCACCACAGCCCAAGCACTAAGAGGGGGAAAAGAAGAAGGGCGTAGGGAAGAGAGAAAATGAGGGGGGGGAGGGGGCTGCGGCCTGCAAGAGTGGTGGGGGAGGGGGGTCGGGAGTGGTGGGGGGAAGGGATAGGGTGGGGGGGGGGTGGTGGTTGGGTGGTTAGGGTTAGGGTATTAGATTGGGGGTTAGGGTTAAGGTTAGGGTTAGGATTAGGGGTAGCTTTAGATTAGTTAAGGTTAAGTTAATGTATTTTTTCAAACGTGAAGGATATATGGTGAATTTTAAAAGTCGAAAGGGTATATGGTGCAAAAAAAAATTTATTAGGGGTATATGGTGAAAAAAACTACCTTATATCACGTTTATTTTACAAAACTACCTTATAAGTGGAAAAACCTACCAAATGTAGAATTTACTAACCATGGTTAACTATTCCCTCTAATTTAAGATTACGAAAATATCCCCCTTAAATGACCTTAATGGTCTCTTTGTTTATTCCCTCACAGCAGCGATTTTTCATCCCTTAAACCATTGAATTGCAGAGCAGCATTACCATATCTCGTTGCTTTCAACACTTGTTTAAAAAATTTTCACTTCCTCACTATCAAATTTGTCACTGCAATATTTTTTTAACTTTCTTTCAATTACCCCAACTAGGTACACGAGCATCAAAATGCATCTAAGTCATTAAGAGAAAGATCCACTTCCTCACTGTCAAACTTTTGACTTGTTCTTTTTCATGTTATATATAGTAGATGACTTAAGTAACCCCTATTGCAAGAACCAAAAGTTTAACTTCTTTGAATGTTTAAATGTGGGCAAATGATGCTAGTGTTAGTTACCATTGAAATGGTGGACTGGGAGATTTTTGTTGTTTAGGGGTTATAGGTCTATATAAACTACTAATGTAAACCTCTATAGTAACTACTCAAAATTCACAGTTTAATCATATGTATTGTGTTTGATAATGAATACAATGAATGAAAAATGACTTATTTTGGTACGACTCTTGTCATATATGAAGCTATTGTTTACAATTAGTAGAAAACAACAAAAAACAATAACATGATATATATATTAGAGGGATAATTGGAGGGAATAGTTAACCATGGTTAGTAAATTCTATATTTGGTAGTGCTTTTTAAAGTTTTTCCATTTATAAAGTAGTTTTGTAAAATAAACGTGATATAAGGTATTTTTTTTAAAAAGTGTCTTTAATAGGTAGTTTCCAACAATTTTTCTTTAAATATATGAAATGTGAAAAGTAGTGACAAAATTCATCCCCAGCATTTGTGTGAAGTGTGAACGCACGAGGTAAGCCAAATTCATCTTCACACACTCACTCTTTTACTCAAATGGCTTCTACTTTCATCTCTCCATTATTTCGTCGTAGCTTCACCAGCTTACAATACGCTGCAAAAACCTATTCATCATCATCATCTTCTTCTTCTTCTTCTTCATCATCATCATCTCCTTTCTCTCTCCTCTTCAATCTTAACAAGGTTGAATCTTCACTAAAACAAAACTCCTTTTTTGTGTTTACGATTGTAACCTGTTACTCGGTTTGTTTGATTCGATTTTGCAGCAATCCACCCGGTTTCGATTCTTCTCAATCACATCATCATCATCATCATCATCAATGGCGTCTTCAGAACCTAAGGAATCTCCTTCTAACAATCCAGGCCTTCAAGCTACTCCTGATGATGCTACTAAGGGTTACATTATGCAGCAAACTGTACTCCTCTTTTCTCTCTCTTTTTTCTCAATTCAATTCTAGATTATGAATAATCGTTGTTGATTGTTGCGTAATTGTGTTTGATCTCAATCGTTGTTGATTGTTGCGTAATTGTGTTTGATCTCAATCGTTGTTTCAGATGTTTCGAATCAAAGATCCGAAAGTGAGCCTGGATTTCTACTCTCGTGTTCTAGGAATGTCGTAAGTTCTCTTCTTCATTGCTGTTTAATAGAAGGTTGAATTGCGTAATTACATCTATCCAAACCTTGTTTTTAACTTGAAAGAAAAAAGGAAGTTGAGAAACTGTCTTAATTAATAATGGAATTTACATGTACTTATATTGAACTTCTATTTCTGGTTGCTACTAGGACGTCGCAATGTTCTGGAATGATTATAATGTTACAGTTTGATGATCATGTTTATTTCCAGAGAATTGATTTTTACTTGTATACTTCTCTTGAGCAATAATTCAAGAGAAGTTGAACAATAGTTTCTTACAAATCCCAGAACATATGCATAAGCTGGAATAAACATAATTGCATCCCGAAGCAAGAACAAGTACCACTGTTATGTAACCAAACATGTTACTGCAAATAGTATTGCAAGTTTAAGGTCATTAGGTGTAATAGGTATCACAAAGCAAGAATAATTTCACTCTGAAGTAACCAAACAATTTAATGCAAGTGCTATTGCAATTACTTGCCTTCACCTACTACAAGCTATTAGAAAAGTTTTTGGGGGTTCAAAGCTCAGAGAGTGGCAATAAAGATGTTGTGATGAATTGGAAGGCTCAAACGAGCCGAGTCAAGCGAGTGTTAATATGTTCGAGACTTCGAGTTGAGCTTGATAAGGATTATAAAGTAGCTTTTGATTTTCTTGTTAAGCATTCCACTTGTTCGAGTTCGCCTCGCATACGCTCTTAGCTTGTTAAGCATTTCACTTGTTCAGGCTCGCTCACAAGTACTAAATGAGTAGTTCGTGAATCGTGAACATCAAAGAGTTGAAGGTGTTCAAGTTGGCTCATTTTATACACGAGCTTCAATTTGTTTAGGCTTGTTTCTTTACTAGTTTACTTAACAAACTGGCTTTGACTGAGCTTGTTCGCATGTACTTCACGAACATATCGGCTCATTTGCAGCCCTAGTTGCAATTATCATCAACTACATTAGAAGTTTACATATCTCTATCTTTTAGAAGTTCATTGTCTCTAGTGAGCAGGTGGGACATTTTGGATCAAGTTGCATGGTGACAACAGTTCTTTTAGTTGAGTCAACCTGCAAATGAAAAGTTCTTAAATCACTGATTTCTAGATTACCAGTTCCTTTACTTCCAGGGTTTAGATATCCTTTGCCATTTGCTAATGTGCATATTTCATTGATATTGATCTCTACATGTAAGTGTTGTGTTTCTTTTTGGGACAAAGTTATTTGGTGTTGCGGCCTTGGTCAAGATAATTTCATAGTCTCTGGCCTCTTTATCCCTATCTCTGGTCCAAATCAAGGAAATAATTCAATCTTAACATTTCAATGTATGCTTATTTGCAGGCTTCTTAAGAGGTTGGACTTTCCTGAGATGAAATTCAGCTTGTACTTCCTGGGTTATGAGGTAACAGGATGTCTATCTTTGACTGAATAATTGTCCTTCTTGTTATATGGTATTTTCCTGGTATTATTGCCTATAATGTGAGCTGAACTGCCAAACTGTCTAAAATCTGTTTTTGGCACTTTTTTCTGTTTAGCTATACTATTCTAAGGAACTGTTTTTTTCTCATAAAAATAATAATATAGGAGTTTATATTATCAACTAGGATTATAAATTAATAAATAAACAAAATCAAATCTGCACCTGTTTTTGAAGTGATCGAATTTGCAGCTTTATCAACAATATTTACTTGAATCATAGAGAGAGAGAGTATAGAGGAAGCTGAAGGCTTAATAAGTAAGGTTGTAACTTGTAAGCATATGATCGGAGGACCAAGAAAAAGAAACTTATTCTTCTATCTGTTCAAGCTCCTTGAAATATTTTGCAATCACATGTTCACGAAACTGATTGTGGGTGTAGATAACCTTTAAGCGGCACCTTATATTACTAAGGGGTCATCTTTGAATTTGACGGCCCTAGAGCTAACTCTCTTGGAGTATCTTGGTCTGATTAGTTCCTATAAAGCTACATTCGGAGATGTTGATCTGGTCGTGCAAAGCTACATTTAGAGATGCTGATTAGTTCCAGGATCTACTTAATTGTGATGCTTAAAGTTATAAATGTGTACTACTAGGAACAGGATCCACATATCGGAGATGGAATACATGGACCTGCTCTGTCCAAACGTAAACCCTTCAATTGTTCTTGTCAACACACCCTTCTTCATCATCGTATAAGTATATCACCCTCTGGTGAGAACAAAGGTGATAGAATGTCTTTTATTGCAATTTGCAAATTTCTTGATTGTGAAAAGCAATTGTTAGGGACCTCATATACCATCATCAAAAATAAGCGTGAGGCAAGTAGTTCATATTTCAATATGGCCCTGTAAACCCCTTCCTCTCAAGCACTATCAGGAAAGTCTTAGCTCACTTATTTTATGCGTTCATGAAATTTTACTATAAATTAACCTTTCTAATTCCAATGAGTCTCATTCAAAGCCTCATTAGCCACATAAGCCAAATCCAAAATCTACATACCCTATATGAGATAGTAGAGGGGACTATGAATGGTAACAAGAGTGGTGAAATTTATGTTCTTGTTTTAGAGCCATCCTAGACCATTCTACTTTTGGCACTTCATCCCTCCCCCATCCATTTGCTTTCTCCTTTTCGAGCAGTCTCTCCAACCATACACTTACTTAGATAAGACATTGGCTCTCAGTCTCTCTACCACCTCTTTCACGAACAAAGTCTTGTAAAATTGTGTGATTTTCTGTTAATAGCTTTAACATCTGTAAAGTCACTCATTATCTCTTTCATGTAGATTCTCCTCCTCTAATCCACTATTTAATAAAAGAACATAGAACTAGTGTTCCACTCATATCGTCATTTCACCTATATCTTGTGAAACTGATAACATTTCTTTCTTTAAAAAAACTGGTCCCAAGTCGTAATTGAGCTCCACTATATGTGCCTTTATCTTCTTTTTCTGCTCCACCATATTAGTTGCTAATTAGCCAAAGGATTACCCTGAAGAGAAGCTCCTCACTTTCCCGTCCATCTCAAATTATGTTTGATTCACACGTTCAATTCTCTCCCTAGTCTCTACTCTCTAGAACTTTAGCTTCTTCATCACACAAAAACCTTTCGTACCCTAGGCCTGACGCAACACACATGCTATTTTCCCACTCTCCACTAATCTGGGGTGAGTAATCCATAATATTGCAAATATAAGAGACCAAGGCCCAACTTAACTAGAAAGAATGATGGAGGGTTGGAATGAATTTGAGCAAGGTCGCGAAGGCACCTATTGCATATACCAAGGAAAATCCTCCTTAAGCTCATTGTGTACAAGAAAGTAGCAAGCAATGGAAAACACATTAAGTGGATCCCAAGTGAACTTTGCATTGCTTAGTGGAGGTCTGAAAGCTCTTCGTCTCGGATGAAAGCATCTACTTATCCCATATGACACACATCTTGTTTATTCCCCCACATTTTACTGATCATTGAAGTCGCAATCTATAATCCAGCATTGGAGAAAAGTGTCATGCTACCGTATTCTGTTTCTTCGTGAATCAGTGCGCTCATGAAGACAATGGCTATATCCAAGGTGAACCACTAGGCTCCAGCTCAGAGGAGAGAAAAGCACAAGGTGACACCCACCCCGACAGCAGACCTGGTAACCTTGTTGAGCTTGTAGCAAATCTTTAGTCTCCCATGTAAATTAGATAATGCATAGTTTAAATGTTAAGTTTTTTTTATCTATTGGTGCGTACATGTGCACATCACTCTTACTCCAGAGCAAGGTGAAAAAAGCTTTCATCACTCAGTAGGCAATATTTGCAAATAGATGTAAAATTCCTCTAGAAATTACATCCTTGTCACTGGCCTAATGCGATTTCTCCGACCAAAATATAGCTTTCTTATTATAGGAGCGAACAAACCACTGAAACTATCATTTGGCCGAAATAATCCCATATGGGAATCACTCTTGTTACAAAGGGAACTGGCTTTTGTGAAATTGTAACATATTTTTCTGTGTAGCTCGTTATAATTCATAGTCTCTGTTTTGCACGTGAATTTTTTGTAGGTTTGTTTTGACTCTGCGGTCTCATGTGTGCACGATACTTAAGGCTTATTTTGGTCTGTCTGTGAGAAGTGTCACTGATTGATGTTGTTATTACTTCCTCTAGGACCCTGCTTCAGTTCCAAGTGATCCGGTGGACCGAACTGTTTGGACCTTCAGTAAGAAAGCTACGATTGAACTTACTCAGTAAGTGGCTTTATTTGCAATTCATGATGCTTTATGATCTCTTGTTAGCTAATGCTGCTGCTTCCTATAATCCTATTTGTCTCTAACATGTCGATATCCTTCTCAGCAACTGGGGTACGGAGAGTGATCCTGAATTCAAAGGTTATCACAATGGAAACACGGAGCCTCGAGGCTTTGGTATGAGATTTTTACCTTAGGTTTTGGCTTGTCTGTTGATTTTTCACTGATCATCTAACATACTAAAATTTGAAGCCTATTGGGCTTCTTATTTCCTTTTTTTGTTGCTCAGTTGGCTTTCTGTTTTTTCATTTTGCCTTTCCTGGTTTGAGAACCAGGGAAAGGGGAGTGCTGGTATGATTCCGTATTGTTATGGGCTTATGGCCACAGCTGGAGTTGGCGAAACACAATTGTTTTTAAACAGTTCATACTCAGTGTCGGTTAAAAGTTCAGCTTGACTTGGCTCGTTTTGTAATGAGCCCGAGTTCGAATTGAATATTATAGTTCAATTTCTGAATGAGCTGAACTCGATATCAGTTTGGCTCGTGAGTTCTGTACCTAAGAAAAACAATATACATATAGTGATATTGTTATCTATTACACAAAAGTGTAAATTTTTCATATAAGGTACTTCCAAACACGACTTTGCCAAATCGAGGCATAGAGCTAGATATCAACTACAAAAGTACATTCTTGTGTTTATTATTTGAACATTGTTTATCAAGCCAAGTTTGAGCTAGAGCTTTCTCGAATTCAAAAATTCTCTACTCAAACCAAGCTTGTTATCTATTACACCAAAGTGTAAACTCATATAAGGGAGTTTCAAACACGACTTTACCAAGTCGAGGCATATAGCTAAATATCAACAACAAAAGTACAGTACTGTGTTTATTATCTGAACATTGTTTATCAAGCCAAGGTCAATCTAGAGCTTGCTCGAATTCAATAATTATCTACTCAAACTGAGCCTGAAAAGCTGGAGCTTGAGGCTGGTAAAATTAAGTTAAGCCTTGCTGGAATTTGACTTGGATGGTCGCCAACTATAGCCGCAGCTTTGAATTATAATATGGCTTTACAAGTAAATTATTCGTTAAGGTATACTACTGATAATGCTCGGTTTTCTCCCTCGTGCCAAGATAAACTTGCTTTTGATAGTACAAGGGATAGAAGTAATGTCTAAAATTATATGTCAAGTATCATAAGTGTAGTGAATTTTTCCCATTTGCAATAACTACAGCAACACTTTATGGTGATAATCATTCTTGTCAACTGAAGCACCTAAGAGACTGTTTATGGTGAAATCTTTATTCATTTATGGTCTCACTATTTGTGAGACAATGTCATTGCTTTGAAAACAAGGGTAGGTCTAGGTAAAATATTATGAAATAATTGATTTTTCGAAAGTAAAGAATTTAAATTAAGTTTCTGTGAGAATTGCCACCTTCAACTTTAAACGTATACACCACTACGTATATGACCCACATTGAACCATATGTGATGAAGGGGAATACTCAGATTTGTCTTCTTTTTTATTTTCTAAAGATAATAGTAGATTAATTATGATTGTGATTATAGTTGGTTTGGCTGATTGCTTGTAATTGATAATAGATTTACAAATTGATTCGCCTGTTTTGGAAGGAGAATACACTTCATATTTCTTTGGTGTTTTTTTCCTCCCTATCTTGAAAATTTCTGGATGTGTCCGGGTTTTGGCTTAACCTCTTTGAGTTCGACTCTGGTTTGTGTTTGTTGGATTCTTAGCAGTAATCTGGTCTGAACGTTATTACAGGACACATAGGGATCACCGTTGATGACACGTACAAGGCGTGCGAGAGATTCGAACAGTTAGGTGTGGAGTTTGTAAAGAAGCCTGCTGATGGTGGGTTTATTACTCCTAAATCTGGTCAACTTTTTTTGTTATATCATGTTTGTGTTTGAGGAAAACAACTTGGATGATTGACCTTCTATTCATGTGCAACTATATGTAAAGAAGAAATTAAAATCACCGGGCTTGTTTTCTTCTAAAGCTTCATCTTCTAGGATAAAGTGATTGGAATATGGAAGCTTTGAGGATTAAATTTCGAAAATGGTGCCTGTTGTTATCACATGAGGATGAACTATTATATTTTGAATAGAGAGGAGGTTTATTACTTCTCCTGTGGTGAATATTTTGCAGGTAAAATGAAAGGGATTGCATTCATAAAGGATCCTGATGGCTACTGGATTGAAATCTTTGATCTTAAGACAATTGGAAATGTTGCTGCTGATGCTTCTTGAAGTTCGTTTTCAGGTGGCTTTTCTTAGTCTTTCTTGTATCACAGTTTGGTGGCTGGTGCTATGGGTACTGTCATTCTTAATTTATTTTTCTGTCATCAATCGTGTAATTTATTTCATACAATAACATTAACGTACTAATTTATTTTGTGAGCAGTTGATTGATTAGAAGTTTTTGTTGCTAGCAGGTAAAAACTTGGATAGCTCGTATTGTTAACTGAAATAGTGAGATCGATATATTCAATAGCTGAATGTTTGAATAAGAGCTTTTAGCAAAAGGCTTAGTTTGTAGAGATGTAATCACACATGTAATGGAGTCATCCCATATGCTATACTGAAAGCCTTTAGATTGGGTATATGATTTACTGCTCACATAAAGTCTACTTTGTTATACTCTCTTCGACATTACATGATGCACTTGCTATTGCATCATTACTATATGGGCAGATGGTGTGCTCTCATGTGCTCTGTTTTTGTTGTAACTTTTGGCTTGGCAATGATCGTTCTCTATTATTAGCATTAGCGTCGCATGTGCCTTTTTCTGTAACTCTACTACAGTACTACTCGATCATCAAGTGGTCTTTCATTTTGTTGCCTAAGCAAGGTTATTAGGTCTAAACAGGCTGTCAAGGTACCGCATTTGCTATGAATATGTTTTCCACTCCATAATAAAAGATTTCATTATCATATACTGCCTCCATTCGTTTTCTATTGTAACAATATAGTTTTCACGCTTGCCAATTCACAACTTTAACTATTAATATCTTTAATTACTTTTTAGTCAAAATTATACAAATTTGACATTTTGAAAGTATAAATCGAGATGAATCTAACAAGATCTCACATGACTATATTTTTCCTTACGTAAAAATCACAAGAGATAGTGAAAGGGTGGTGCGTGAATAGTGTAAGAATCTCATTGTTGCAATAGAAAAAGGACGGAGGAAGTATATGGTCGTAAATTCTGTGCGTCTATGCTGTTTTAAATTTTATTAATTTTGGTAGTAATATAGAACTGTCTGAGATGGTTGATGATGGTAGGACTCAAGCAGAATCGTTTTAAAAAAGATGGAGGTCCTATGCTAATAATCAACATTAGTCCCTTAAATTAAAATCAATAAATTATTATGCATAAAAATAAAAGTATTTATTATTTATAAAGTTATCATATAGTATTAATTGTTTAAAAAAAAGTACCTGAAGCATGAGTATGAAAATCATGTGATTAAAATAAACAAGAAATTTTGGGGCAAAATGAGAGGGTTTATGTTGGTCTTTTTGCACGCCTTAATAGACTATCAATGCTGCATAACAAATGATAAATGCCTAAATCCTTTCAGGGTTACTTCCACGACCTTTTTGTAAATATATAATGGTATTTTTGTAAATAATAAAATAACTTTTCTTTCAAAACAAGATAAAAGAAATAAAACTCTAAATTGTTATCTAGAAATAGTAATGCTGTATAATAATTGTTGTAGTATAGAAACTAGCAATATTTCATAACAAATGATAGATATTGTATATTTATCAAAAAAAAAATGATAGATATTGTATAAAAAATTGTCAAGTTTGGCCATGATACGAACAATTTTATGTTCCCCTGAGGAATTGGACAAATCTCGTAGAATTGTAGAGAACCTTTTTTTTAGGGGAGTTATAGAGAACTTACCCAATATATATATTTGCACTTTATATTTTTGTAAATAAAATGTCAATAATATCTAGTCGTGGAAGTCAAATATCTAGTTCTGGTTCATTTTTAGAAAAATTGTGACCAACTTTTTCATCTCTAAAACTAAATATTAATAATATTTAATTAAATTTACGAATATGCCACTTTAAGGGCAAATTTGCCAATCTCGATGATTTATTAGACGTCCCTTGTACACGGCAGAGAAGCAAGTTCATAGGAAATTTAGATTTGTACTTCTATCTATCATCTAACTCTTATACTTCCTTCGTTCCATTTTAAATGAAACGTAGGGCCTTGACACGGGGATTTAGAATAGGAGAGAGATAGAGAGAAAAAAAAAGAAGGGACCCATGTGATGAGGAGAGAGATAGAGAGAAGTGAATACCAAATAAGGTAACGTTTCACTTATTTTGAAAGGCCTAAAATAGTAAGTGTTTCATTTAAAATGGAACCGAGGAAGTATATTGATATACATATGAATAAGCAGATACGGATATCAATTATATTGATTAAAATTTAGGGAATATGAACTTTAAATCTGTAACCTTATTCTTCGTGGTCGACTATACAACAACAACAAAAATTATATCCTTTACATGTTGAGATTTATAGGACTACCTAAAAGCTAGTTTTTGCTCTATAGAGTTCTCATAATCGATAAAAGAAAAACTACGAAAACAAATAGTTTAATTATTAAAATGAATTACTAATTTTCATTTATTAATCGTTTCTGCCTAAAAAAAACTTTAATTTATAAATCCTATTATTTAAAACGCGAAACCAACCTAAAAAGAAATTAATCTGAAACACAGTTAAGACGGTCCTAAACCCGTCCAGTCCTGGGATCAATCTTGGTATCAGAGCCAAAAAAAACGCCGGGGGGTAGGATCTGCCGATATTAAGCCTAAAACAGTCTAAATACTCATACTAATACTACTAATTGTGTTAAAATTAAAGATGGGTTCTTATTTCGTCTTTCAGTTATTTCGTTTTTTAGCTCTTTTGATGTACTTACATTCATTTGCTACGTAAACTTTGCTACTACTTACAATTCATAATATCATGCTACTATATTTTATTAGGATAGTTTATGTTTGGTTTATTTAAAAGGAATTCTATTATCTTTATGTGTATTAAGTTTAGTTCAGCTATCTAGTGTTACTACTTTTCACTAAAAGTTACCTACATCATATAGTATATATTTTGTGGGTTTAGTATTTAAGAAGTTGCACTAAGTGTTGGTCAGACGTTGGTCAGCACTTGTTAAATCCGTTGGTCAGCCGTTAAAAGGAGAAAAGGTGGTCCCGGTAAGGGTGGTCCCGTTGGTCTCATTTATATGCATCTACTTAACTGCTATATGCACTAAATTTTATTACTAGTTGATCATGGCTATTTTTTGTAGAAAATTGTTTTCACATGATAGTAGTAACTCAAACATAGTACATAGTAAAGAAATATCTTTTCCGATTAATTTTCAAAACTGGACTATGCCGAAAAATTATGTAGATATTATCTCTATTCCTTCCATCAATGTTATTACAAAAAATAACAATGAAAAAGAATTTTTATTTGAGCTTATAGACAAGATTAATGATACAGATATAAAAAAGGAATACATTTTAAAGCTAAAAGATATTATTTGCAAATAAGAAAATCCTTCTAGAACTGAACCAGTTACTTTATCAAAAATATTTGACCAATATCCCGCTCCTAATATTTTCAAACAAATTACAACTAAAGATTTACAAACTGAAGTTAATACTCTTAAAACACAAGTAAAAAATATTAAAGAGCAATTACTAGAATTCAAAACTAAAGACTTAGAGCTTCAAACTAGAATAGCTTTGTTAGAATCAAATAATAGTCAAAAGGATCAACCTTCTACTTCAAATTTACCTTCTATTCAAATTTTATCTCAAGACCCTAATGGTGAACAAATAATTGTTATAGATAGAATAAATTTTCAAAAATGTTATATTCTCAGTTCACTTAAAATAGGTAATGATTTTCACTTAAATACTATAGCCTTACTTGACAGTGGAGCTGATCAAAACTGTATAAGGGAAGGATTAATTCCTATCGTCTATTATGAAAAAACAAAAGAAAAATTACATAGTGCTAATGGTGAACCATTAAAAATAAAATATAAACTTCCAAATGCATATATTTGTAATCAAGGTTATTGTTTTAAGAATACATTCATTTTAGTAAAAGATATAAATAATGAAATAATACTTGGCACTCCTTTTATTACTCAAATATATCCTTTTTCAGTAGATCGTAATGGTGTTCATACTAATATTATGGGAAAGAAAATATCCTTTCAATTCCTTGCCCCAGTTTATCAAAAGGATTTAACTATATTACAATCATCTTCTATATTTCAACAAGTAAATACAATAACTAATAAGGAATCTCAAATATTACTTTTACAACAAGAAATATCATACCTAAAAATAGAAGAACAATTAAAAAATCCTTATATTCAAAAGAAAATATGTGATTTAGAACAGAAGTTTAAAGAAGAAGTTTGTGCGGATATTCCTAATGCTTTTTGGGAAAGGAAAAAACATAAGGTTTCACTCCCTTATGAAAAAGAATTTTCAGAAAAAAAACTATTCCTACTAAGGCAAGACCTATTCAAATGAATCAAGAAATGTTAGAATTTTGTAAAAAAGAAATTCAAACTTTGTTAGATAAAAAATTAATTAGACCATCGAAATCTCCTTGGAGTTGTGCTGCTTTTTTTGTTATGAATCAAGCAGAAAAAGAAAGAGGAGTTCCTAGA
This sequence comes from Beta lomatogona, assembly GCA_947646795.1. Taxonomy (NCBI): domain Eukaryota; kingdom Viridiplantae; phylum Streptophyta; class Magnoliopsida; order Caryophyllales; family Amaranthaceae; genus Beta; species Beta lomatogona. The sequence continues at coordinate 1,326,122 of CANSNZ010000927.1, read as the reverse complement.
TTAGTAATTAATTATAAGCCTCTTAATAAAGTCTTACAATGGATTAGGTACCCAATCCCTAATAAAAAAGATTTATTAAGTCGTCTTTATAATGCAAAAATCTTCTCAAAATTTGACATGAATAGTGGATCTTGGCAAATTCAAATAGAAGAAAAGGATAGATGCAAAACCGCCTTTAATGTTCCTTTTGGACAATATGAATGGAATGTAATGCCTTTTGGCTTAAAAAATGCTCCATCGGAATTTCAAAATATTATGAATGATATTTTTAATCCTTATACTCAAAATATTATAGTATATATTGATGATGTTCTAATATTTTCAAATACCTTAGATCAACATTTCAAACACCTTAATACGTTCTTACATGTTATTAAAAAGAATGGTTTAGTCGTCTCATTTCCTAAGATGAAACTATTTCAAACTAAAATACGGTTCTTAGGACATGATATTTTCCAAGGTACTATAAAACCTATTAATAGAGCCATAGAATTTGCTAACAAATTTCCAGATGAAATCAAAGATAAAAATCAATTACAAAGATTTTTAGGATGTCTTAATTATATTTCAGACTTCTTCCCTAATTTAAGACAATATTGTTCATGTCTTTACCAAAGATTACGGAAAAATCCTCCAGCTTGGTCATCTAAACATACACATATGATACAAATGTTAAAACTAAAGGTCAAGTCTCTTCCATGCTTAGGTCTCCCAAATCCCAATGCATTCATGATAGTAGAAATTGATGCATCTGACATGGGCTATGGAGGTATTCTTAAACAAAAATTACCTGAAAATAAAATGAACAAATAGTCAGATTTCATTCAGGTCTATGGTTAGGTTCCCAAAAAAAGTACTCAACTATTAAAAAAGAAATTTTATCTATTGTTCTTTGTATTTCAAAATTTCAAGATGATCTCTATAATAAAACCTTTTTACTAAGAGTAGATTGCAAATCCGCAAAAGAAATATTACAAAAGGATGTTCAAAATATTGTTTCAAAACAAATTTTTGCCAGATGGCAAGCTATATTATCAGTTTTTGATTTTCAAATAGAATTCGTAAAAGGAGAAAATAATTCTCTTCCTGATTTTTTAACTAGAGAATTTTTACAAGGGAAAGGTAATAATAATTAAATTCAAATTATTACAGGAAACAAAATGAATCAAAACTCTGATAAAGGCAAAGGTATTCAAAAACCAGAAGATTATGTTATGAGATTTCATAAGCTCCGCCCATCAAGTGAGAACACATCTTCATCAGATAAGCTTGACGCATTTTCCGACTTTCCACCTTTATCTTACTCTCAAGCAGTGAAATATCCTTCTCAAAATTCAAATTCAAAACCAACTACTCAAAAGCCCCAATGTTCAAATACCGAAATTTACAAATACATCACCAAACCTCACAAAGAACACATGCTCCTTACCCGTTTTAGAGAAACCCCTCAAATTCCTGAACTTATCAAATTCACTAATTCTCTTTTCCCAATGTATTGTCAATACCGACCTGAAGCATCTTACAAAAACCAAAGGTTCTATGAATTCATACTTGTTGACACCAAATCTGTTGAAATTGAGCATACTGAAAAGGGTAAATTTATAGCTTATTCAAAATGCAAAATTAAGAAGATCATCCCACAGATGGAATGGGTATCTGCTTATGTCCCAAAATAATTCTCAGTCCCATTTCAACCACAGGAATATAATTACATCGACTATCAGATGGCATGGTTTCGGGCATTCCTATTCAGAGCATTTAATCACTCATGGTTCTTTGGTATTTGCCCTCAATGTCCAAATAATTTTTCCATATGGTTTTTATTAATGGTGGCTCTACTTTGGAAGCTCTCAACAAATCTGGCCGTTGGAAGTCAAAAAGTCCTTTGCGTTTTTCTCTACACACGTGCAAACCAATACTCCATATTCCACAAAACTCTTATTTCATAGAGAGTTCAATGTCCCATGGATAATGTGCTGGTCCTATAACATTACTCAATAGTACCAAGCACCACTCCCCATGTTCTTGGTACGTGAATTCAAGATCAAGTGGTGCGAAAAAATTGTCATTGACAAATTTTGCTCATTAAAGACAGTCCAAGAACAAATGGTTGCATATAATCAACTTATTAAGACAATCAAAGATATTCCTCCTACTCCACGAAAAGACAAAGAAACAAAGAGGCCAGTAATTTAAGAGTCCGAGACTGAATTACTCAAAATAGAAATCAAACTTCTCAAAAGGAAAACTCAACTCTTAATCCGAAATTCAGACGATTCATCTGGCTCATCAGTTCATTCCTCACCTGACGACCCATTTGGAGGACCTTGTGCTCAAAATCCTTATCTATAATGAAGGAAAAGTTTTTTCTTTTCAAATTACTCAAATAATAATAATGATAGCCCGCAGGTTCTTCCTGGCAAAAGTTAGGGCAATAAAAATAAAAAGATCCCACTAAGTGATTATCACTTAGGCAAAAATAAGGGACATATTTTACTAACATTTTCAATGCAGGTTTTCAAATGATGACTCATCAAATACCAGGTGTACCACCTGATTATCTGATGAATCCTAAGTTCATCACCCAAAGGCACTAAACAACAAGATTTCAATTACTATAAATGAAGAAAAGACCAAAATGGTATTTTCATCAACTCCATCCTCCGAGCATGTTCAAGAAATGCACCCTCTTTCCACAAGAAGCCAAAAACTATATTCAAGGATAATTCCAAAAGCCAAGTCATGCGGCAAACTCAAAAGGAATTCAGTTTCCTATTTCAAGCGGCAACACATATCACCATCAGGATAATTCCAAAAACCAAGTCATGAGGGAAACTCAAAAGGAATTCAGCTTCCTATTTCAAGCGGCAACACATATCACCATTGTATCACATAACTCCAAATTTCATATACTATAAATAGGAACATGTAGTTCCTTAAGAGAGCAAGTTCTTTAAGTCCTTTTCATACAAGTCTTTTTCATATCAAAGTTCATTTAGCAAAATCCTATACAAAAGCATTACGCTCAAAAATAGTTGTATTACTCAATCCTTGTAAAAGTTCATTCAAGTTCAATCAAAGTAAGTTATTATTCATATCCGCGTTTCAATATTATTGTTTTTAATATCTGTTCATATTTTCAAAACCGATTTCGTCTAATAATAATAAAAAATCATCTTTTCAAATTCAGATAAAAATTTCAATAATCTTATTTTCAAAATTTTAGTAAAACCTTTGACGAGATTAATTACCTACCAAACGGTCCCCCTTTCGCTACGTAATTAATCTGAAACACAGTCAAGACGGTCCTAAACCCGTTCAGTCCTGGGGTCAATCCTGGTATCAGAGCCAAAAAAAAGTCGGGGGGTATGATCTGCCGATATTAAGCCTAAAACAGTCTAAATACTCATACTAGTACTACTAATTGTGTTAAAATTAAAGATGGGTTCTTATTTCGTCTTTTAGTGATTTCGTTTTTTACCTCTTTTGATGTACTTACATTCATTTGCTACGCAAACTTTGCTACTACTTACAATTCATAATATCATACTATTATATTTTATTAGGATATTTTATGTTTTGTTTATTTAAAAGAAAATCTATTATATTTATGTGTATTAAGTTTAGTTCAGCTATCTAGTGTTACTACTTTTCACTAAAAGTTACCTACATCATATAGTATATAATTTTGTGGGTTTAGTATTTAAGAAGTTGCACTAAGTGTTGGTCAGACGTTGGTCAGCACTTGTTAAATCCGTTGGTCAGCCGTTAAAAGGAGAAAAGGTGGTCCCGGTAAGGGTGGTCATTTATATGCATCTACTTAACTGCTATATGCACTAAATTTTATTACTAGTTGATTATGGCTACTTTTTGTAGAAAATTGTTTTCACATGATAGTAGTAACTCAAACATAGTACATAGTAAAGAGATATCTTTTCCGATTAATTTTCAAATTTGGACTATGCCGAAAAATTATGTAGATATTATCTCTATTCCTTCTATCAATGTTATTACAAAAAATAACAATGAAAAAGAATTTTTATTTGAGCTTATAGACAAGATTAATGATACAGATATAAAAAGGAATACCTTTTAAAGCTAAAAGATATTATTTGCAAAGAAGAAAATCCTTCTAGAACTGAACCAGTTACTTTATCAAAAATATTTGACCAATATCTCACTCTTAATATTTTCAAACAAATTACAACTAATGATTTACAAACTGAAGTTAATACTCTTAAAACACAAGTAAAAAATATTAAAGAGCAATTACTAGAATTCAAAACTAAAGACTTAGAGCTTCAAACTAGAATAGCTTTGTTAGAATCAAATAATAGTCAAAAGGATCAACCTTCTACTTCAAATTTACCTTCTATTCAAATTTCATCTCAAGACCCTAATGGTGAACAAATAATTGTTATAGATAGAATAAATTTTCAAAAATGGTATATTCTCATTTCACTTAAAATAGGTAATGATTTTCACTTAAATACTATAGCCTTACTTGACAGTGGAGCTGATCAAAACTGTATAAGGGAAGGATTAATTCCTATCGTCTATTATGAAAAAACAAAAGAAAAATTACATAGTGCTAATGGTGAACCATTAAAAATAAAATATAAACTTCCAAATGCATATATTTGTAATCAAGGTTATTGTTTTAAGAATACATTCATTTTAGTTAAAGATATAAATAATGAAATAATACTTGGCACTCCTTTTATTACTCAAATATATCCTTTTTCAGTAGATCGTAATGGTGTTCATACTAATATTATGGGAAAGAAAATATCCTTTCAATTCCTTGCCCTAGTTTATCAAAAGGATTTAACTATATTACAATCATCTTCTATATTTCAACAAGTAAATACAATAACTAATAAGGAATCTCAAATATTACTTTTACAACAAGAAATATCATACCTAAAAATAGAAGAACAATTAAAAAATCCTTATATTCAAAAGAAAATATGTGATTTAGAACAGAAGTTTAAAGAAGAAGTTTGTGCGGATATTCCTAATGCTTTTTGGGAAATGAAAAAACATATGGTTTCACTCCCTTATGAGAAAGAATTTTCAGAAAAAAAAAACTATTCCTACTAAGGCAAGACCTATTCAAATGAATCAAGAAATGTTAGAATTTTGTAAAAAAGAAATTCAAACTTTGTTAGATAAAAAATTAATTAGACCATCGAAATCTCCTTGGAGTTGTGCTGCTTTTTATGTTATGAATCAAGCAGAAAAAGAAAGAGGAGTTCCTAGATTAGTAATTAATTATAAGCCTCTTAATAAAGTCTTACAATGGATTAGGTACCCAATCCCTAATAAAAAAGATTTATTAAGTCGTCTTTATAATGCAAAAATCTTCTCAAAATTTGACATGAAAAGCGGATCTTGGCAAATTCAAATAGAAGAAAAGGATAGATACAAAACTGCCTTTAATGTTCCTTTTGGACAATATGAATGGAATGTAATGCCTTTTGGCTTAAAAAATGTTCCATCGGAATTTCAAAATATTATGAATGATATTTTTAATCCTTATACTCAAAATATTATAGTATATATTGATGATCTTCTAATATTTTCAAATACCTTAGATCAACATTTCAAACACCTTAATACGTTCTTACATGTTATTAAAAAGAATGGTTTAGTCGTCTCATTTCCTAAGATGAAACTATTTCAAACTAAAATACGGTTCTTAGGACATGATATTTTCCAAGGTACTATAAAACCTATTAATAGAGCCATAGAATTTGCTGACAAATTTCCAGATGAAATCAAAGATAAAAATCAATTACAAAATTTTTTAGGATGTCTTAATTATATTTCAGACTTCTTCCCTAATTTAAGACAATATTGTTCATGTCTTTACCAAAGATTACGGAAAAATCCTCCAGCTTGGTCATCTAAACATACACATATGATACAAATGTTAAAACTAAAGGTCAAGTCTCTTCCATGCTTAGGTCTCCCAAATCCCAATGCATTCATGATAGTAGCAATTGATGCTTCTGACATGGGCTATGGAGGTATTCTTAAACAAAAATTACCTGAAAATAAAATGAACAAATAGTCAGATTTCATTCAGGTCTATGGTTAGGTTCCCAAAAAAAGTAATCAACTATTAAGAAATTTTTTTTTATCTATTATTCCTTGTATTTCAAAATTTCAAGATGATCTCTATAATAAAACCTTTTTACTAAGAATAGATTGCAAATCCGCAAAAGAAATATTACAAAAGGATGTTCAAAATATTGTTTCAAAATAAATTTTTGCCAGATGGCAAGCTATATTATCAGTTTTTGATTTTCAAATAACATTCATAAAAGGAGAAAATAATTGTTTTCCTGATTTTTTAACTAGAGAATTTTTACAAGGGAAAGGTAATAATAATTAAATTCAAATTATTACAGGAAACAAAATGAATCAAAACTCTGATAAAGGCAAAGGTATTCAAAAACCAGAAGATTATGTTATGAGATTTCATAAGCTCCGCCCATCAAGTGAGAACACATCTTCATCAGATAAGCTTGACACATTTTCCGACTTTCCACCTTTATCTTACTCTCAAGCAGTTAAACATCCTTCTCAAAATTCAAATTCAAAACCAACTACTCAAAAGCCCCAATGTTCAAATACCGAAATTTACAAATACATCACCAAACCTCACAAAGAACACATGCTCCTTACCCGTTTTAGAGAAAACCCCTCAAATTCCTGAACTTATCAAATTCACTAATTCTCTTTTTCCAATGTATTGCCAATACCGACCTGAAGCATCTTACAAAAACCAAAGGTCCTATGAATTCATACTTGTTGACACCAAGTCTGTTGAAATTGAGCATACTGAAAAGGGTAATTTTATATCTTATTCAAAATGCAAAATTAAGAAGATCATCCCACAGATGGAATGGGTATCTGCTTATGTCCCAAAAGAATTCTCAGTCCCATTTCAACCACAGGAATATAATTACATCGACTATCAGATGGCATGGTTTCGGGCATTCCTATTTAGAACATTTAATCACTCATGGTTCTTTAGTATTTGCCCTCAATGTCCAAATAATTTTCTCATATGGTTTTATGAATGGTGGCTCTACTTTGGAAGCTCTCAACAAATCTGGCCGTTGAAAGTCAAAAAGTCCTTTGAGTTTTTCTCTACACACGTGCAAACCAATACTCCGTATTCCACAGAACTCTTATTTCATAGAGAGTTCAATGTCCCATGGATAATGTGTTGGTCCTATAACATTATTCAATAGTACATGTCCTTGGTACGTGAATACAAGATTAAGTGGTGGGAAAAAATTGCCATTCACAAATTTTGCTCATTAAAGACAGTCCAAGAACAAATGGTTGCAGATAATCAACTTATTAAGACAATCAAAGATATTCCTCCTACTCCACGAAAAGACAGAAACAAAGAGGCCAGAAATTCAAGAGTCCGAGATTGAATTACTCAAAAAAGAAATCAAACTTCTCAAAAGGCAAACTCAACTCTTAATCCGAAATTCAGACGATTCATCTGGTTCATCAGTTCATTCCTCACCTGACGACCCATTTGGAGGACCTTGTGCTCAAGATCCTTATCTACAATGAAGGAAAAGTTTTTACTTTTCAAATTACTCAAATAATAATAATAATAGCCCGCAGGTTATTCCTGGCAAAAGTTAAGGCAATAAAAATAAAAAGATCCCGCTAAGTGATTATCACTTAGGCAAAAATAAGGGACATATTTTACTAACATTTTCAATACAGGTCTTCAAATGATGACTCATCAAATACCAGGTGTACCACCTGATTATCTGATGAACCCTAAGTTCATCACCCACAGGCTCTAAACAACAAGATTCCAATTACTATAAATGAAGAAAAGACCAAAATGGTATTTTCATCAACTCCATCCTCCGAGCATGTTCAAGAAATGCACCCTCTTTCCACAAGAAGCCAAAAACTATATTCAAGGATAATTCCAAAAACCAAGTCATGAGGCAAACTCAAAAGGAATTCAGTTTCCTATTTCAAGCGGCAACACATATCACCATCAAGATAATTCCAAAAACCAAGTCATGAGGTAAACTCAAAAGGAATTCAGTTTCCTATTTCAAGCGGCAACACATATCACCATTGTATCGCATAACTCCAAATTTCATGTCCTATAAATAGGAACATGTAGTTCCTTAAGAGAACAAGTTCTACAAGTCCTTTTCATACAAGTCTTTTTCATATCAAAGTTCATTTAGCAAAATCCTCTACAAAAGCCTTACGCTAAAAAATAGTTGTATTTACTCAATCCTTGTAAAAGTTCATTCAAGTTCAATCAAAGTAAGTTATTATTCATATCCGCGTTTCAATATTACTGTTTCTAATATCTGTTCATATTTTCAAAACCGATTTCGTCTAATAATAATAATAAATCGGTTTTTTCACCAAATGCCTCTGAGTTTTCGGTTTATTCACGAGGTACCCTCGCACTTTTGAAAATACACGGGGTACCCCTCAGTTTCACGATAATACACCCAAATGCCCTTAATGACTAACGGCGTTAACAACCGTTAGTTTTAACCCTTATTAGACCATAATTAACTCTAATTAACCTACCTAACCTAACTAAACCCTAACATCTAACCCTACCCTAACCCTAACCTCTAATTTCAAACCCTAACATCATTACCATCCAACCACCACCCCCTCCCCCACCCCACCCCCACAGCCCCCACCCTCCGCAGCCCCCCCACTCCCTCACCCTCCGCAGCCCCCACCCCCACTGCAGCCTCCCTTCCCCCCACCCCCGTTGTCCCCACCTCTCTCACCCCATCCCCGCACCCCCACCCCATCCCTCGCAGCTTTCGTACCCCTTCCCCCCACCCCTCGCAGCTTTCGCACCCCTTCCCCCCCATCACCGCCGATTTCGGCACCCTTTCCCCCCACCCCCACCGATTCTCGCAACGCCCCTCCCCTCACCACCCTTTAATTTTCCGCGAAAAAGCCGTTGATGACTCGGGCGAATCGCCCCGCAGGTAGATCCGGATATAGAGATGTCGGGGTGGGGGAAGGTTGCTTGCTGCGAGTGGTGGGGGAGGGGTTGCTGCGCCGGGGGGTGGGGGGGGCTGGGGGGTACAGGGGGAGGAGGGGGTCATGGGGGGGGGAGGGGAAAGTCAGCGGGGGTGGTAGGAGGGTTGGTTAGGGTTAGGGTTAGGGTTAGGGTTAGAGGTAGGGGTTAGGATTAGAATTAGGGTTAATTAGGGTTTAAAACACAAAATTAGGGTTAATGACTAACGGTTGTTAACGCCGTTAGTCATTAAGGGCATTTGGGTGTATTATCGTGAAACTGAGGGGTACCCCGTGTATTTTCAAAAGTGCGAGGGTACCTCGTGAATAAACCGAAAACTCGGGGGCATTTGGTGAAAAAACCGATAATAAATCATCTTTTCAAATTCAGATAAAAATTTCAATAATCTTATATTCAAAATTTTAGTAAAACCTTTGACGAGATTAATTACCTACCAAACGGTCCCCCTTCGCTACATAATTAATCTGAAACATAGTCAAGACGGTCCTAAACCTGTCCAGTCCTGGGGTCAATCTTGGTATCAGAGCAAAAAAAAACGCCGGGGGGTAGGATCTGCCGATATTAAGCCTAAAACAGTCTAAATACTCATACTAGTACTACTAATTTTGTTAAAATTAAAGATGGGTTCTTATTTCGTCTTTTAGTGATTTCGTTTTTTAGCTCTTTTGATGTACTTACATTCATTTGCTACGTAAACTTTGCTACTACTTACAATTCATAATATCATGCTACTATATTTTATTAGGATAGTTTATGTTTTGTTTATTTAAAAGGAAATCTATTATCTTTTTGTGTATTAAGTTTAGTTCAGCTATCTAGTTTTACTACTTTTCACTAAAAGTTACCTACATCATATAGTATATAATTTTGTGGGTTTAGTATTTAAGAAGTTGCACTAAGTGTTGGTTAGACGTTGGTCAGCCCTTGTTAAATCCGTTGGTCAGCCGTTAAATGGAGAAAAGGTGGTCCCGGTAAGGGTGGTCTCGTTGGTCCCATTTATATGCATCTACTTAACTGTTATATGCACTAAAGTTTATTACTAGTTAATCATGGCTACTTTTTGTAGAAAATTGTTTTCACATGATAGTAGTAACTCAAACATAGTACGTAGTAAAGAGATATCTTTTCCGATTAATTTTCAAAACTGGACTATGCCGAAAAAATATGTAGATATTATCTCTATTCCTTCTATCAATGTTATTACAAAAAATAACAATGAAAAAGAATTTTTATTTGAGCTTATAGACAAGATTAATGATACAGATATAAAAAAGGAATACCTTTTAAAGCTAAAAGATATTATTTGCAAAGAAGAAAATCCTTCTAGAACTGAACTAGTTACTTTATCAAAAATATTTAACAAAATCTACCACAATTTAAATTTAAAAATGGAAAGTGAGATAAGAAAAAAAAAAGGGTTTTTCTATGGTGTGCCCCTGTGTTATTTAAAATTCTACGCTGTACCCTCACTATTTTTTTTCTCTCTATTGTACCCTCATACTTTTTAAGTTATCTCTATGGTACCCTCCCGTTAAGTAAACGTTAAGTGGACTGTTAGTTTTGTGAAATCCTAACAAATGGTGGGAAATTTTCCCACCTAAACACGCTGCTACAGTTCTGTCGTCTTTAAATGTCTCGTATCTCTCTTCTCTCTCCATCCTATCTCTCTTCTAAATCTGCATTTATCTTCTCTCTCTCTTCCATTACTGAATATGTCAAGTTCTTATTCTTCTAAGTCTTACAATGCCTGCGAATTGGAATTCATAAGTCCCAGGTGCAACTGTTGTCCTGCAAAAATTGCAAAGCTACATATATCTGGGTCCCAAAGAAATCCGCGAAAGGCGTACTTCAAATGTGACTACTGTCAGTTCTTCTTGTGGCTGAACAACAACCATGTTGTAGTGAGAGGAGAGACGCTTGAGAAGCTGTTGATGCGTGGTGGTGATGAACATGGTGTAATGCTTGAAGAAGAAGGTTTGTTGGAGATGAAGCACGAAATTACTGATTTGAAGGAGAAGGTTGAAGGACTTGTCAAATATTTGAAGGAGATGGTTAAAATTGGGTTGTTTATATATGTTTTTGTGCTTGTTATTGTGAAATTAGGGTGAAATTGTTAGTAAAATTGTAATGAGATAGTAATATCCTACCAAGGATGGAACTTAGGGTTTTTGTAATTGCACTTTTGGTGCAATGTTGAACTTTTGGTGAAGTAATAAAAATTGGGTTTGCATTGTCTCAATTTGCTCCTTAATTAACATAATTCAAAGGGTTTAAAATTAGTGCAAATTGCACAAGTACACAAAAAATTGAACAAGCACCAATATACCCTACAAGTAGTGGAATTTTCCAAAGTACCCAAAAAACTGAACAAAAGTTAGACTCACTCATCTATTCATAATCTTCAAAGAAGGGCCATTCTGTTCATAATCTTCTGCCTTTTAGCACTAATTCTTCCAGTGCCACTTGTTGAAGGCTGGCTAGCAGAAGGCTGATGCTGCTGAGGAGGGTTGACAGTTGTGGTAGGTTGGCTAGATGATGCAAAGTCAACTTGTCTTCTTGTTGCAGGCCTCATTGTTGCTTGCTCTGAGTCTGTGCGTGACTAATTGATCATTAAATCAATCATATTACAGTTAACTTCTACTTGGCTGCTCTGACTTTGTCTTCTTTTTGGTGCCTGGCTGCTGCCATCAGATCTTGCTTGCACCCCACCTCCTTGTTGTTCCCTTAGCTCCCTAGATGTAGCTCCACCTTTGCAAGTCTTTGAATTATGGCCAAAGTCCTTGCATTTCTTGCATTGTACAGTGGTGCTCCTCTTCCCTTTCTTCTGTTCTCCCTCCTCCCTTCTCCTGTTCCTAGATGGTCTACCAATCCCCCTTTTCATGGTTGGAGGAATAAGTGTTGGTTGACCCAAATCTGGCCACTGCTCAGAATTAGGGATTGGTGAAATGTTTCCATTATAAGCTGCTTTATACCTAGATACAGTAAACCAATCTGAGACATAGTCTAGTGGGTCTTTATTTAGCAGCATTCAATATGGCTTTAATTCCATGCTTACATGGAATACCACTGACTTGCCACCTTCCACAAGCACACTCCCTCCTATTCAATGACACTGGCAGATGAGCCCTCCCATCATGCACCTCATACTCTCCCCTCCCAGATGGATAGGCTTGGCAAGTCCTTGACTCCTTTGTCAAATATCTCACCCTCTCTCTGATGTTAGGACATATACCTGGTTCTGCCCATTGTTGAGATAATTGTTGTCTAGTGGCATGCCTTACCATTGCAATCCTTCCCATACATGTCACAATCAAAACCCAAGTAGATAATGAGCCTAACAATATTAGTAAAGATAGTTAACAGATGCTAATTAAGGAGGTTAGTTTAGTGTTTACCCTCTAATAATATGAGGATAGGATTACACCTATCTGCACCTATTGTGGAGTTAAAACTCTCCACAAAATTGTTTGTCACCTCATCATTGCACACAGTAGGATCAAACTTCCATTTGGTCCATCTGTCAAGTGGACCCACATCTTGAAACCACTTAACTGCTCCTAGTCCAGCCACTTTTGTATTTTTTGCAAAGATTTCTTGAATGAGTATTGAGAACATGACTTGACAACTGACCAAAAGAGCTTATGCATCAAGATCCCTGGATAATCAGTCTTGAAATTTTTGCACAAGTGTCTTGCACAATATCTTCTAGGGACCTTTGGCCACACTTGATCTAAGCTAGGATCAATGCCCTGCAACACACAATTATGTAACTTAAATCACAAAACAGGAATACATAATAAGTGTAAAAACATTGGAAGGAACTGGAGGGAGTAAGGTTACCTTTTGCCTATCTGACATAATTGTCCAGTCTGACCTTCCACTTGCAGTCAATGTTGCCTTCAGATGATGGAAGAACCAACTCCATGATGTCTTGTTCTCAGAATCTACCACAGCAACTGCTACAGGGAATATCTCATTGTTTCCATCCAATGAGACAGCAGACAACAAGATCCCTCAAAAGTTCCCTTTAAGATGGGTGCCATCCACACCAACCAAACCCCTACAACCATCTATTAAGCCCTTGAACTGAGCATGGAAGCTAATGAAAATGGACCTAAACTGTAGAGGCTTTTCAGGCCTCTGTAATGCTGCCCAAGTACAAAAAGCAACTGAGTTTGGGTTGTTCATCTTAAGCAGCTCACAGTAGGTTGGTAGATTTGTGTAGGAATCATCATGACCTCCTTGGATGATTCTTATTGCCTTATCTTTCATTTTATACAGTGTGGAAGTTGCCATTCTCACACCATATCTATCCCAAAGCAACTCATTCATAGTTTTCCCTCTAATGTCCATATTTGCTCTAATATCCTCCAATAATTTCCTAGCAGCCCATTCACAGTTCACCATAGGATTAGTTACTAAATTCAAATCACAACTATGCTTTTGCTTCATTGTTTTGATTGCCCAAGTATACCCATCTGCTAGCCTAGCAGCATGGATTCTCCACCCACACCATTCATCAGCACACTCTGCTGTATACCTAAGCTCCTCTGACCTAAAGACAACTAAGGCAAAACCTTCCTGTACACAGTAGTCTCTCAAGGTGTCTTTGAAGTGATCCTTGTCCACAAAAAGCATCCATGGTTTTAGAAATATCTTCCCCATTTCAACATCATCATATATAACACCATTTTTGTACATCCTACTGAAATATCCTCCTTCATCAGCATTCCAATCTGAGTTCCTAAATGCCTCCCACCCACCATCAACAAAATTCTGGTGCAACAGCTCATTCACATCCTCTTCCTCTAAAAAATCATCATCATCAACTCCTTCTTGATCAGTCCCACCCTCTTCCTCATTCACACCTGGCACCCACTCCTCTTCACTCTCACTGTCACCCTCACCACTGACATTTTCCAAAGCTACAGCTGTGCTCCTACATCTCCTAGTCCTATTTACTTCAACATTAACATTAACATCAACATTGGCACTAGTGGAGGCAGATTTAGGGACCCAAACACCCTTCATCTTAGCTGTGGTCTTAGCCATCTTTTTCCCATGAGGAAAGGCTGTAACAGTCTTGAATTGTGTGCTTTGGTCCTGTGAATGAGGTTCATTTTGGTCCTGTGAATTAGGTTCATTTTGGTCTTGGGTCAGTGGGATATTGAAGTCAATGTGGTCCTGTGTATGTGGGGGGTTTAGGTGAATTTGGGGCTGGGATAATGGTGGGAAATTTACAACAGTTTGGGGCTGGGATGATGGTGGACTGATGCTGGATAGTAGTTCATGGAATCTTGGGCTTCTCCTAAGTGTAGGACTTGTAATTGGGGGGAGTTGGGTTTGTTGGACAAAATCAGGTTGGGTCAATTGAGGTGAGTTTGGGCTTGACTGATCAACAGTAGTAAAGGCTAAGTCTGGGTTAGGTGTAGTTGTCTTAGGTTCAGTTATGTTGCTTAGGCCTTTTTTTTTCTTCCAAGTCTCAAGTTTGGGCCTAAAGGTCTTTGATGGGCCTCCTGATGGCTTCCCTAGGGTTTGGACTTTTTTAGGATTGGATTGGCTCTCAGACTTAACCCTTTGTGCTAAATTCCAGATGAAATTGGGTTCTTCTAAACTATCAACCATACATCAATTTTCTTGCTACCCAAAACCTCAAACATTTTCATCATGTTGCCATCATCAACAAATTCGTAAGTTGTACCCCCATCTTTATACTTAAGCACAGGGTATGAGGGAAGCTCAAAATCATTCTTCTCAAACAATTCACACATATCATTCAAAATATCCATCAACAAACATAAATCTAGATCATCAATCCCTAATTCTACCACATTTCCTAGAAAACGAATTCTCAAAATTCTTTCAGCCATTTTCTGCAACAGCACACAACAACACACATGCAAAACTCATTTTCAGTTTCTAAGCTAAACAAACAAACCCTAAACACAAAAATATAGCAAATTATCACATACAAAAGAGAAAGACGAAATTTTTAAGCTCCGAAATTACCTAAATTTTGATAATTACACCAGCGCAACTGTTGATTTTCCTTCTTCCTGATTTTCCTTCTTCAGTTAGGCACCACAATTCTCTTTCCTCGCTTCATCCAAGTCCGCAATTTCTTCTTCACTTAAACGCACAAATTCTGGGATTTCTCTCGTTTTGGATTCATATGATGGATTTTGGTTTTTGTTGCTTGCTTAGGAAGATGAATAGACAGAAAAATAGGAGTAGTTAGGAGATCAGTTAATAAGGTTCAAACTAGAAACGGAGTGTTGGTGGGCCTAACGCCGTTTTTAAAACATTATAACAAAGGGTACCATAGAGATAACTTAAAAAGTATGAGGGTACAATAGAGAGAAAAAAAAAAGTTAGGGTACAGCGTAGAATTTTAAATAATACAAGGGCACACCATAGAAAAACCCAAAAAAAAAAAAGAGAGGGCGGTATGAAACCCTTAACAACTGCTGATCAGCAGTTACTAAATTAACAAAAACAACAGCACGGTAACTACTATCATCTTCCCCTAAAATAAAAACTACTCCTATCTACAAAGAAAAAAAGTAAAAGGCAAGAACAAAAAACCTGCATGTAACCTACAAATCTATTCTGAAACCATAAAATATGCAACTAAATCTGAAATTCTAATTGTTTCTATCTCAATTCTGATTCAATTATTTTTCTTAGTGAAATGCTTCTACTTTCGGAAGAACTCTTAATTTTCCCATTCAATATCTGAAACTGTTACTTTTAATGGCCATATTTTATGGTTTGGAAAAATTGTCAAAAATAATCCCAAGTTTTGGCCATCTTCCCAAATTAATCCCAATTTTGGATTATTTTTAAATAATCTCAAGTTTGTTAGTAGTCTTCCCTTATTGGTCCCTAGTGAAAAAAGTCGGTTTAAAACTCGTTTTAAAGGTCAATACGCCGCGTGAAACATTTCCGTTTGCCTTTCATTTTAATAGTGGAGTGGTGATGAAGGCGATTAGAGGTGATTTTTTTAAATAAAATGGTGTCTTATCAACTTTTTAAAATTGGTTTAAACGATTATAGGTCTTTTGGACCAATATGGGAAGATGACTCCCAAACTTCAGATTATTCAAAAATAATTTAAACTTGGGATTAATATGGGAAGACACCTGAAACTTGGGATTATTTTTTACAATTTTTCCTTATGGTTTTGGTTTATAGAGAGAAAGTAGATAGAGAAAACTGTGAGTGAGGTAACAATGGCGACCATGGGCTACTACTCACTTCGAGTTTAGTCTCGAGAACGAAGCCCAGAAGGCCAGAATCGTCACTTCACATGGTATTCATTCTTTCTTTCTCTCTCTGAATAAATTACTCTCTATTAAAACTTTTTTTTCCTTTTATTCTTTCAATTGAAAACAATAGCATTATTGATCTTATCCGAACTGTTTAAATTGGCTGAATTGTGTTGTTGATTTTTCAAACTTATTATATATCGTTTGAAGTAGAATTTCTTATGACGACAACCTAGAGAATTAAGTTAATGGAAGTGTTTTGTTGAATACAACATGGAAGTAGTAACCCAAGTGAAGGATTCCTCTGTTTTGATGGTTTATAATTTTCTTTTGTGGATACTTTGAGTTAGGGGTGTAATTAGGTAAATTGTGGAATCACAAAGCTACTGGGCATGAGATTGTAGGATTGAGCGCTTAAAGTGTACCTTTACGGCCCGTTTGGTAAGAGGCCATAAATGGTGGGAATGGTAATGCATTGTAGTGTAAATTTCTATTAGAAACCCAATGACATTACCTATGGTAATGCTACTCCATCCCAAGATATCCATTTTCTTCCTAAAATCTCATTACTGTCCATTACCACTTGGAAAGGTGGTATCGGGTGGTAATGAAAATTTATAAAGGAAACCCATGTTTTGTGATAAAGTTTCATTCCCATGATCATTGATATGAGAACATCTTTACAAATTTACACTAGATTTCATTACCATTACCACTATTTATGACCACTAACCAAACGGACCGTTAGAGTTTTATAAGGTAGCTTATGGGGTTGAAAACAATAGTTTATTACTAGAGTTTTTTATATTTTATTTTTACTTATACTAAAGGCTAAAGCTAATTTAACCAACAAGTAATATGAAATCTGATGGTATATTATCTTCACCCGAACTTATTAGTTATTACTTATCTGAATTTATAGTCAGTCACATAAATATTCATACAAGATTGTTTCCATTTGAAACTTTTTGATAACTAATAACCTACATTAATAAATTATACATATATTTCAAATGAGGGATCATAGTGTTTTCAAATAATAGAGATGTTTGGTAGCTAATGCTGAGCTTTTTATTATTATCATCTACACTTTGAAAGATTTATGCTTTTTACATTTTACTAAATAGTTAGGTAAAATGATATTCAAAAGCTAAAAAAATTGTGTTAAAAAGGATATAAACAAAATAAGACAAACAAAATAATAGTCGGAACTGAGTAAAAATAAAACACATCAAATCCCTATCAGATTGTCTTTTTATAAGGTTATTATCATTGTTAAATAAAATAGAACTAATTTTATTAGCCCTTGAAATTTACAATTAGTCAAATCCCTATAAAATTGTCTTTTTACTCAAGCACCATGAAAGCAAATTAAACAATTTTCAAAAAACTATTTCAAATGTCATATAATTCTTAGTTAATACACTGTTGAACTATGAAGATGTCTCCCTTTAACAAAACTTTATAAATATTTTTTGTGCAAATTATACTAGATATAAGTATGCAATTAATTTAACTTTAAGAACGATTTCGCACTCATAGCGTGCATATAAGACTAGTACTATATATGAGAACTCTTGACGACTTTGGTGTCCACCCCTTTTTTATCAATATACCCCTCATAAAAAAAATAAAGTACTAATCGCATTATCTCAGTTTCAAAAAATAATAAAAAAGAAAAAAATAGATCGCTACATAACTGCAAAGCAGTTACATCCCACATTTCCACTCCACCAGTAAACACAAAAAAACAGTACACTTACAAACCAAGGCACAAAATTCATGAATCATGACACTTTATACTTCATTCATGAATCATGACACTTTCCAACTTCATCTTCTTCCAATACATTAGCTGAATTATGCTAAAATAATAATATAGATGATTTTATAATCTTATACAGATTTCATACACAAATGGGAGAATCATTAACTACCAAATATTCAATTTTTATATTACTATCTTAGAAAACTTACAGATCAACTTTAAAAAAATAAAAGACCTTACTTTGCAGAATTTATTGAGAAAAATGGTGACGAGGGAGATTTGTGGGGGTTGCGTCAATCGATGGTGGCTGAAGTGGTGGTTGTGATGTTCAAAGGGAGGAGAGAGAAGCGGAGGAGTAGGTTGATGCTATTCTTAGGGATTTTGAGGGAATTTGATTTTTGGACATCTTGATGGCAGCAAGGAAAGAGAATGTGGTGGGGACGTTGCACGGAGGTGGTGGAAAATGGTTGTTATGGTGGTGGAAGGAGAAATTGATTTTGATTGTTTTCTTCCTCTCCCTTCCCGCGGAAAAGCCTAGGGGAAGGTTCAGATAGAGATGGGAGGAGGTAACGGGGGAACGGGGAAGTCATAAGGTTCAACGATGAATAAATTGACATTGTTGAGAGAAAACTTGTTGGAACTTGATTTCGTCAAAACGAAGTTTGGCTTTTTCTAGCTGAGAGTCATCGCCACAAACTCTTTTTACGTAATCAATGTCTCCAATTCTACACATTCCGTTTTCACCTTTTTTTTCCCATCTTCATATCGCTTTAAAAATTTCAAAGATGAATAAATTGGCGCTGTTGAACTTCGTGTTTCGCCATTTTTTTTAAAGCGATATGAAGATGGAAAAAAAAAGGTGAAAACTGAATGTTAGAATTGGAGACATTGATTACGTAAAAAGAGTTTGTGGCGATGGCTCTCAGCTTAAAGAAGCCAAACTTCGTTTCAACAAAACCAAATCCAAAAATTCCAACAAGTTTTCTCTCAACAATGCCAATTTATTCATCTTTAAACCCCGTTTATGGCGATGGCTCTCAGCTAGAAGAAGCCAAACTTCGTTTCGACATAGGGTTATTAGCTGGATAAGCCTGCGAATATCTTAATGGAGCAACATCATCAACTTGGTGTGGCTGAGGGCCCATTATTTGATGATGTAAATAAGTATCGTAGACTTATGTGTAGATTGATTTATTTAGCTGTTATTCGACCTGATTTGACATAATTTGTTCATATTCAGTCACAGTTTATGCAAACAACATAAGGTTGTGCATTGGAAGGCGGTTCTACGAGTGGTAGAGCTACTTGAAGAAAATTTCAGGCTAGGGGATATTATTACTCTCAGACAATGATGCTCGATTAGAAGGATGGTGTGATTCTGATTGGACTAGTTTTCCTATGACTCGGTGTTGCTTGAGTAGTTGATTTGTTCGGTGTTAGTTGAGTAGGAGATACATTTATTTTAGAGATATTATTTTGTTATCTTATCTTAGAGGACCAACATTGGTGCTCTCCAAGTTGCTCTCCAAGGAGCTCTCCAAGGAGAGAGAAAATGGAGAGCCAACTCTAGCCCAACATTGGTGCTCTCGAGGCGCTCTCCGTTCGCTCTCCATGGAGAGCACTTGGAGAAATGCTCTCCCCCAAGAGCATTGGGAGAGCATGCTCTTGGTATATCAATGTGACACATGTCATTGATAATTATTTATTTTCCTTTTTTTTTGCTTTTTGATTTTTGGAAAAAATAAATTAATGAATTGGAGAGCTCATTGTAGAGCAATACCAATGTTAGCAATTTTTGAAGGGGTGCTCTTGGGAGTATCTTGAGGAGAGAGAAAGAAAAAAATGGGTTGGAGAGTAATGTTGGAGAGCTATACCAATGTTGGTGCTCTTTAGTAGCATCAGAGTTCCTTCGGTTATGGACTAGGTGTCTAGGTCCTCTAGTATAGTATGTATAAATTGATTTTTGATGGAATAGGATTATAACACATGTTTAACCAATCTTAACATAATCTTCCTTCCTTTTCTATTTCTCAAGTTAAAACATAACGTCAAGTACTCGTAGATACACTACTCCTCCTCCTCGCGCGACACCAAGCTCCTCCTCCCGTGACACCGGCGACCAGTCGTCATCCACCGCGCAACGCTGCCGAGTGCCGACCATCCCACGTACCCTGTCGCTTGCAGCTCACGACCCCATCCTCCCCCGTCTGTCCAGGCAAACGATCCCCGGCCACGAGGTAAGTTTTGATTTGAAATTCTAATTTCTTCAACCTCCAAAATTTTGCCTTTTTTTGATGATTTTATGACACTTAAATATTTCAGAATTATTTTTACAAATTTGAACTTGAATTCTGTTGTATTGTCGACTAGTTTGTGGAATTGGGTATTATTAGTAGCATTATCTATGATAATACCCTGAAATTAGTGAGCTTCATCTTATTGTTTTTTTATTCTTGCTTTGCATACTTATCATTTGGGATTTGTTTCTTGTTTTTGAATTGTATCTGTAACATTAATTCAACCATCCCAATATTTTTCACCACTTTCACCAACACAAATAAGAATTCACATCCAATTTCAAACAACATACTAAAATTAATTGATGTGATGTATGTTTGTATATTGCTATCTGTAGTGTAGGCTTTTTTGCTGAGTATAAATTATGTCATAATTTGTGGTTCGAATTGTCATATACTCATAGGTATAAGTTGCTTTGATGATGTTGTAACTTGTAATCTATCAGTTCTTCTATATATTTGCTGTAAAAAAAAAGGGATAGCATAAGACCCAAAAAACTAAGAAATGAAACAAAATGGAATCAGCCGAGTACAAAAAATCAGCCATAACACTTATCAAATCTAAGTAAATCAGCCCATTAAAAGAACTGCAACAGAGCCCAATCTTCAAGAAAATTCCGTCAGGCTTCTGCAAGCATAAATTACTAACCTTCATCTTAAATTTTTATGTGCTATATTTAGCTTTTTTTTTTTTTTTGTTGTATATAGCACTTGTGTTATTGAGTAGGAGTTTTCACCTCCTTTTTGATCAACCAGTGCCAATTTATTCATCTTTGAAGCCTGTGTATGGCGATGACTCTCAGCTAGAAGAAGCCAAACTTCGTTTCGACAAAATCAAATCCAAATTCGAACAAGTTTTCTCTTCTTTGCTCGATCTCCAGGTTTTCTTTTAAATAAAAGTTATCTCTCTTCGATTTCACCCGAAATTTTGCTAAATTCGTAAATTGAAATTTTGTTCTTTGATTTTGGGATTAGGTCGAGTTAATTTGATCGGAGAACATATTGATTATGAGGGGTACTCGGTGTTGCCAATGGTGATTAGACAAGACACGGTTGTTGCGATCAGAAAGAGAGGTGGAGATGAAGAGAAAATTCTTCGAATTGCGAATCTTAAGGATGAAAAATACTCAATGTGCACTTATCCTGCTGATTTTAACCAGGTTTTATTTTGTCTCTTCTATTGTTCTGATTACGTGAGTTTATTAGTTTTATTTAATTTAATTTGATTTTTTAAAAAACAATTTCTTTCTCACTATTTAATTACTTATTTTTAGTTTAATGGGTCATGACACAATAATTTAATGGCATATAGTTTTTGTTTTGCTCTTTGATTTTGTTAATGATTTCTCTATTAATTTGACAATTGGGAGCAGAAAGGCAAAATGCTGGTACAGATTTTATTAGCTAAAGTAGCTTCACATCACATAAATGTAATAGTGAAAGTTTGATGTATCTTTTCTGGGTTGTGATCTGTTCAAGATGAATTGACAGTGTGTGCTTGTGCTATTAATCATGTGAAAGTACGTTTGCGGAAGCGACTGGCATGATGGGATTAGGTGGATTGGTTGAGATAGGATGAGGGAAGATAAGCACTTGATTATGGGAACATGGGTTTGGACTTTGGACACTAGAATGGAGAGAGTAGTTTAACTCCAAATTTTTGCTTAAGCTGGCAAGTGCTTCAATACTTTTTAATTTTCGACTCTATGAACCACTTAGCTTAAGGACAAGTTTTTCGTGAGGGAATTGCCTAATAAATTTTGCTCTATTGTGCTAAGCAGGAACTTGACTTGAAGAATCTCATGGGTCACTATTTCATTTGTGGGTAAGACCTCGATATTTAGATCATCATGTTTATCAGTTAGAGTGTTTCGCAGCATAGATTCTTTATACTACAATTATAAGCTTAGAAGTTTGTCGGATTGTTTGTCTTCTAGAGTTCATGCTGATGCAACTTTTTCTATAGAGTTCGTTTTAGAAATGTTCTATATATGTGCAGGTATAAAGGCTACTATGAATATGCCAAATCAAAAGGTGTAAATGTTGGTGAACCTGTAGGCCTTGATATTCTGGTAGATGGAACAGTTGCAACTGGTATATTTATCTTCTGTTCCTTTAAAATTAATGCTGTCACTGCAACAGCTAAGTTTAAGGATAACTAAAGAGAAATGTTCTTTGTAATATGAGCTGGTTTTGCCATTTTCTATTATTCAGGTTCTGGATTGTCAAGCTCAGCAGCATTTGTTTGCTCTTCTACAATTGCTATAATGGCTGCTTTTGGGGTGAACTTTCCTAAGGTACCCTCTATAGTCCATTAAATTTCTCATGCTGTTCATCACCTGATTGGTTTATTGGATAGATTCTATATCATTGAGTGTGAGCAAACAATTTCAGAAAATTCTTTGAGTGTGATGGAACTATATATGAAGTAATTTACTAGACAAAGAAGCTAGTGACTGAAACAGTGAAGGCTATGGACCTCTATTCTTTCAAATAGATGACCTGCCAAGTAATAGACTTTTAAATGTTTCATCATCTTCTCATCGGGCTGTATCTATGTCTTAAAAGTTCTTCTGAGATCACTGAATAAGAGCACTCCTTCACCAACTGTCACTGGTACAGAAGAAGCTCTGGATGCGAACTTGTGTCGGAAACTTTTTGTCTTAATACGCTACTGGAACTTTTGCCTGTGCATAAGGAAAGCCAATTGTATGAGGACTGGTGTTCCAAAATCATAACCTTTTATGTGTTTTCATGTGCTGCTCTCTTTGTAGCTTTTATCATCTCAAGTCGCTATGAGATGGAACAAAATGCGTTATGCTTAGGTTCTATACTGATGTACTGTTCCCTCTTTTCTGTCTACCTTTGTCTTGGTTGCAATATAGGTTCCTATATATTTATCCTTTTTCCTGATTTCATCTTCTTTTTTGCAGAAAGAAATTGCACAACTCACTTGTGAATGTGAGCGCCACATCGGGACACAGTCTGGTGGAATGGATCAGGTTGATAATCATGTTGTTATTAATGAGGATATCATCTGAATTTCGAAGGATTGGACTTGATGCTAAATTTGCAACATTACTTACTTAATGGGACTCACTTACTATATGCTTTTCTTGAACATTATTGCAATAATGTGTGTAGAGGTTTCCCGTTAATAGGAGTTCCTGAGATACAATCTTTTTGCAAAATAAAATAAATTTGAATGTTGAACTTTGTAGGCTCATGACTTGCAAATGGGGAAGAGGGGGGGGGTCGCTTCATGTAAAAAAATTGAGCATCATAACGTTACCCACTTTAATGACGTGTAAGCTAGAGGATTGAGCTCTCTTATAATTGAATCTCTTCCATCAATTATAAATTATGTCCCTGCTTGATTCTAGGACACTGGTTTCTCAGTTTTAAACCATTATTATCTCAATTAAACTGTGAGAAGAGTTCCATTTGTATACTTAGATTTTCTATGGAAACTTAACTAATAGAGATTCTGTACTCATGTAAAGCCTAAATTATTTTGCTCTGGATCAGTTCCGGTCTCTGGTTGCTTTTTGAGTCTGTAATGGGCTCTCCTACGCGGTAGATTCTGTGTAATATGAAAAGCCTCCCAAGATTCTTTTAGCTTTATGTCAATACATCTAGACCTTTGGATTTGTAATTGCAAACTTTGTCAAAAAGTTTTTATTGACTGTTATTTCTTCTATTTCCCCCTTCTCATTGTAGTGTTTTTCTTTGTCTTCACTTTATAGGCAATCTCTGTCATGGCCCAGACTGGATTTGCAGAGTTGATAGATTTTAATCCTATTCGTGCAACTGATGTGAAACTTCCTGCAGGGGGATCATTTGTAATAGCCCATTCATTGGCAGAATCGCAGAAAGCTGTCACTGCTGCCACAAACTACAACAATCGCGTTGTTGAATGCAGACTTGCTGCAGTGAGTTGATTTTCATGTTGACTTAAATGCTCAGAATTATTATTTTGATGCTTGCGGAATTATTCGTTCTGCACTAGTTATATATTGTGATTGACACAAGTTTATGCCTGTAGCTGAGGATTAAGAAGGGACGTTCTAGAATATTGTCCTGCTACAATTATTAGGATTAATACTTGAATTATTGTTACAATTTTGATTTGTGCAGCTATTTGACTCACTAGTTCATGTGTTTAACTTCTGCAGATTGTGTTGTGTATTAAGCTTGGAATGAACCCAAAAGAGGCAGTATCCAAAGTCAAAACTCTTTCTGATGTTGAAGGTCTGTGTATGTCCTTTGCTGGCACTCGTGGCTCCACTGATTCTGTACTAGCTATCAAGGTATAGACCCATGCATATCTTGCTAACTGTAACTGTGCTGTACTAAATGCATGACCAATGGTTTAGTGGTTTTTTGATCTTCTATGACTGGATATTAGAATATATTAGATTACCATTAATTAGAAATAAGTTCAATTATGGGCAAAGTTGGTCACTTAATTTGGTAGTATTTTTTTGAATTAACCAGGTTCCTCATATCGTGTTGTTCCTCATATCGTGCTGCACTACAAATTACCAAGTTTGTAGCTGGGTCAGATTTTTATCTCACTCTTATTCACCACATTTTTGATGATCTAATTCTTCCTTTTTGCACCAGGAGATTTTGAAAGAAGAACCATATACTGCTGAAGATATTGAGAAGATCACAAATGAAAGTTTGCCATCAATCTTTAGTGACTCACCATCTTCTTTGGATGTTCTGAAGGCAGCTGAACACTACAAGTTGCATCAGGTAAAGTGATATAATACTACTGATGGAGCTTTTCTCAGTACTCAACGGTCTACGACTTTTGATTGTTTGGGGCTCTGCAACTTTATTTTCACGTCTTAGATCTTGTCATGGTCGTCAAATATCTCTCTGATTTTATCCGTTGGTTTTATATCCTATTTGGACAACATGCTGGTTGTTTTGTATTCACCAATGGTTGTCATCTATGTTTAACATTTAGCTCTGTATATTTTGCATTTTATCATTGTCGGGATAGATTCACCAAAATGTATCCCTTGCTCAATTAGTGCATTGATTGATCTTCACATTTTGGATATTGGCTGCCTTCTCTATCTCCTTCCTTTTTTCCCTTAGTGTCCATCAAAATTGTCTTCGCATTTTAGGATTATGATACCTCTTCTTTTACCTGATCCATTACTAAGATACAGCACATTTGACTTGTTTAAGCGACCATTGTTTATTATGGATCTTTTTGAAGTCATCGGGGTCATGTCCGGTTCTTTCTGTATGGTGAATCTCTCTTTTGCTGGTCTAGGCTTCAATCATGAAGGGGCTTTTTGGTAAGAGGTTTTCAAGAAAGAGAAAGGGAATTGTTCCTCTTGTTTCTCTTTACTTGTTTGGTTCAGCATTCATTCATTTCCTCTCCCCACATCTCCTTATGAAGTTGCTCCAAACTCCTCCAGCTGGATTACCCACCACAGGTTACACCATATGCAGCATATACAATCCAATCCACACCACCATCTCCACTTCATCATTGCCAGTGTCATCCCCATGACTACTTAAAATTGCTATTAAGGCTACAATCTTTCTAACTCATGGCTTATGTTATGATTCTCTAATTCCGCCTGTTGTGCTGCACACGTGCTCATCATTCACCATTGTGGTAGTTACCAGTCATTTTTCCTTTTCAGAGCATGCTGTGATCCTTAATCTCCTTTTTGCAGAGAGCCGCTCATGTGGACTCTGAAGCCAAGAGGGTATATGGTTTCAAGGATACAGTGTCATCGGATTTGAGGTAAGTTAAATGTAGTCATTAGCTGAACACAGCCTTTGGTTACCCTCTTCTTTTATGTTAAAAATCATGTGAAAGCCTGCATGCCTCTCATTATGTGTAAGGCTGTCATAACCTTATGGACAAAACACATGAAGATATCCTTAGCAGACTTACACCATTACCGATAAATTCATTAATTTTTTTTGTTTTCTATCAGCTGTAACTCAAATCAGAGTTGTATTATTAGTCTTTCTGATTCTTACATTGTCTTTGCAGTGAGGAGGATATGCTTAAGAAGCTTCGTGACCTTATGAACAAGAGTCATTATAGCTGCAGTGTTCTCTATGAATGCAGGTATAAATGCATTAGCTCCTAGTAGTGATGCTATGTTAAAGTTCAAATGACTTGTTCAATGATGTCATCCTGTTTTTCTTAACTGCGTAGAGCTGACTTTTTTAGGTTGAACCAAGAGCAGTGCTTCAATGTCCATTTTAAATGTAATGAAACTATATTACGATTTGATAATGAGCTGAAAATGCATGAGATTTGATAGGGATGAGGAAACACGTATCGTGGCAAAACATTCTTTGTCAAAAACCTAGCATCATTTTCTGTCAAAAATCTAGCTCCATTCTTCAGTTTTTTTTGTCCAAGTGAAATTAATAGAACACCTGAATTTGAATTCTCAATGGATCAAGAGAAAATTTGAACACCTTAACTAACTTTTTTATTTTCATATTATCTATCACTAAAATATCCCTGCACTACCATTGTTCAGTTTTAAGTAGTAATGCAGTTTTACTTGCCAATTCTAGTATCAATGTTATAATGTGCTAGATTCAATGCTAAATGGTAAATATGAAATTGGAAAGTAGGACCAAATTAACAAATAAATTTTTCTTTCATGCTTTATGATTAATTGATCTTCTCTATTCCTTTGGTGCTGATCATCTAAACAGTTGTCCCGAGTTGGAAGAACTTGTGAAAATTGCTCGCGACAAAGGTGCTCTTGGGGCCAGGTTGACAGGTGCTGGATGGGGTGGCTGCACAGTTTCTCTGGTAAAGGAAAGTGATGTACCACATTTTATCCTTCATTTGAAGGTATGTTCAAACTAAACACTCCAGAGAGCTAGTAGAATTTCAAGGTGCGCACACCAAATACTTATATCTGACTAGTTTATTTGTGTTTTCATCAGGAGCACTTCTACCAATCAAGGATTGACAAGGGTGTGATCAATAACGACGACCTCGGTTTATATGTTTTTGCTTCAAAACCAGCCAGTGGTGCTGCTATCTTTAAGTTTTAGTCTTGTCTCTTTTTCTTCTAGTTAATGATTGTAGTTATTTCTACTCCTGAGTTTTATGTATATTATTTACATTTTTGGAGTGAATTCGAAAATTTCCTAATTTAATAAAAGATCGTAAATGAAGGTGTGTGCTGCTGGTACATGTATGAGATCGACGTGTTCTTTCAGGATTGTGTATTTGGATCCTGGAAGTTATCTTAGCTTGACGCATATGACATTATGATTTATGATTTATGATAATGCTTGGGTCGTAGGTAAGTGTCTTCTAAGTAAAGTTATTTTCCCATCATTGAAACTAGTTTTCTACAAGTGAGAAATAGTTCAGATACAAAGCTGATCTAACATTAGTAAACTTACTACTAAAATATCCATTTCCATATAAGGAAATAAATCTTGGCTAGGTTCCATGGGCAGTGTGAAATCAACTCCAACCGTTAGTTCTATAGTAAATGTGAATCACAAGTTAGAGCGAGAAAACTACAGCCCGAAACTTATTCCTTAGTCTCAAAAAGAGATTATTACAGAGATAGAAATTTGCATAGAAATCTCTAGTCTAAACAAAGTACTTAGGAGCTCTCAAACAAACTTATCAGCTAGGAAAATTAATATCTACAGAACCTCTAGAACATACTGGAGTTTATGTACAAGAAAGAAGAATGTAAAAGTAGGAATAACCATAAATTAAGAGGCAGTGATATGTTACTATTTATATACCATCGTAATATTTCATAAATTACACAAAATACCATATGATAATTTTTGGTAGATAATGTAAAAGTAGGAATAACAAACAATTGATGGAATACTCTTTAAAAAAAGATGAGAGAGAAAAAAGTAGAGAGAGAAAGAGAAAAGAAAGAAGAAAAAAGCCCCAATTCAAAGCCATTGAAAACCAGAAAATCTAGAAACCCTAGGACCCCGAAAATTCCCCAATTTGATTGTGTGAACGGCAAAGTCAATCAAAATGCAAAATTCTGCCTAATTCCAGCCATCTCCCATCTGCTAGTGGCTCTTGTAGTAATCAAGGGCTTCCAATTCTCAAATTTTAGCTTAGTTCAGTACAAAACTGTTCCCCCAAGTGGGGTTGTTCCTCGAAATCAATACATAATATCTGTGAAGTTTAATCCTTTCGTCTTGGATTTTTCGCAGATTAAGAATTCTTCTATCGTTCTAAGTATTCCGATCCAATCTGTTAAGTGGATTAAAGGATTCATTTTCCTCCCTTTCAAATTTAAGTCGGGATTTCAGTCTAGGGTTTTTCGGGTGTTGGTTTCCTTTTTGTGTTGTGATTCTCTTTGGTTGTCTCTTTCATTATGGGCTGTGGATTTTTCGTCTTCTATTAAGATTTATGGATCGTTGCTGCTCATCTCTTCTGCAGCTTCGGTTGTCTCATTTTTCTTATGTTCCAATGATTTTACAAAATCATCTGCTGACTTCTACTGCTGTTGCGTCGAGCGTGATTGTCCTTCTCTCAGTTGCTCCTTCTTCTCCCCTAATGGTGGTTCTCTTCGGTGTGGTGTTTATGGTGGTTTTACCACTGCATTTAGGTGTTCCGTCAAAGATTCGAAGTCTTATGGCTTGCCCCTGCTCTTGCAAGGGATTATGGTAGTTGTTATCATACCGTGGGACTCCAGAATATTTGTTGAAGACAATGGGTTTTCCAAATCCATCTTTAGATGCTACTCCAGATCATGTGTTATGTTTATGGTCCTTCGAAATGCTGGAAGTGAGGTACACTTCCATATCTTAGAAAATCTTTCAATAATGAAATTCAGTTTAGAAGGTGGTGAGATCTTAATCTTTCTTTATTCGGTTATACTCTCATCACTTGTGGGCTCAAATATGGAACTATCTAGCTCTCGTGTTATGGTTATCAATTTGAAAGTTAAGAAGGAATCTCGATTTCTTCAACACTTAATTTTAATTGAAGTTTTTTGGTTACTTTCATTGTCTGTGAATCCTCTTATGTGGAAGTGGAAGTGGCTATGTTTAATCTATATTGCTAAGTTTACTTTAGCCCTATTTTATGGTGGTTCCGCCACCATGCTGCGGTTTTCCGGAGCAGTATTACAGTATTGCAGCCTGTCGCTTCCTATAAACAAGTCTATGTTAGCTGTTCTTCTGTCGCTGTGCTTGAGAACTTATGTTTGCCCACTTTTAGAAAAAGTTTTTACAGTAGCTTTTTGTTTGGCATTTGGTGAGATGTTTAACTTCTTTCCATCTAGTATAATGTCTTATCTTATGTGCTTGATTATGAAAATTTTTAATCCCTGTGAGTTTTTCATAAACTTGCAAGTAATGAAGGAAATTCGATTCCTTCTAAAGGTTATAATAATTAGCTACTCTTCATTTCTTAAAGTCTGTGTGAGTCTAATGTTTTGGAATTGGTTAAGTTTCCACCATATAGAAATGGTTGTCTTAGTCCTCAAATATAATTCTATTAAGCTAGCTATCTATGAAGTTTTTTTATTGTCCAATCTAGCAAAATCCAAGCTAGACTACAGAAGTTATTGGATTGGATTTTGTTGGTTGTTTTACAAAAAAAAATTATGTTATAAAAACTCCATTCTAGGCCACAGAAGCTATTGGATTGGAGATGTTTTCATTATAATGCCATTTGTGGCTTCCCAGAATTTATTTATTTACTCCATTCTAGGCCCCAGAAGCTATTGGAATGGAGATGGTTATTGCGCCCATCTTGTGCCTATAGAAGGCTTTAATTATTGTTGGTATGAGATTCCTTTGAAGAGTTTGCTATATGAGTATTTACAAGCAATTGCTGAAGATTGGATGTGTGATGGCCTTTTGTTGATTATTTTTTATTACATTCTCTTGCAGAAGACCAGATGGATGATTATAATTACAGGGTATTCTGATTCTTTCCATAATATTTTTATGAATAGTTATAGTTGTAGTGTTATATGCTTAAAGTTGGAAGACTTGAGGAACTTTGATCCTCTTTCGAAGAATAAGTTTGTATCTGAGTTCTTTATTGTAGAATTTAGGTGCTTTATGCTTGGGCAATTGTTCACTTCTGCCTCCCAATTCTTTTTGGAGTGTAAGTATTATTCTACCCTCAAGTTCAGGTTTGCAGAAAGGTATGAAAAGGGGCAAGACTTAGTTAAGTCTTGTCTTCCATCAGTATATGTGTTATGAATATTAGTTGTTGGAACATCAGAGGGTGTAGAAGGCACCTTGCTATGGAGGAGGTTAAAGTTTTTTGTAAGTCTAATAATGTTCAGATTATGATGTTATGTGAAACTAAAGTGCAAACTCCTCCCTTTGAGGGGAGCATTAGACATTGTGGGTTTCAACATTTTGACTACCTCCCAACTTTTGGGTTGTCTGGTGGAATTTGGTTGATGTGGAAGGACAATGCTAGCAACCCTTATCTTTTGTCAGTCATTCATAAATCTGGTAGATTTATGGCTTGTAACATATCCATTTTATCTATGAATTGTTCCTTTGTTGCTGTTTTCATATATGCGCCTCCTTCTTATGCATTGAAACAAGAATTTTGGGAGGAGTTGATATCTTATCTAAGCTCTTTAAGTTCTCCTTTTATCTTACTAGGAGATTTTAATGAATTAAGTTCTAGTAGTGATAAATTGGGCGGTGCAGGATTTAAATTTTCCCGCCTTAACTATATGAACTTGTTATTTGCATCCATAGAGTGTGTTGAATTACCTTTTGAAGGTAGTGTCTATACTTGGAGGAAGAAACCTCATGGTCCGAATAACATATTAGAAAGATTGGATAGAGGTGTGGTTAGTTTAGAATGGATGACTTTGTTTCCAAATTCTAAAATTAAACATCATAATTTCTCTTCTTCGGACCATTGTCAGATTTCAGTCTCTTTAAAATTAAGTCAAGGAAGAAAATCTCCTCCTTTTAGATTCAATAAATTGTGGTCATCTCGTAAAGATTTTGATTGTTTGATAAAAAAACGTGGAGTACTCGTTTTCAAGGTTCACATATGTTTTGTTTTACCCGAAAATGTAAACTTTTAAAAGAAAAGGCAAAAGTATGGTCTACTACTCGATTTGGTAATATATTTCGACAACTTACAATAGTTGAGGATAAAATTAAGATTATACAAGAAGAATTAGTTATGAATGAAGATTCTCCTCGATTAATAGCATTGCAAAATAAATTTTTAACTAAGCGAGAATAAACTTTTGCATTTTCGGGATTTACATTGGAAAATCAAAGCTAAATCCAACCATATTAAACTTAGTGATGCGAATACTAAATATTATCATGCATGTGCTACAATTAGAAGAAATCGTAATTTAATAAATTCTATTCAAGATGCCCAAAATGATTCCATAACGAATCCATCTCGGATCGAAGAATGTATAACTAATGCCTTTAGACAACGATTTACAAGCAACCCCTTGTGCTCATTTGATAGAAATGAGGATCTTAATTTATTAGAAAGAATAATATCGAGATGAAGATAATGAATGCCTTTGTATGGATGTAACCTTTGAGGAGGTTAAGATAGCCACTTTTGACTTAGCTCCGGACAAATCTCCGTGTCCAGATGGTTTTCCCCCTTTCTTTTTCCAAAAGTATTGGTCGTTAGTTGGAAGATCTCTCTTTAGGGTCAGTTAAAGCTTTTTTTCACTCGGGTAATCTTCTAAAGGAAATAAATCATACTTTCATTACTTTAATTCCAAAGATAGATAATCCATCAAATCCAAATCATTTTCGTCCTATAAGTTTATGTTCCACTATCTACAAGATAATCTCAAAAATAATGGCTAATAGGCTAAAAGAAGTGTTAGGTAAGATTATTCATCCTTTGCGGGGGCGTTTGTCCCGGAAAGGCTTATTCAAGATAATATTTTAATAGCACATGAAGTTTTTCATTCTTTTAAAAACAAAAAGGGTTCGAGAGGGATGGATAGCTATAAAGTTAGACATGGAAAAAGCTTATGATAGATTAGAATGGGATTTTATTTTTATTGTCTTTGAGAAATTGGGTTTTAGTACTCGTTGGATAAACCGGTTACGTCGGTGTATTACTACTGTGTCTTTTTCGGTTTTAGTAAATGGTATTCCAGGAGAGACTTTTTCCCCCTCTAGGGGTATTAGACAAGGTGATCCTCTATCTCCCTATATTTTTATTTTATGTGCGAAATTCTAGCTCGTAGGTTCCACCAAGCTAGTCTTACAGGAACTAAGTCAATAGGAGTTAAATTAGGATACTCGAGAATTAAAATTCCTTTTTTGACTTTTGCAGATGATACTATGATTTTTGCTAAAGCCTCTGAGGAAAGTTGCTACTCTATTAAAGATATTTTAGATAACTATTGTGCTATGTCGAGTCAATCGGTTAATTTTCATAAATCCGCATTCCGAAGTGTACTCAGAATGTCTCCGAAAATGTGTCTAAGAATTTTGCTAGTATTCTTCAAATGGAAGAGACTTTTTCTTTAGGCAAATATCTCGGGATGCCCAATTATATGTACTAAAGTCACAAATGATACGTTTGTGGATGTGCAAGAAAAAGTTACATCCCGGTTGACAAAGTGGAAAGCGAACTCTTTATCTCAAGCGGGAAGAAGCTGTTCTTATCCAGTCTAATTTAGCAACTAAAGCCAATTATCGATGCAAAGTTTTACTTTACCTTCTTCTATTCTATCTTCTTTAGATAAACGCTATAGGAATTTCTTTTGGAATAAAGTTTCGGATGCGAAATCCCCTAACTTGATAGGATGGGATAAGATTTGCAAACCAAAAAAGTTTGGAGGTTTGGGTCTTAGAAAAGCTAAAACTAATAATATTGCTCTTCAATTCAAACTTCTCCGGAAAATTTTAACTTCTCCCGCTAATTTGTGGGTAACTCTTGTTCAAAGGAAGTATTTAAAAGGGGAAAGTTTGTTTAGTTATAAAATTAAAGCAAATGTCTCGTGGCAATGGAGAAAACTTATGAATTTGAGAAGCTCTTTTAAAAAAGGTATAAGGTGGAATGTGGGGAATGGTGATTCGATTTCTTTCTGGTATGATAATTGGGTTTATGACTACCCAATAGCTGACATCTGTCCAGTTATAGGTAATTGGGAAAATGTTAAAGTTAATCATTTTATCACTCTAGATCGTCAATGGGATAAGTTTCTTTTAGCTCAATTTTTACCTTTAGAGGTTGTCAATGACATTATTGTTATTTTTATTCCTAGAAATGTAATTCCCGATAAAATGTGTTGGGGTTTGTCTTCCGATGGGATTTATTCGGTTAAATCGGGGGTAGAACTTCTTCAGGGTCTGAACACTCAGGTGGTCGAGCCGTCTGCTTTTCAGTGGATTTGGAAGTTGAAAGTTCCTCCTAAAATCAAATTCTTTCTATGGAAAATTTGTCATAATGGTCTTCCTACAAAGAAAAGATTAGAACTAAGTCATATTTTTCTTCCTATGGAGTGTGTTTTTTGCAATTTCCATACCGAAGATGTTGCTCATATTTTTTCAAAATGTCCTTTTGTTAAAGATGTTTTTGAGGAGCTTCATTCTCATATGGATTGGCCTGTTCCGGTAGTATTAGTGACAAGTATGTCGTTTGTAGATTATTTAGGTCTTCTTAAAGGGGGTTACTCTTTGGGCGATATTGAGAATTTTGCTATTATCCGGTGGTTTATTTGGTATAGCGAAATGATATTATTTTCCGACAGGATTCCTGCTCTCCTTCTAAAGTTAGTATGATGATCAGAGCTTTTGTAGATAAGGTTAGAAGATTTGGAGCTTCAGTTGAGGATTGTGATTCTCATTTCCATTTTAACCAGCCAAATAATTTGAGTTCAAATTCTGTCAAGCCTAAGGTTAAAGATCAAGTGGTTTGGAATCCTCCTGCGCCTGGGTATTCTAAACTTAATTTTGATGGTTCTAAGCTCCCCAATGGTCAAGCCTCTTTTGGTTTTATTATAAGGGATGACCAAGGCAATATTATGCTGTGTGGCGCTGGGGCTCTGGATAGTTCGGTGTCTATTCTGGTTGCGGAAGCTAGAGGTTTGAGGGAAGGTATTAGAGGGGCTATTTCTTTGGGGTTGAAAAATATAGTGATAGAGGGGGATAACTTGGCGGTTATTCAGTCCATTAAAAATATTTGGAAAATTCCTTGGACTATTAATGCTATTATTTTAGATGCAGGTGAAGATTTAAAGGTGTTTGAAGACGTTCAAATTCGGCACGTGTTTCGGGAAGCTAATCTGCTGCGGATTGGGCGCTCACAGGGGTCATACTACGATGAATCTTACCTACTGGTTTGAAGTTTCTGATTTCCCTTTCTCTGTAATCATCCGCAAGGATGCTTTAGGGTGGCCCACTATGTGGAAACCTCCCTAGTTGTTTGTTTCCTTTGTAAAAAAAAAAAAAAAAAACAAACAATTGATGGAAAAAGACTGATTAGTAAAGTGTCCAACCTCACATAAAGAGTGATGAGAAAGATAAGATATAGTTACTAAAAGGAGCAACATCACATAGTAAGTAATTGAGTAATTATTCATAATCATAGTACAAATTAGAGGACTAATTCATCAACATTACATAGTAAGTTTCAATCAGGTCCAATAAGTTCCAATCAAGTTCAACCAGGTCCAATAAGTTAAATCAGGTCCAATAAATTCAGTTCAGTTCAGGGTTATTCAGGTGAAGAGGACGCACCCTAAATTGAAATAGATAAATTGTTGTAAGTGCGTCTCACATAAAATTATGTGAAATTTAATTATAAAGTTTAAGTATATCTAAGGTGCACTCTCTTTACCTTAAAAAATTAAAATTTAAAACTACTCAAATCCAATCAAGTTTAAATAAAAGGTTAAGTCATGTTTGATAAATTTAATTTAAATAAGTTTAGGTGAAGAAAAGGATGCGCCTCATATGTATGTATTGTCTAAGTCTCTAATTAAGCAATATAATTACTCCTATAACACTACAAATTCAATAGTTATCTTTTTTTAGGGGATAATATCATAATAGTTATCGTAGTTTTGGTTAGTTGGGCTAACATTACCAAGAGGCAGCCAACTAAAATTCCAAGGAGCTACTACCAAAGGAAAAGAAGTAAAGCAAACAAACAAGATGAATCTTTTATTTGTTCGTGGGCCATGGAAAAGTGAAAACTCTATTATTCCTGATAGTGGGCAAGATGCCCTCTAATGGATAGTGTTTTATCATCCCTCCATTCTCAGTCTTCATTTGAGTCTCGCACCTTTCATTACTTGCTACTCTATGTGTCTACTTGATAGAGTTTTTTTTTTTTTGAGTAAAACTACTTGATAGAGTTAAATGTCAATCTTTTCTCATGAAGAAAAAGAAATCAACCTTTTAGTATTTTCAATTTATACATAGGATGCCACATTTAATTATCAAATTATATGGTGCATTTAGTAACATCAAACACAATTCTCCTATTTTAAGGTTCATCAATTGACCCGTAAATTAAGGTTTATGAAAATGAAATTTTAATTGGATTCAAATGATAAGTTATGTGTCTATAGGATCGAAATATTATTGCCGAAAAGACGTTTGTGTTTTTAGATGAACTTCATATACTAAATTTTTTAATATATATTCTAATATATTTGTCTTCACAATAGTACTCCCTCTGTTTTCTTTTGTTCCTATTTGGAATCTTTTTGTGAGAGGAAATTGATCAAAGTAGGAATAACTTTCGAAAACGGAGGGAGTACATAATTAGATACCACTCTAAGACATATTTAACTCCTTTTTTATTCTATCCAAGTGAGTAGCAGGTAGTACGTGGATGTGGGTTCAAATGGATCAATTTTGCTCCATGGTGTATCTTATGATATCAGGGCAATCAAAAGGTGGAGAGAAAAAGGGGACGGGGGTTGTGACTTGTGTGTAGAGTTTGGACTATTGGTACTATAATGTCCCTTCAAATTTTTCCATCCTTAATTTGTAAAGTCATAATGATTAGAAAGGCTAGTACATTATAAAGTCCTGTTATAGAAGTCTTCCAGTTAAACTTATCCCTCCAAAAAATACAGCAAAAAGAACAATGTGAAGCCTGAAACTTAAAGCATTATAGCAATGTCCTGAAACGACATCATCGTCGTTCCAAGCCTTCTATGGCACTTGCAACTTGCATCCAAGAGTAGACTACCAAGAGTACCACTCACACACAAACCCACTAAAATAATACAGTGGGTTACTTGTACTACGATTTAACAATCAACTCCCACACTAAACCAAGCTTCAAAAAAAAAAACAAAGCTTCAAAAAGACTAAGCAAATATCAGCTTCCAAGTTTATCATATTCTACAATAGTAATTCAACTAGTATGCCTATGGCACAAATGAAGCATAGATAAACCTAGAAACAAGCCTAGATTATATAGAAACAAATAATCACAAATGAAACCTAGCAACAAACAAGTTAATGTCAAGAACATGGGAAAGAGTCCAGCTATTTCACAAACTATTCGGTGAAGAACAAAACTTTCTTATCCTCTTTTTCTTTTTTCCTTTTTGACTTTTGTTGATTTTACTTAACAAATAAACATAGCAATTTTTGCACATCCACAAATCATGTTTCCACATCCAAAGCTTATATTTACACATCTTAAGCTTATATTTGCAGATTCAAATTGCATATTTGCACATCTCCAAAATTATGTTTGAATAGTATGCTTGCACTGTTGCACATCCACAAGTATATTGAACTTTCAAAACCTATACTTGCACATCCAAAATATGTGTTTGCACGAACGGAAATTTAAGTTGCAAAAAAAAGAAAGGGCAAAATAGACAATATTCAATGTTGTTCACCACCAAAACAATTTGGTATTTAGCCCTTTTCCCTGGGAAAGGAACTAATACTTTGCATCAATCACCGACTATTATCTCAATGACACTGATCACTCTAAGCAAACATTAAACTTCCACAGAACACAGCCACATAAGAAATGCCCTTCTGAAAGTTCTCCTAAATTCTCCGAGTAATCTCGCCGAACCCTAGTCATTAAATTAAGGTACTATGATTAGTAGAGTTCCCTCCAAACCCTGGTCATTAGAATAAGGTACTACAATCAGTAGCATCTCTAACCTGAATATACTACAATAAACATCAAGGCTCACCCTCAAAATTATCAGATCGCTTCACCAAAGAAACATTAACCCTAAACTAAAGAAATCTCCAACTAACCATTTTCCACACAGTGTACCCTAGAGACTAGAGCAATCAACCCAACAATTATAACGACTAAACACTTGTATAATAAAAGCACGCAAAAAACTAACTCATAAAAACTCTGCTCATAATATTGCAAATTAAGAAAAACAAAATCCTAAACCCTAAATGGAACAAAATCAATCAAACAGCAAGCTCCTACCAATTTTTGCCTCCCTTTTGAGAAAGAAGAAACACGCATACATTACACACAATCATACTTCAAAGAGGTAGATCATAATGACAACCCTATACCCTAATGTTTTGTCCTGCTCTAACACACAAAGAAACATCAAATGCACAATTTCTTGATTACTTACATTACAACCTAAGATAGGACCAAATTCACAGAGTATTGAATTGGATTCATTATTCAACAAGGATGATCGTCTCTCCTTCCAGCAAACAACCCTAACGCACCATCAACAGAAACGGGCTCCCCCAACAGCGAAGCAAGTAGATTAATATGATATCCCTGACCAATAATAGGCATGTAATGCCCAACCCTAAACAGTAATCATTTTCCACCCAAAGTACTGTAACCTAGAGCAATAAAACCCCGCAATCATCCAAATTAAACACTTAAACACTATAACCATGGAAAATTATTACCACCTCATAGAAATTACAATAGCATTAAGCATCAGAAACCACCAAATCAAACAGCAAATATTTCCTCCCCTTAGAGAACGAACGAACACGCAAACATAACACACACGATCATACTTCAAAAAGATAGATCATAACGACAACCCTAAACCTAATGTCTGTTTTGGCTTCCTTAATTACTCACAACACAACCTGAAATCGGACCAAATTCATACAGAATTGAACTGGGATTGATTATTTAACAAGGATCATCGACTCATCCTCCCTCCTTCCACCCAACAACCCACCCGCACCCACCAACTAAAGCGGCACACACGACAACAAAGCCAGTAGATTAACATGATGTCCTAACCATTTTCCACCCACTACCATAGAGCAATCAACCCACCAACAATCTACAAAAAAGCATGCATAAAAATAACATTAAACATGAGAAAGCAGTCAATATGAAATATAATCCGAAAGTCGAAACATTTTAAGTAGTTACTAAACCAAAAATCTGATGATTTTCACCATCTTAAAACCACTAATAATAAGTAATAATTCATACGAAAACCTAAACAACACAAGCAATCCTGTTGGTAAAACTTAACGGTAAGATTTCTGGAACCTAGCACGAGCACCACGTCCACCAAACTTCTTAGGCTCACAACGACGAGGATCAGCAACAAGTAAAGTACGATCATACCTTACCAAGATGTCCTTAATCTCCTTCTTTTGTTGTTCATCGACAAATTTCTGGTAGTACGCGACCAGTGCTTTGGCGATGCTTTGACGGATGGCGTAGATCTGAGAAGTGTGACCACCTCCTTTGACACGGATCCGCATATCGACACCATTGAACTTGGAGCGACCCAATAGAAGGATGGGCTCGAAAACCTTGTAACGGAGAATCTCAGGCTGGACTAGCTCGATTGGGGTACCGTTGATCTTGATTAGGCCACGACCGGTTTTACAGTAGGTAACGGCGACTGCTGTCTTTTTGCGACCGAAGCATTGCACTGAGTGCACTGCGGCGGCGGCGGGTGCTGTGGCTGCCATTCTTATGGTTTCTTTTTTTTGTTTTGTTTTGCCTATTCTCTCTCCTCTCACGAATAATGTTAGTGTTATAGGGTTTTGTAAGGGGTGAGCCGGTGAGGAGAGATGAGACAGGAGTTTAATGCAGCTTTGGGCTTCGGGATTATATTGGGCCTGCGTTCTCAATCTATACTCGCAGCTTTTGTTTGGGGGTCAATTGAGAAGGAATCTTGACCATGTAATTTATTTCAATGGTCATAATTGAGATTTAAATTTGACAATTGTATTTATATATATTTTTTGAGGTAGATGTGAATGATTTCTGAAATATATGTGCATATTTTGTGAATTTAATGTGCATGTGTGTTTTTATGTTTGAATATGTATAACTTTTTAATTACGGTTTTTTCACTAAATACCCCCGACAATTCACAAAATTCACCATATACCCTCAATGTTTCAGATATTCACCATATATCCTTGAGTTTCCGAAAACGTTCACCAAATGCCCTTTTACTAGCGGCAGTTAACTCGTCGTTAGCGTTACGTACAATTTTGCCTTTATTAACCCCCTAACACAAACCCTAACCTCCACCCAAACCCTAACTCAAACCCTAACCCTAATCCTAACCCCTAACCCTAGTGTGTTTCTTGTGCATATTTTGTGAATTTAATGTGCATGTGCGTTTTTATGTTTGAATATGCATAAGCATAACTTTTTAATTAATTGGGCATAATATTTGAAGTAAATGTGTCTAAGATTATCAAAAAGGAAAAACTCATCGTAAAGGTTTCGAAGATCGTTTTATGCTTCAATCTCAGACGAGACAAATTGATTGAACATGGATTTTGATAAATTAAGTAGTGTTTTGGTTTTCAATTTATTGGTGTTGAGGATGAATTGGAGCCTGCTATGATGATAGGAAGATGAGAAGTGAGAAGGGTTCGTTCTTTAGAAGGATTTTTTGTGAGTTGTACAACAAAGTTGACGCCGAGGAGAGAAGGAGGGGAGAGAGAACGATTGATTGTAGAGTTTATGGGTTGCCGTTTAGGGAGAGAGAAAAATCAAGAAAATATTGGAGAAGTTTATTTTAGTGGTTACTTTGGGTGTGTGACCAAGTCACTCGAAAACTTGGCAATTATCTTTTTATTTTTTGTAATTTGCATTCCATCAATCAAATATCACCACCTTCTTCCTTTTTGTAATTCAGTTTATTACACCTTATGGACGAAACATATGAAGATATCCTTATCAGACTTGCACCATTACTGATAAATTCATCAATTATTTTTGTTTTCTCAGAGCTGTAACTCAAATCAGAGGTACTTGTATTAATAGTCTTTCTTATTCTTACATTTAATGTCTTGTCTTTGCAGTGAGGAGGATATGCTTAAGAAGCTTGGTGACCTTGTGAACGAGAGTCCTTATAGGCTATAGCTGCAGTGTTCTCCATGAATGCAGGTATAAATGCATTAGCTCCTGGTAGTGATGCTATGTTAAAGATCAAATGACTTGTCAATGATGTCAGCCTGTTTTTCTTAACTGCATAGGGCTGCCTTTTTTAGGCTGACCAAAGAGCAGTGCTTCAATGTCCATTTTAAATGTAATGAAACTGTATGATTTGATAATGAGCTGAAAATGCATGAGATTTGATAAGGATGAGAAAACACATATTATGGCAAAACATTCTTTGTCAAAAACCTAGCTTCAT
The DNA here is from genome assembly GCA_947646795.1 of Beta lomatogona. Taxonomy (NCBI): domain Eukaryota; kingdom Viridiplantae; phylum Streptophyta; class Magnoliopsida; order Caryophyllales; family Amaranthaceae; genus Beta; species Beta lomatogona. Next base: position 1,285,125 of record CANSNZ010000927.1, on the reverse strand, counting down.
CATTTTCTGTCAAAAACCTAGCTTCATTCTTCAGTTTTTTTGTCCAAGTGAAGTAATAGAACACCTGAATTGAGAAACAGATACTGTCAATTCACAACAAGAGAAGAAATAGACTGTGAACAAAAATGTGGAAGTTGATACGATAAAAGGACCATTGGCTATCTTAATGTACTTTAGAGGCTAGCCTCTCTCTCCCATATGTAGTGTACGAGATAGACACACCTAAAATGCAACTTTGACTGCAATGGCGATGTTAGTGAATGATTACTATCACAATGTTAACAAAAAATTGTGCAATTGTAGCTCCCAAGCGAGCGGGAGTGGTTAGCTTATGTGTTGCCTTTGGCTGTCACTTGCCTCTTCCTCTTTTCTTGTCTGGGTTTCCCTTCCACTTCGTTTCCCTAGTTTCCTTCTATTGCAGTGGGTGGGACCCTATAATTGCTATTACATACTTCCATCCATTCCATATGACAACTTAACTAACTTTTTTTTTTCTTTTTTCACATTATCTATCACAGTATCACTAAAATATCCCTGCACTACCATTGGTCATTTTTAAGTAGCAATGCAATTTTACTTGTCAAATCTAGTGTCAATGCTATGATATGCTAGATTCAATGCTAAATTGTAAATATGAAATTGGAAAGTGGGACCAAATTAACAAATAAAATTTTCTTTCATGTTTATGGTTAATTAATCTTCTCTATTCCTTCTTTGGTTTTGATCATCTAAACAGTTGTCCCGAGTTGGAGGAACTTGTGAAAATTGCTCGCGACAAAGGTGCTCTTGGAGCCAGGTTGACAGGTGTTGGATGGGGTGGCTGCACAGTTTCCCTGGTAAAGGAAAGTGATGTACCAAATTTTATCCTTTATTTGAAGGTATGTTCAAACTAAACACTCCAGAAAGCTAGTAGAGTTTCAAGGGGGCCACCCCAAATGCTTATATCTGACTAGTTTATTTGTGTTTTCATCAGGAGCACTTCTACCAATTAAGGATTGACAAGGGTGTGATCAGTGATGACGACCTCGGTTTATATGTTTTTGCTTCAAAACCAGCCAGTGGTGCTGCTATCTTGAATTTTTTTTTTGACATGAACTGCTATCTTGAAGTTCTAGTCTTGTCTCTCTTTTTTTTTTTCTATAGTTCATCATTGTAGTTGTTTCTACTCCTGAGTTTTATGTATATGATTTACATTTGTGGAGTGAATTCGAAAAATTTCCTAATTTAATAAAAGATCGTAAATGAAGGTGTGTGCTGGTACATGTATGAGATTGACGTGTTCTTTTAGGATTGTGTATTTGGATCTTGGAAGTCATCTTAGCTTGACGCATGACATTATGATAATGCTTGGTTCGTAGGTAAGTGTCTTCCCAGTAAAGTTATTTTCCCATCATTGAAACTAGTTTTCGACAAGTGAGAAATAGTTCACTGTAGGGCCGGCTATGGGCATGTGCAATCAAACCCATAGCACAGGGCCTCGAATTTTGGGGGCCTCAAAATCTCAGCCCACTTTCACCTTCTGTTTGTATGCGTCAAACTTTTCATCTTCTTCTACTCTTATCTCTCCCTAATCGCTCTCTAATTTCCAATAATATATGGAAAATTTTCAAATTCATGTCGTTAATTCTTTAATTTTTCATTAATTGTATTTCGTTTACAGAAATTCCCATTTAAGACTCTCATCTACCTTTCTCAATTATCTACTGTTTTTCCGTTCAGATTCATTTTTTCTCAATCATTGAGAAATTATCAATGGCAGATTTTATTCTAATTCTTCCCCAATTAAATTACATGTTTCTAATTCTTCCCCAATAAAATTACATGTTAACCGAGATGTTTTTCTCGTTATTCATCAAAAAGCAGAATTTTAGTTTTGACATTTTAAATTGAGACAAAAAAATTTACAGAATTTCCTTGGAATTGGACAATGAACTTCTTCTATTCTTCAATAATCCTTCGTGAAGTCTGGAAAACTTGGGGTTGAGAATTCGCTTCTTCAATTGGAGGAATTAGGATATGGGGAATTTGGGTATTGGACGCAGGACAAATTGGGCTTCCCGCTTGTTAGGGTAACATCTTGTTAATAATATTTATGTTGTATATTAGTTGTTGGGCTCATTAAGTGTAAAGCTAGGCCCTAATATCTTTGTATATATACTTTGTTGTGCATTAGTAATACAACAACTTAAAACCCTCATCTCAATCTGTCATGGTATCGGAGCCTCAAGCGGCACAACCCTAATTTTTTTTTTTTTCCTACTCTTCTTCGTCGTCTGGTTTCACAGCTTCGGCCACGCGTGCTACGACTGTGTTCCCACCATGACTGAAGGCAATAAGGACACTAAACTTGATCCTTCTTCTCCGTATTATCTCGGTACCGGTGATCAACCGGGTAATATTATTTCTCATGTGACCCTCAAGGGTGACAACTATGTTGCTTGGGCTCGTGCTCTTACCTTATCTCTCAAGGCTCGCCGGAAATTCGGCTTTGTTGATGGTTCTCTTGTCAAGCCCGCTGCCGCTGCACAATTACTTGATTGAGAGACTGTCAACTCCATGATTGTCTCATGGATTCTTCGCACGTTGGATGCCAAAGTGGCTGCATCTCTTCCCTTTCATGATACTGCTCGTACTTTGTGGCTTTATCTTGAAAAACGTTATTGTATTGCGAATGGTCCGCGCTTACAGCAACTTCGGCAACAAATTACCGACTGCAAACAAACCAAGACAATGTCTGTTGAGGACTATTTTACTAAGTTAATGGCCCTTTATGATGAACTTGATCGATTAAAACCATTGCATACATGTACTTGTGGAAAGTGTAGTTGTAATATTGCTGAAAAATTTTTAAAAGATCGCCAGGAGGAAAAATTGCATCAATTTTTTGTGGGTCTCGATGATGATTATTATGCTATGGTTAGGACTAACTTGCTCTCTCAAACACCAGCAGCAGACATTGATCGCTCCTACCAAGCCTTGCTCCAAGAAGAACGGTCTCGTCACATTGCACGAACCAAGGTTGTTGTGGAGGAGGCTCGTGCTTTTGCTATTTCAGATAACCGTGGTCGAGGACGTTTTACTCGCCTAGACAAGTCTAAACTTGTATGTACCCACTGTAAAAAACGGGGCCACGACACCTCCACCTGCTTTGTTCTTCATGGCGCCCCGGATTGGTGGCTCGAACGTCAAAAGGCTGCCAAGGGGTCTGACCCCGCTGCTGCCGCTACTGCAGGTGCAGGCCATGGGCGTGGTTCTGCTACGGGTGCTGCTGGTTCGCGTGTCCACGCCGTCTCCGAGGTGGTCCAGCTTGGCAGTGCTGTCCCGCAATCCTCCGTGGCTGCTGCTGCCCCTACCTTACGCCCAGATCAGGTGCAATCTCTCCTTAATATGCTGAGTTCCGAAACTTTTACGGCTGATCGTATGACTGGTAAGCCTATTTGTGTTGATTGGATTATTGATACCGGTGCTTCCCATCATGTTACGGGTATATATGATTGTTTATTTGATGTTCACTCCGATCCATTGATGCGTGGACCGTCGGCTTGCCCGATGGCCGTCGTGTCTCGGCCACTATGTGTGGTCGCATTACACTCTCTCCTCATGTGACTCTTGAGAATGTTCTATATGTGCCTGGTCTTAGCTGCAATTTAATCTCTGTTTCGCGATTAATTGATGGTTGTCATTGTTCAGTAAATTTCACTAATTCATTGTGTGCAATACAGAACCAACTCTCGGGGACTCTGATTGGAGCCGGTGAGCGTCGGAATGGACTATACTTCTTTCGGGGTTTACCTGAAGCTTGTGCGATGGATCGTTCCTGGTCTTATCTGATTTCGAGCTCTGGCATCGTCGATTGGGTCATCCATCTGATAAAGTTACCAAGTTAGTTCCTGCGATTCGTTCTAGTTCTGTTAAGAAGTGTTTGAATAAGGCATGTGTTGTGTGTCCCCAAGCCAAACAAACTCGTGACCCCTTTCCTATTAGTGACTACAAAGCAACTAGGCCCTTTGAGCTTATTCATTGTGATTTATCGGGGCCTTATAATACACCCTCTTCTTGTAATGCCATTTATTTTCTCACTATTGTGGATGATTTTTCTCGTGCTGTGTGGGTTTATTTATTGGCGAATAAAACTGAAGTTTTCTCTGCATTTACTTCATTTTTTGCTATGATTCATCGCCAATTTGAATTAAATGTCAAAATTGTCCGCAGTGATAATGGTACTGAATTTACTTGCCTCAAGGATTATTTTGATACGAATGGCATTATCTTTCAAACCTCTTGTGTTGGTACCCCTCAACAAAATGGTCGCGTTGAACGCAAACATCAGCATATCCTTAATGTAAGTCGAGCCTTAATGTTTCAAGCTCATTTACCTGTTTCTTTTTGGGGAGAATGTGTTTTGACGGCCGTTTATTTGATTAATCGGACCCCCTCCACTGTGTTGCATAATAAAACTCCTTTTGAGATGTTGTTTAATACTCCTCCTAACTTTGATGAATTACGGGTTTTTGGATGCCTTTGTTTTGCTCACAATCAAAAATCCCGTGGAGATAAGTTCGCCTCTCGTAGTCGAAAGTGTGTTTTTGTGGGGTATCCGAATCATAAGAAAGGATGGAAGTTGTATGATCTAGCCACCGGCGATATATTTGTGTCCCGGGATGTCAAATTTTATGAAAACGAGTTTCCTTTTGGTGTATCCCCTGTGGTCCCTGATGTAGCAAATGATAATGTGCATGTTGAGGTGTCTCCTAATGTTGTGACTGTTGATGATGACTTTGAGCCGATTTCTTCTCTGGATGTCACCTCTCTTATTTTGCCTACTCCACCTCCCAATGACACTTCCTTACAGTCCATACCTGCTGCCTCTACTGCCCCTCAACCTTCTTCTACCACCACTAACCCGCCCCAGCCATCCCCTACTGCCACCTCTTGCCCCCCTGCTACCGTACCTGCCAATCATCATCCCTCTACTCCCACACCTACATCATCATCCCTCCCTCCTACTAGCCCTCCTACCTCAGTTACTTCCTCCATGGCTCCTATTGGCTCCCTCGACTCCTCTACTGTTACTTTGGGGCGCGGTTTACGTGAGAAACGCCCTTCGGTTCTCCTTCGTGACTATGTTGCACATGCTATTGGTTCCCCCCCGACTCCGAGTATACGTCCTCCTCCGCCCTCTCTTGGTTCCAACAGTTCCTCAGGTACTCCTTATCCTATTGCTCATTTTGTTAATTGTGAAAAATACTCTTTGCCCCATCGTACTTTAATTGCAGCTATCATGACTGGCCATGAGCCTCGGTCCTTTAAGGAAGCTATGCAGGACGAAGGTTGGCGCGAGGCTATGCGCAAGGAGATCCGCGCCTTGGAAGATAATTGTACTTGGGAAATGGCGGAGTTACCTTCACATAAGAAAGCTCTTGGTTGCCGTTGGGTCTACAAAATAAAATATAATGCTGATGGTTCTGTGGAGCGTCTCAAAGCTCGCCTTGTCATTTTCGGTAATCATCAAGTTGAAGGTATTGATTATAACGAGACATTTGCTCCTGTAGCTAAGATGGTGACTGTTCGTGCTTTCTTAGCTGTTGCCGCTGCTAAGAACTGGGAATTACATCAGATGGATGTGCACAATGCTTTTCTTCACAGTGATTTGGATGAGGAGGTCTATATGAAACCTCCTCCTGGTTTTTCTTCTAAGCCAGGTCTGGTATGTCGTTTACTCAAATCTCTTTATGGTTTGCGACAGGCACCTCGTTGTTGGTTTGCCAAACTTGCTGCTTCACTTCACCATTATGGCTTTCAGCAGTCTTACTCTGATTACTCTCTCTTTACTTTGCGACGGGGTCGAGTTCATTTGAACATTCTTGTTTATGTTGATGATTTGATCATTTCCGCAATGACTCTTCCGCTATTCTTTGCTTTTAAGACATATTTGGGTGAGTGCTTTCACATGAAGGATCTTGGTTTGTTGAAATATTTCCTTGGTGTTGAGGTCGCTCGTGGTCCCAATGGCATCTTTTTGTGCCAACGGAAATACACACTTGATATTCTTGCTGAAACTGGGTTGTTGGGTGCCAAACCGGCATCATTTCCTCTTGAACAACATCATTCTCTTGCTTTGGCTACTGGCGAGTTGCTCTCTGATCCCGAGTCCTATCGTCGTCTCGTTGGGCGGCTCATCTATTTATCATTTACTCGTCCTGATTTGTCCTATGTTGTTCATATTCTTGCTCAGTTCATGCAGACACCACGTACGGAGCATTGGGATGCGGCCTTACGTGTTGTTCGGTATCTTAAAGGGTCTCCTGGTCTTGGTATTCTCTTACCCTCTCAGTGCAATTTGACTTTGACAGGCTGGTGTGACTCTGATTGGGCTAGTTGTCCGCTTACTCGTCGCTCCCTGACTGGTTGGTTTGTTTTCCTTGGTGGTTCTCCTATCTCTTGGAAAACGAAAAAACAACATACCGTGTCTCGCTCTTCTGCTAAAGCGGAATATCGTTCTATGGCCTCTCTTACATGTGAATTAAAATGGTTGAAGGCTCTTCTTCTTAGCCTTGGTGTCGATCACCCTTCCGCTATGCCTCTGTTTTGCGATAGTAAATCTGCTTTACATATTGCCCAAAATCCGGTTTTTCATGAGCGGACTAAACATATTGAGGTTGATTGTCATTATGTCCGCGATGCCATTCAGGATGGTGTTATTGTCACTAATCATGTCTCCACAGATGATCAGTTAGCGGACATTCTCACAAAGGCTTTGGGTAAACGGAAGTTCTTGTATCTTCTTCGCAAGTTGGGCATTTGGGATCCATCTGCTCCAACTTGAGGGGGGGTGTTAGGGTAACATCTTGTTAATAATATTTATGTTGTATATTAGTTGTTGGGCTCATTAAGTGTAAAGCTAGGCCCTAATATCTTTGTATATATACTTTGCTGTGCATTAGTAATACAACAACTTAAAACCCTCATCTCAATCTGTCACCGCTTCTTGCCTTCTTTAATCTTCATGCATTGAAGTTCAACAAAGGTAATTCAATTTCCTTTTTTTTTAATTCTATTTCCACACATAATTCCACTTCTTTTAAGAATATATTTACGTATTTTTGCTAGCTTTCCGGATAAGTGAATATTATGATATTAAAGTATATCTTTAAGTATCTTAATATTCTTAAATGCTCACGCCCCTCCAGGGGCCTTCGTCAGGGTAACCCCCTTATCGCCCTACCTGCTCATTATCTGCATGGAAGTGCTAATAAAGAAATTGACTATCCAATGCCAAGTCCCCAACTTAGGCATTGGCTTTAAACTCCTTTCGAGAACTGCTAATATTCCCTGTCTCCTTTTGCGGATGATAGCCTACTCTTTTGCAAAGCTACTACGTCAACTTGTACCAATCTAAAAAGAGTACTCGATGACTTCTGTACCGTCTCTGGTCAATTAATTAATTTCCACAAATCATCGATCATCTTCTCCAAAAAGGTCAACCAGCCTCGTAAAGTAATTTTAGCTAACCATTTTAACATGCTCCCTAATTCATCCCTGGGCAGATATCTTGGAATTTCTTCAGCTCCCACATATTATCCAAAAAACAGAGCAAAGAATTAATTTGTGGGAATCTGGCTTCCTATCCAAAGCAGGGAGATTAACTATGATTCAGGCCAACCTCGAGGCTCTACCAGCATATACATGCGCCTCAACTATGTTGACACCTGGCATTGCTACCTCTATAGATTCTCTTCACAGGAAGTTTTTCTGGCGTCAAAATAAGAAAAGAAATGCAACCCCACTAATTGCCTGGGATAAAATCTGCAGACCAAAATCCCAAGGGGGTTTACGCCTTAGAAAAACTTTGCCAATGAATAAAGCCTTTATTGCAAAACTTGGTTGGAAAATTCTCACCGAACCTAATAATTTTTGGGTTAAATTCATTTCCGACAAATATCTTCAAAATCAATCGTTTTAACTGCAAACCTAAGCCAAATGATGCACCCATTTGGAAAAAAAATTTACTTCAACGCCCATTACTCCATAAAGGCATTCGTTGGAAAATCGGAGATGGTTCTCAAATTCTTCTTTGGCTCCATAACTGGTGCCTAGAGGAAAACTTAATGACCATCTTAAAGTTAAATGAAAATCAGGTTGATGTTAACCTGCTATTAAAAGATTTCATTTTACCAGATAAATCTTGGGATCTTCTCAAATTAAAAACTCTTCTCCCTGACTACATCATCAAATGCATTAAAGGCATTCTGTTATCGTCTGCCTCCCTCCGTGATGAACCTATTTGGGGACCTAGTCCTTCAGGACTATTCACAGTTAAGTCCGCTACTTGGCTGGCTCATAACGTCCCACCTAGCAAGGAAAAATGGCCTCACCGTTGCATTTGGAATCTCCATATCCCGCCAAAGTTAAAGATTTTTCTATGGCAGATCTGCCATAATAGTCTTGGGGTTCGTGCAACCCTTGCAAAAAGGAAAATCCTCCCTTTTAGTCATTGTGCCCTTTGTGCCACCCAGGAGGAATCCATAGATCACATCTTTGGACATTGTTCCATGCTCCTGCCCCTTTGGCAGCTTAAAGAACTTAATGATTGGCTTCCCCATTCCTTAACTAGTGCCACTTTATTAGATACTTTTCTAATATTAAAAAGAATAAAAGCTACGCTTCTAAATTTGTCTTCCTAATTTTGAGTATTTGGAAAGAAAGAAACAATATCATCTTTCATAACGACTCGCTTAATATTCATAGGATTCTTCATAAAGCAAAATTTCTTTTTTTAGAATGGAGTCTTAGGAATGCAGTTGATTACTGCAATTCCTCTGGCTCCCCCTTTTTCCACTCTTCTCTCCATCCCTCCATTCCCAAGTACCCTTCCTCAATCTTGGTGGCTTGGGAGCCTCCATCATCTCTATATTTCAAACTCAACTTCGACGGTTCTGTTCGTGATTCTTCAGCAGCAGCAGGTTTTATCATCAGAGATTCCGACGCTAACCTAGTCAAAGCAGCAGCCTTGAACCTTGGTACATCTTCAGTCTCGGTGGCAGAAGCTACGACCCTTCAGCATGGAGTCTGGCTGCCTATTCAAAATGGTATTACTCATCTTCACATCGAAGGAGATAACATCATGGTTATCAACTCCATCATAGGCATCTGGTCCCCCCTTGGCAGATCGCTCACATCATTCAAGATATCCAGACTTCTCTCCGCTCCTTTTCTTCTTGGACTATTCGACATGTTTACCGCGAAGAAAACAAAGCAGCAGATTGGATTGCCAATGTTGGCCACCTCATAGATTCTATTTTTTGTATTGAAAATTGTACTCATTCAGCTCTTCATTCAATCCTTGTAAACGACAAGGTTGGAGCTCCCCTCGTGCGGAGGGTCTCCTAACCTTCTTTTTCCTTACCTTTTTTTTTAAAAAAAAAAAAAAAAATCTTAAGTGCTCAGTTCTTCATTTTGCTGGATAAGTGTATCTTTAAAGTATGAAAATATAAACTATTAATATGCTTCCTAATAGTTGTTGAGGCTCCCTCAACGTTTTCCCAATATCGCTGAATACTTCTTATCAATAGAACACTTCAGAGGAAACCTAAAAATACCTCAGCAGCCCACGAAACCCTAGGGGGTTCGACAGCTACCTGGGCCGCCTCGGCGCTCTTAAGGTCGTCGTCGAACCCCCTCCCCCTTCCCACTTTCCCTTTTAGTTCTCTTTTTGGGTTTAGTATAGCAGTTAGTGCAACGGCGGGTGGTTCTCTTTTCGTGTTCGCGACACCGCCGACGGATTGTGCTCCGCCGTTAGCTTCCTAAAGCAGCCACCCGGGTTTCCGGTGCGGTGTAAGTGCGATATTCTTCTTTACTATTGTGTCGTTTGTTCCTCCGCCCTGCTAGTTGGTTTTAGTGGTGCTTCTCCCCCTCCCCGTCCCCTGTTCGGTGGTTTTAGTTGTGTAGACTCCCCTCCCCTATCCCCTGTTAGGTGTTTTCTAGCGTGTCTTCCCCTTCCCCATCCCCTGTTAGCTGTTGTGTTGTGGTTTAGTGGGGCGGTTCGGCTGCGTCGTTGTCGTCGCCTTGGTTTGGTTAATTGACGTGGCTTAGCTCGTTTAGGTGTCACCGCCGAAGCTCGTTTAGTGCAGCCTAGTGGAGGTTGTTGTGAAGGTTGTTTTTGGCTATGGCCCATAGTCTTCCAGTTTGTTTCGTTTTCTGTTATAGTCTTTGTTTTATGAATGGTTCTTCCTGATCCAATATCCCTAGCCTTTTTGTGTATAGTTGTGCTTGGGTGTTCGTTAGTAGCGATCGATGGGCAGTGTAAGGTTCTTGGTTTCCTATGACAAAGAAAAATCTAGGAAACTTGTGGAATAGAGCCTACAATCCTGGAGCTGGCCGCGGTGTTTATGCAGCTTTAGGAATGCGAGTGCTGGTTAAGATGAGAGGAGGTGTTCAATTCAGACATGTTGTGTGTCGGTCTTCTGGATTTGGGATTGTGAGGTTGGATCTTCGGATCCATAAGTGGGGCGAAGGTAATCAATCAAACTCGCTCCAATTTCTCGTGATGGCTTCAAGTGTCATCACACCTAAAACATGCATCTTGTGGGAGACCTTCCAATTTGATTTGGAGCAAGTTTTGACCTCCACCTCTTTCGAGTTTCAGTCCAATGAGACTAAACTCCGGGTACCCTCGCAGCAGGGTCATAAGTCACCAAAGGAAGTGACTTCATTGTTAGTTGATTCAGAAGAATCCCAGGAGGATGTTTCCTTTCAAGGACCTTGAGATTTAGTGCCTAGTGGACATTGGGGTCTACTGGCTGTAATGCGACAATCTCTCATTGAAGATCGTCAAAGTTTCGTATCTCAATAGGCTCCCTCTCATATCGGGTCTGTTTCATCAAGACATATAACTCAACCTCAACCGTCGACGCTCAAGACAAACTGCCGTTGGACTGGACACGTGATAGTTAGTGTTTTCTTCATACAGTATGCACGAGCTATTAAAGATCTTGTTGCTATTAGTTTGTTTCTGTTTGGATGTATTCGCATTAGGATGTACTACTCTCTGTTTTAATTAATACAAATTTTCTCGATGTAAAAAAAAAATAGTTGTTGAGTTTTTTTTTTTTTTTTTCTTTTAAAGATTACAATTCAAATAAAGCACTTTGAATATTTGGTGTTTTGCCTTGTAAGAATATAATCATAGTATTTTGAAAGAAATTCTTATTAGTAAAATTGCACCTTTTATAGTAGGAGCCCAAATTTTAAAATTAGAACAGGGCCTTCAAAATATTCGAGACGGCATACAAAGCTAATCTATCGTTAGTAGACTTGCCTCTTCTTGCAGTTAAGGATTGCATATTTAATCAAGTTTAGTTTAGACTTTTATGTTTATGGTCTTCACAGACCAACATACCTTACTATTAAAAAGATCCATTTACATATAAGGAAATAAATCTTGGCTAGGTTTCATGGGCAGTGTGAAATAACTTCAATAATTGATTTATGTTAATTCTATAGTAAATGTGAATAACAAGTTAAAGCGAGAAAACTAGAGCCCGAAACTTATTCCTTGAAGTCTTATAAAGAGATTATTATAGAGAGATAGGAATTTGCATAGAAATTTCTAGTCTAAACAAAGTACTTAAGAGCTCTCAAACAAAGTTACCAGCTAGGAAATTAATATCTACAGAACCTCTAGAACATGTTGAGCTTATGTACAAGAAAGAAAGAAAAAAGAGATTATGTACTCCAACTATGAGGCAATGATGTTACTATTCACATACCACTGTAATATTTCATAAATTACACAAATACCATGTGATATTTTTTTGGGTAGATGATGTAAATGTAGAATTTATAAACAATTGATGGAAAAAGATAGATAAGTGTCCAACCTCACATAAAGAGTAATGAGAAAGATATAGTTACTGAAGGGACCAACATCACATAGTAAGTAATCAAGTAATAAACCATAATCATAATACAAATTAGAGGACTCAATTGAAATAGATTTGTTGTAAGTGCGTTTGGCATAAGTTTTTGTGAAATTTAAATATAAAGTTTTAAGTAAATTTAAAATGCACTCTCTTCACCTTAAAAATTAAATTTTAAGACTGGTCAAATTCAATCAAGTTTAAATAAAAAGTTAAGTCATATTTGATAAGTTCAATTTAAATAAATTTAGGAGAAGAAATAGATGCGATTCATATTTATGTAATGTCTTACTCTCTGTTTAAGCAATATAATTACTCCTATAACACTACAAATTCAATGGTTATCTTTTTTTAGGGGATAATATCATAATAGTTATCATAGTTTTGGTTAGTTGGGACAACATTACAAGAGGCGGCCAACTAAAATTCCAAGGAGCTGCTACGAAAGGAAAAGAAGTAAAGCAAACAAACAAGATGAATCTTTTATTTGTTTGTGGGCCATTGAAAAGTGAAAACTCTATTGTCATTATCAGACTATCAGCTTTTGCACCTTTCATTACTTGCTACTCTACGTGATAGAGTTTTCTTTTTTAATCAAAACTACTTGATAGAGTTTTTTTTTTTTTTAATCAAAACTACTTGATAGAGTTAAATGTCAACCATTCTTCATAAAGAAAAAAAATCAACCTTCTAGTATTTCCAATTTATACATAGGATGCCACATTTAAAAATCAAATTATATGGTGCATTTAGTAACATCAAACAAATGCTCCTATTTTAAACACGAACTCCGACACTAAACTTTTTTTTTGAGGGGAAAACACGAGCATTTATTATAGCATATCGAACTCCGACACTAAACTTAGATTCAAAAAAACTAAGCAAATATCAGCTTCCAAGTTTATCATATTCTACAATAGCAATGCAATGCGTATGGCACAAATAAAGCATTGTTTTTTTTTTTTTTTTGATAAGGACAAATAAAGCATTGTTAAACCTAGAAACAAGCATAGATTATATAGAAATAAATAATCATAAATGAAACCTAGAAACAAACAAGTTAATGTCGTCCGGCAATTCCTCGAACCGTTCCATGGTGAACAAAACTTTCTTATCCACTTTTTCTTTTCTTTTTTACCCTTTTTGACTTCTGTTGATTTCAACTAACAAATAAACATAGCAATTTGTGCACATCCAAAGCTTATATATCCACATTCAAATTAATTATTTGCATATCCAAATATTATATTTACACATCCAAAATTCATTTTCGCACATCCAAAGATTATATTTGAAAAACACAAATTATTAGAATAGGCGGACTAATTTTAACATAAAATTAAACGAACCCAATACTGAATTTTTCTAACAAGTCCATTCCATTTTACTCTAACCCAACACTATCCTAGTCATCTCTTCTCTTCTCCTTCCTTTGTTTTCTTGATTCTCGAACTACAACAGACAATTTCAAAAAATAACTTGATAGTCTTACCTAACGAATTAAACTAGTTACTAAATGAATTAAACTAGTCACTAAATGGATTAGAGAATGTCAAAACTGAATAGATTAAACTGATCACAAAATAGATTAAATTAGTCACTAAATAGATTAAAACTACATTAAAAAAGGTGGCATATTCTCTTCTTAATATTGGCTTGAGCCGTGCCTAATTTTAAGCGGTCATTTACAAGACCAAGTGTTTAAAAAGTACGCTTGCACTGTTGCACTTGTACATCTGAAAGAAGTATATTTGCAGTTCCTAAATATGTGTTTGCGTATCCAAAATATGTGTATGCACATCTAGATACTATGTTTGGACATCTAAAGAGCATATTTACACATCCAAAAATATACTTACACATCTAAAGAGTATGTTTACACATCCAAAAATATACTTGCACATCTAAAGAGTATGTTTACACATCCAAACCTATACAGTTATAGCACATCCAAAATGTGTGCTTGCACAACCAAGAAATTTACTTTAAAAAAAAAGACGGGAAAAATAGACAGGATACAATGTTGTTCACCACCAAACAAGTTGGTATTTAGCCCTTTACCATGGGAAAGGAACTCATACTTTGCACCATTCACCGACTATTATCTCAGTGACCTTGATCTCTCTAAGCAAACATTAAACTTCCACATAACACAGCCACAAAAGAAATGCCCTTATGAAAGTTCTCCTAAATTCTTAGAGTAATCTAGCCGAACCCTAGTCATTAAATTAAGGTACTATGATTAGTAGCATTTCCTCCAAACCCTGGTCATTAAACTAAGGTACTACAAGCAGTAGCGTCTCTAACCTGAATATACTACAATAAACATCAAGGCTCACCCTCAAAGTTATCACATCGCTTCACCAAAGAAACATTAACCCTAAAGAAATCTCCAAATAACCATTATCCAATGTACCCTAGTGGCTAGAGTAATCACCCCAACAATTATCCAAACTAAACACATATAATAAAAGCATGCAACAAACTACCTCATAAAACTCTGCTCATAATAGTTATTACAAAGAATTTCATCAGCTTCTTCTTTCTCCGGCAGAGCAAATTAAGAAAAACCAAAATCCTAAACCCTAAATGGAACAAAATCAATCAACCAGCAAACTCCTACCAATTCTTTCCTCCGCTTTGAGTAAGAACAAACACACATACATTACACAATCATACTTCAAAGAGATAGATCATAATCACAACCCTATACCCTAATGTCTTGTCCAGTTCTAACACACAAAGAAACATCAAATGCAGAATATCTTGATTACTTACATTACAATCTAAAATTGGACTAAATTCAAAGAGTATTGAATTGGATATTCAACAAGGATGATCGTACCTCCTTCCAGCAAACAACCCACCCGCACCATCACCAGAAACGGGCTCCCCGACAGTGAAGCAAGTAGATTCATATGATATCCCTGACCAATAATAGGCATGTACTCCCCAAAACCCTAAACAATACTCATTTTCCACCCAGTGTACTGTAACCTAGAGCAATGAAACTCCACAATCACCCAAATTAAACACTAAAAGTCTAAAACCGTGCAAAAAACCACCGTATAAAAATAACAATAGCATTAAGCATCTGAAACCACTAAGGCTCCGTTCGGTTGGGCGTAAAACATTTTCAGTGTAAAATGATTTTCATGGAAAACAATTTACAATGGAAAACACAATTCCAAAATTAGTTTTCCGTTGTTTAGTTCCGTATAAGAAAAATGATGAAATGAGAGGAAAATAAAAGGGAAAGTAAGGAGATAGTGAGAGGAGTATACAAGAGAGAAAAGGAAAACAGTTTTCCTTTCATTTTGAAGGGAAAATGGTTTTACATTATTGAGAGAGCAATTTTACTCCAAGGGAAAATAGTTTTACACTTCTTTGCAAACCAAACAATGTAAATTTGAAAATAGAGGAAAACAGTTTTACAGGAAAATGTTTTACGCCCTACCAAACGGGGCCTAAATCAAACAGCAAACTCCCACCAAATCTTTCTTCCCCTTTGAGAACGAAGGAACACGCAAACATTACACACACGATCATACTTCGAAAGGATAGATCATAATGACAACCCTAAACCTAATGTCTGTTTTCACTTCCTTAATTACTTACAAAACAACCTGAAATAGGACCAAATTCATACAGAATTGAACTGGGATTAATTATTCAAACAAGGATCATCGACTCATCGTCCCTCCTTCCACCCAACGAGCCACCCACACCCACCACCTAAAGCGGCACACCCGACAACCAAGCAAGTAGATTCATACGATGTCTCTGAAATAACAATACCCTAGAGCAATCAAGCCACCAACAATCATCCAAATTAAACACTTACATACTTAAAAAAAAAAAAAAGCATGCATAAAAATAACATTAAACATGAGAAACAACTCAATATCAAATATAATCCGAAAGTCGAAACATTTTAAGTAGTTATTAAACCAAAAATCTGATGATTCACCATCTTGAAACCACTAATAAGTAATAATCCATACGAAAACCTAAACAAACATAAAAAGGTTTCCGTTTGTTTTCTCTCTCCTGTTCATTTAACTTAACGGTAAGATTTCTGGAACCTAGCACGAGCACCACGTCCACCAAACTTCTTAGGCTCACAACGACGAGGATCAGCAACAAGTAAAGTACGATCATACCTTACCAAAATATCTTTAATTTCCTTTTTCTGTTGTTCATCAACGAACTTCTGGTAATACGCAACGAGTGCTTTAGCGATGCTTTGACGGATGGCGTAGATCTGAGAAGTGTGACCACCTCCTTTGACACGGATCCGCATATCGACACCATTGAACTTGGAGCGACCCAATAGAAGGATGGGCTCGAAGACCTTGTAACGGAGGATCTCAGGCTGGACAAGCTCGATAGGGGTACCGTTGATCTTGATTAGGCCGCGACCGGTTTTACAGTAGGTAACGGCGACGGCTGTCTTTTTGCGACCGAAGCATTGCACTGAGTGCACTGCGGCGGCGGCGGGTGCTGTGGCTGCCATTTTTAGGGTTTGTGTTTCTCTTTCTCTCTCCTCTCCTCTCCTCTTGGGGGTTGTTGAAAAGGGGAGAGGAAAATGTTAGGGTTATAGGGTTTTGTAAGGGGGTGAGAAGAGAGGAGTATAATGCAGCTTTTGGGCTTCCGAATTAATATTGGGCCTGTGTTCTGGATGTATGTATATTTAAGGGCTTTTTTATTATGATTTAAGGTGAATCGAGAAGGATGCTTAAAATGAGAAATCAGAAAACCATGTAAATTTATTTTAACGGTTATAATTGAGATATAAAATTGATAATTGTATATACATATTTTTTTGAGCTAGAGGTGCATGTTGTTTTTAATTATATGTGCATGTTGTTTTTAATTATATGTGCATGTTTTTCGAATTCAATGTGCATGTGTGTTATGTTTGAATATGCAAAAAGTTTTAATTAAATGTGCCTAATTTTTTAATTAAAAGGTTATCAAAAAGGGAAAATTCATCATAAAGGCTCTGAAGATCGTTGTATGTTTCAATTGATTGAACTTGGACTCCGGTAAATTAAGTAGTGTTTTGGTTTTCAATTTATCGATGTTAAGGATGAATTGGAGCATGCTATGATAATAGGAAGATGAGGAGTGAGAAGGGTCATTCTTTAGAAGGATTTTTTGCGAGTGATACAATGACATTGGCGCCGAGGAGAGAAGGAGGGGAGAAGGAGAAAGAGAAGGAGAGGAGAAAGAGGAATTGATTGTGGAGATTCTAGGTTGCCGATGTTGGTGTTCGAGGTGAAGATATTGAAGTGGGAGTTTCTTGTAGGGATAGTGGGGAAGTGTCGTTGTATACTTGTGGAGGTCGTCACCATTGAAGGAGAAGAGAGAGAGAGGGAGAAGATTTGGTGGGGAAGTGAGCTTCTAATTAGTGATTATGTCAATGTTTATCATTTATTTCCTCCTTGGACTATTAGCATTAAAGGAACTACATTTATTCTCACCCTTCTCATTGGATCTCAACTCTTTATATTATTAACAGATTTTTCACGATATATATCTTGTGAATTATCATATGAAGTATTAACATAACGTGAAACTATTTTTTTAGATTTTAGTAATATGTGTTTTTAGTATAGATTTTTTATTTACACGAAATTCATGATTTTCTGAATACGTAAAAAAAAGTGTACGATAAGTGACACTAAATTATTACATAAAATTTAAATAAAAAAACCTTATTTAATATGCAACACCCTTACTTAAATATCCAAAATGACCCTACCCCACATTTCTTTCATTTGTCAATCTCAGTTTTATCTCTCTTATACTAATAAGTCATAAGAGATTACTCTAATTATTATAAAATTTGATACACTCCACATTAAAATTGAAACTTAAAAAATACAACTAGTATTGTATGCACCGGGTAACTTTCACTTTGATCCATTCCTCTAATATTGACATAGTGGGCCTACAGTGGATTCAGCTATACCTTCGGGTTTTTTCATAACAAGCATAGGAGGTCTTATGCAAGAGGGCCCAATGACTACAATGCAATTAGATGGCTCGTGGGATAAGCTTACTAAAATGGGTGGTATAGGTTGGTGTGTTTCTTCGGCCACAATGGCATCTATTCATGCGCTCTGTACTTTTCTATATGCTTCTTCACTGTTTACTGAAGCTAAAGCTTGCCTTCTCGGACTTCAATGGGCAAAGGTGACAGGAATTCAACATCTTTTACATCCTTACAGACTCATCACTCCTGGTTCATTTTTTGAATTCAGATCGAGCTCAGGATATTACGGTCAAATCGACGATTAATCATATTCGCTCGCTTGCCAAAAACTTCAATTGGTGTCGTATTGTCAAGGTAAACAGAAACCAAGTGGATTCCGCTAATAGGATCGCTCGGTGGTGTAGGATAAACCATAGGAATTTTTATTAAGTTGTTTGTTTTGTATTTTTTCTCGATGTCAACAAAAAAAAAGACATCGAGATCAACTTTTATACAACTTGTGTAATTAGTGTATTTTGTATCATACAATTTGAGAGAAGTAGGTCCATAGGTTTTGGGCGTGTTCCATGAGATTGACTATTTCATAAACAAGAAATGATCTATGAGTCAAAATCATGCCTGTATTACAAGTCTAATTATTTTTTTGTCAGATTTAGTGCACTACTATCTGAAGAAATATAATTTATCCTAAAATTTGATTTGATTTGATTTATGAGTATTACAAAAGTGATTATTATGTTTAGCACTCATTAATTATTATGTTTTATAATTCATTAATAAAAGTAACACTAATAAGTAACAATGTTATGCTCCCCCCGCCCCAAAACAATACTCCAAGCATATGGTTTTCAAGCCTCGTGAACATTTAAATATATTAGAGAGATGAACTAATAAGTAACAATGTTATGCCCCCCCCCCAAAAAAAAAATACTTCAAGCATATGGTTTTCAAGCCTCGTGAACATTTAAATATATTAGAAAGATGAATCATGTACTTCATTATTTAATTTACCTTTTTACATACTCCTTTAATATATACATAGACATATTTAATTACTCCTAAACTAATATATATACCAAAAATCAAACAAAAAATTCAGATCTAAAAATAAAACAAATCTAAAATAATGCTCATACAAATTGCTATAATAGATCGCCAAAAAAAAATCGCCAAAAAAACCCTAAATTAATATATACACCAAAAATCAAACAAAATTTTCAGATCTAAAAATAAATCAAATCAGAAATAAAAATTGCTATAATAAATCGCCAAAAAAAATTCAGTTCTAAGATAAAGAACTTGAGAAAGAGGCTCGAGGATAGCAGCGACGAACTTGAGATGGACGGAGGGAGAATGTGCAGTGCCGAGATCTCCAGACGAGCCAACGCCGAGAAGTTCTCGATTCTTTGAAGATAAGGTGCGAAGGAAATGAGAGATCTCCAGATCGTCGTTGTTGATTCGTATAACATTCTGACTACGAAGAATCACAACAATTGCAACAGACGAAACGAACATTGCGATTAATAACAAATCTTCAGCTCGAAAATAAACAATGAGATTGATAGAAATTCAGCGATAAAAGAACGAAAATTAGAGTGAACAAGATATTCATTGAATGAAATCATTACGATTCAATTACATAAAAACCTAAAAACCATCAAAATCAAACACTAATCCCCGAACAAAGATGTACAACTTCTAAACTCTAATTTCGCAACAATACAAACCATAACTACCACCAAATATCCCCAAATCTGACCGGCAAAGAGAGAGACGACAAAATTCCGGGAGATCTCGGCGAGGAGATGGATTAATAAAGAGTAGGTGGTCAGTTTATTATCGGCAAGGAGTTAAAGGAGAGAGAGGATAGAGAGGAGATGGGAGAGGAGAGTGAGGAGAGAGAGAGGATAGAGAAGAGGTGGGAGAAAACGGCTGAGGAGTTAAAAGGAGAGAGGAACAAAACCCTAACTGGGCCGCACATTTTATTTTTATTTAAAACAGTCTATTGCTGCGATTTTTTGTAGGAACCGCAACAATAGGTTCAAATATTAATAAAAAAGTAATATTTAAATCTATTGCTGCGGTTCTGGCTGGGAACCGCAGCAATAGAGTTGGTCAAAAAGTCAACTTAAGTTTAAAAATTTTCTCGTTGAAATCTATTGCTGCGGTTTCCGGCCGAAACCGCAGCAATAGGTCTATTTTATATTTTACTTTTTCTTTTCACATGGTTTATTGATGCGTATGGGTAAAACCGCAGCAACACCACCGCAGCAATAAGCAATTATTCTATTAGTGATAGGGTGTGAAAGTGAAAGTTTCTAATTGGTTCTCAAAATCTCGATTACTTAAAAAACATTTGAATGGATATAGTTCTAATTAGCTGTGTCACACTCTTTTCTTTTCTATTGTCCAACTGGATAAAGTATTTCCTCTTTTATTTTATTTATTTATAATGGCATTTAGGCAAAATTATTATGTCACTACTTTTATGTTTATAATATTTAATTTTTTAAATATATTTACACCATGTTTTTAGCGAAAATATTATAAAATTTATGGTCTTATACGTAAACATTCAATAATATTGGAGTTTTTATATATATATATATATATATATATATATATATATATATATATATATATATATATATATATATATATATATATATATATATATATATTGATAACCAAAAAATTTCCTATGCAAACTGCAATAGAAAAGGGAATACGTACATGAGCTTTATGATCATAGCATGTACCTTCGACATAGTATCCATAGACTTTTCACAATGCATGGGGAGGATTTTTTTTTGCGGTTCTAAAAGTCTAACGCTAATTTTTTTTTATTAAAACCCAAAATAGACAATAAAACTTAGAAAATTAAATAGAACATAACGATAAAAACTTATAACTTTATATAATTAAACTCGATGGTGCTCATGTTTTTCTAATCATTTTAATAATATAAATTATGAAGTCATTAAATATTTTTTCTAAATAAAACTAAATATTACAACAATATGAAAGTTATTGACTTGGTACCAGAAATCTTGATCTCAATTTGATAAGGAGCAGTTTAATTTAAGATATAAATGAAAGATATTGTCTATTTAATAAGTTGATTCACACATTTTTTTTATAAACTAAAAATGCAAAACGTATTTTCTCTTTAGTTTTATTAAATTATATATAATACATAGGCTTTATCATCACTTTTTTTTTCTATGTTTTTAGTATTCCTTTAAATATTTATGAATTTTTACACCATGATTTCAGGGAAAATATTATGAAAGCTTAAATTTATTAAACAAGAAATAAAACCTAGTTTAATATATAAATATCCATGTTTTAACTTTCAAAGTCTTCTGGAACAAAACCTTCTAATCCCCAACACTTGATTAGATCATTGCTCCCTTCCTCAGCCTTAATTACTCATATAGTCATATTTGATAAAGGTATGCGCGCTTTATCAAAATTTGCATGACCAAAAATATCTCTTATAATATGACAAAAAAATTATATCATTTAATTGTCTTAAAAGATTTTTATAATATTAATTTATTGTAAATTTTATTAATATGAATTGAGAGAAATTAATGGTCAAAGTTCGATCTAAATTAAATATCATGCATGCCTTACTTTGAAATGAAAGGAGTACGTGTTTTGCATTAGATGATCCAAAATCATCCTATCTACACCTCTACATTATTATTATGCCTAAGATAGATTTCACTTTCACTCAAGTACATAACCCCTTTTTCTAGTACAAAGGAATAGATTTTTTTTTTAACTTTTTCTGGTTGTGAGAGTTGCTTTGTGCCTACTGCCTAACATCCTTACTCCTATACATTTAACGCCAAGAAAATGATAAAGCAAAGCAACCACCTATTGTTTATTACGTTTAATTTCTTTTAGGAAAAAAAAGGTTTAAATTAGGATGATGAATTATTTCACTTCCACTCATTTTATTTATTATTAAAATTATCTCTTTAATTTGGGTCATACAAAATTACAACATTTACATAAGTCAAAATAGATTTTTGAGAGAGAAGAGTAAAACCTCGATCAAAGGAAACACTTCCCTTTTTGGTTTATTTCTTTTTAATCTACACACTGTTGCTTTTTTCTATTTTTGGTAACATGTCACATCTATTTTCTCCTCTTTTTCCACCCATGTCATCCACTTTTTAATATTTTAACCAATTTTTTACTTTCTTTCTCTCACTTTCCAGTTTCTCTCTCATACTTTTGTACTTTCTCATTGGTTCTTGTCCAAAGTGAAGTGAGTAAATTTAAAAGAAACGGAGAGAGTATTATTCTTGATAAGTCCCATATTTTAAGAGAGCTTATGAAAATAATCCAACTATTCTTTTCTACATACTTGTACTTTTACACTATTCACTTACTCCACTTTAAATAACGTTGATGATTAATACATAAATAAAAAAATATAGCCATGCGAGATTTTCATAAACGCTTATCAACATTTTTACTTATAAACATTACTTAGATAATTAAAAATATCGATATTAATCTTTATATTGGTAAGTATAAAAGTCAAACTATGTTAAATAAAATTAAGGAACACATAAGTAGTACTACTACTTGAGCCGATCTCAGTTAGGATTAATGGATTATAGTGTATAGAAATCAGCTAGTTCGAATTATTTTGATAAGGTACTCCATATTCAGATTATTTTAGAAAAATAGATAAAAGTTTGAAGTACTTATGTCTAACTTAGTAAAGAAAATGATCAAAATAGTCAAACCCTCCAAAACTCAATCACTAGTCTCTCTTAGTCAATCTGGGTATTATTCCGCCATGTCTGAACCCATCAAGAAGAAGCTAAAATCTCTCATCACCACATTCACATACCCACATCATCATCATCATCATCATCATCATCATCATCAACATCAACATCATAAACCCACTTCACCATTAACACTCATCATCATCATCATCATCATAATTCTCGTCACTTTTTCTCTCCCCATTTGTCAGTGTCAACACCCACACCCACCTCCTCCACTTCCAGTCCTCCCAATTCCGAGCTCCAAGCAACTTTCATGGCAGCTGACAGAAATGGCTTTATTTCTTCACTTTGGCCCCAACACTTTCACTGACTCTGAATGGGGCGACGGAAATGCTGATCCTTCCGTCTTTTTCCCTTCCAATTTCGACGCTAAACAGTGGGTTACCGTCGCTAAATCCGCCGGATTTTCTCGCGTTATTTTAACTGCAAAGCACCATGATGGTTTCTGCCTTTGGCCTTCTTCTTACACTGATTATTCTGTTAAGTCTTGCCAATGGCGAGGTGGAGAAGGTGATGATATATATACTTCCTCCGTTTTTTTTTTATTGCAATGTTTTGAGTATTGCACTGTTTATGCACTTACTTTCACCGATAATTTGTGTATAATACAAAGTACAAATTTTAGCGTGTGAGGTGTTCTTGGATTTATCAGCTTCTGCGTCTCTAAATACATGTAACATGTTGACTTTTACACATGTCAATGCACTATTTTGACGGCTAATATCTTTAATTAACGATTGGTAAAACATATAAAAAATTGATATTTTGAAAATACATTTTAAGATTAATCCAAAAACATATGCTATGACAGCATTTGTATCTATATATTAGCTTTGAAATGCGGTCAATGTTAGTATTTGAATAGTGCAAATTTTTCAATGTTGCATGTATTTAGAAACGGAGGTAGTATATACTTATAAGATTTCATATTTTTACCATTTGCATAAATATATAATTAGAGATTTTGATGGTAAAAGTTGTATATTGGTAAGTGTGAAAATGAACATGTTGCAAGCAAAACAAAAAAAAAAAAGGTTAAAAGGAAGTATATTTTTTCAATGGGGGTGCATACACAAATTGGAAGCCCACTAGAATTATATGTTAGCCATCCGCTTTCTATTTTTCGATGTGGGATTCTCACATGTGGTTTTTTTTGTTGCCAAACAGGTGATGTGGTGGGAGAGTTAGCTAAAGCTGCTAAGGAGGGTGGGATTCAATTGGGGTTGTATCTCTCTCCTTGGGATCGTCATGAGAAGTGTTATGGTAAAACTTTGGAGTATAATGAGTTTTATTTGGCCCAAATGACTGAATTGCTTACTAGGTAAAGTTAGATGCATTTTTGTATTCATTCTTTTGTTGATTCAGTGTTTTCATGGTAACCAGTTTCCTAGTGTTTTTGGCAAACTGTTTGAATTTACGTTGTTGTATGCTACTTTCTTTGGGCTTTAAATGTGCAATCAATTATTAGCCGATCTAATCGTCGAGTTTATCTTTGTTACATATTAGATGACTATATGGTCCTATAAGAAATTTCCATATTTATTTTGCCTTTACTACTACCCGGCTTGGATGTAGAAGGATTTCATGATATCTTTGAAACTAGAAGCTCTTGTGTGAATGCTGGTGTGCTGACGCAGTAACGCTTACCATCGAGCTAGATTGGAGCTTTTATAAAACAGTTGTAGTATGTTTCTAGCCTTTCCGAAATATTTTCTTTCAAGTAAGTTCTGGTGGGACTAAATGAAGCAATTGCTTGAATGCTTGATGAAGCAGATATGGAGAGATCAAGGAGGTGTGGTTGGATGGTGCCAAGGGGGAGGGAGAAAAGGATATGGAGTATTACTTTGACGTATGGTTTGATCTAATTCATCAGCTGCAACCTGAAGCTGTAATCTTTTCTGATGCTGGACCTGATGTCCGATGGGTCGGAGATGAAGCTGGTGCTGCTGGATCCACATGCTGGTCATCTTTTAATAGGAGCGCTGCGAAAATTGGTGGCACCGATCCCCAGTAAGTTCTCTTAGACCTGTTCTTCTCTCCTCTAATAATTACCTTCACTTATTAGGTACCAACTAATGTGTTCATATAAAATTGTACAGGGCTAACAAGTTCAGATTGGGGTTGTTTAGTCCAATTCACAATTGAAAATAAGTCTAGATAAAATCTAAATGAGTTCAGATATTTCTAATTCAGTTCAAATAAGATAAGTTCGGTTTGGGTAAGCTTGTCGTTTTGCAGGTGAAAGCGAATAAGGACACCCTTAGTCTAAATTTACTGTACACTTCACATTCCTATGAGAATTAATTTTTTACTGTCCGTATGTGAGAGCGAAGTAAGAAGTATTCATCCTATACACACTTACACAGATATGTATTCCTGGATGAATTATTATTTCACTGTCTGAATATGAGAGCGAAACAGGAGTTATTCACCATATACATAGATATGAATTTACACATCTACAAACCCATAGATGTACTGAATCTACTGATAGATGTGTGTCTGTGTGTGTGTGTGTCTATTTGAGGGGAGGAGATCTTTCCAGTACGTGACCTAGTTTCGTATTCCGAGTTCTTGTCTATAAAATCAAGCTCCACCTACTTCTTAGTGATAGATATGCTTCTGTCTATGACAGATTGACAGAAACATTGCTCCTTGATGTTTACTGCTAATGGGGAATTGAACACAGGACTAATTCGTTACCATTGTCTGCCAACTGAAACTGTTGATATTATCATGATGCCATGCAATGTTTAATACTATTGATCTCTTGCCACCTTATGTAACAAAACCTAATGATGCTGTCAAAAGAATTTAGAAAGTATTTGCTTGGATCAGTGGATGAGACGAGTCAGTAGTGATGGCTACTTCAACTTAAAAGTATGGGGGTTAGGGTTGTCTTTGAATCATCATTTTGTAACTCTGTAGGAAAAAAATTCTTGTGTGATAGATATAAATCTGAATCACTTCTTCCATGTGAAAGCTGCTGCATTTTCAAGTTTATTCCATTAAGGCTCAAGCTAAACTACCCAAGTACAATTTGTTGAACTTGAAAGGTATTCACGTGGAGGCGACCAACATGGACATGATTGGGTACCTGCTGAATGTGATGTCTCCATCAGACCTGGTTGGTTTTGGCATGCATCAGAAGCACCGAAATCTGCACTGACTCTCCTCGACATCTACTATAAATCAGTAGGCAGGAACTGTCTTTTGCTGCTGAATGTGCCACCAAACACCTCTGGACTTATATCGAATGAAGACATAAAAGTGCTTGAAGAATTTGCTGAGCTTCGAACCTCCATATTTTCCAATAATCTGGCTAAGCATGGCATTGTGACTGCAAGCAGTACACTAGGTGATGATAATTCCCCCTTTGGTGCTTCCCGTGTTCTTGAAGAAAGCATTTACACATATTGGGCGCCAGAAAAGGACCAAGCTCATTGGATATTGTACTTAGACTTGAAGGAAATATTAACTTTCAATGTTTTGCAACTTCAAGAACCAATTCAGTTGGGGGAGAGAATCATAGTCTTTCATGTTGACATCATGAATAACGAAGGGGAATGGGGAAGAATCTGGGATGGGACAACAATCGGATATAAGAGAATTTTGCAATTTCCTGAAGTGAAATCCCAGTACTTGAGGCTGGTCATTAAGAAAGCTCGTGGAGACCCACTTATTTCCTTCATTGGGGTTCATATGGATCCTTATTTGACTTTGACAAGCCTATCTGAATCTGATACAACCGAAATGGCGACGTCAAATATAGCCAAGTTTTGGAGCAAGTTAAAAGACATTCTCTTTCCTATACCATACAAGGAGATATCTCTCAGATCTCGAATCTAGACAAGTCTCACTATCTCGGGCTCGCACGAACCTGTTCTTCAAGTGGCAACAAAATGGTGTAATTCTCAATGTGCTGATCCTAAACTTCCATGGTACAGAATGTATTGTATTGTTGTATATCAATACTGTGTATCATCTCAAGTGATTGTTGGTGTATCTTTAATTTTTTCATTGTTGTCTTCTCGACAAGGAATAACATGCACATTTATTTGTGTTTCATGGAGAGGCATTTTTCAGAGCAATTGCTGTGATATGGCCACATCAGCACCTGTAACCAGAATTCTTAATCTAGTTGAACTGGATACTGAGGACCCTGTGTTTCTGTCAATCTTTTTTCAGAAAGGATACTAATCACTCACCATCATTTGTGGGCTAAATTCAGTCTTCCACTTACTTTGTTTTAAGATTTATCTGCTCTAGTCTGATTTAGCAGGAGTTATTGGTCTCAAACTCTCAATCATAAAACCTCTTTTATTGGTCTAAGATTGAGTAAATCATAATAGCTCATATTTTTTTTTTTTTTTTTTTTTTTTTTTTTTTGTTCAGGAAAGATAATTGGTCCGAAGACCAACCCCTGCTAGGCTACTAGCATGCAGGGCACACCAGCTCATTTGGCTGGGTAGAGGGGATTTATACCCACAAGCAAACATTTTTACACAAACTCCCCAAATTGCGGAGTGATGAGAGTCGAACACCCGACCTTGCGGTTGGGAGGTGGGAGCACCAACCATTGGGCTCCCACGAGGACCTCATAATAGCTCATATATGTTGATATGATTGTAATTACATTGCTCGATGATTTAAAGTAATATAAGCTCACTCCCTTTGGCTGAACGTGCACGAGTCCAGTGTTTTACAGACTAGTATACTCGTCAATCTGCTAACTGAATCTGGTTATAACTCTTAAACTGTTTTAACAGAATCAATCTCCTAATATAAAGGCATTCGGCCGAAAATTCTTGAATCCACTCTACACTATACAGGTCACACATAAAATTGACCAAACAACTCTGGACTACTGTAGTCAATTACACCCAAGATTACAAAATCAATCAATTTGTGTCTCGACATTAATAATGGTTAATCTTCTCAATGACATGAGATTGATTTTCATAGCAGAAACAACACATGAATTCATTTGTGTGCTCAACAGATGACATTAAATAATTGTATTCTGTTCTTTGGTTCATGGAGTTAAAGAAAGAAACACAGAAGCTCCATCTACAACTGTAACAACTGAAGCGTACAAGCCATTGGAACTTCTAATTAATTTTGACATCACGAAGAAGCCGAGCAGCCATGGCCCCACATCTTCGGACTTCCCAGTCAGTAAGCTCTTGATTTGTCAGTCCTGTAGAGCTCGAGCAACCTCTGTTGTCTTTCTCACTCTCAACTTCATCCACCCTACTGGTCGTTCCATCCCTAATTTGGCTACATCCTCTCTCCACAGATTCGGAGGCCTGGTTTTTTTTATGGTCTGCTGCCAAACCAATTCCGGAACACTTTGGTTCCATTAGGTAAAGCTGAATACTTGGATGCTGGTACTTTCGGTCCATCTGCAACCATGAGAACAACTCACTCTAAGCATCTTAAACTGTGAGGACATTGCATTCACAATTAGAGGAAGTAAAGATACGGCTACAATAGCCTCTATCCAATTGTGAGGTAAGGCTATTTACTTTTAATCCCACCCCTGACCTTGATTTGGGCAAGAGCCTCATAGAACAGGGTATTTGGGTAGCTATCATTTTTTCCAGAAAATAGAGTTACATACCTTGGTTCTTGGAACAGTTTTGACATCAAAGTTGCTTTTCCACATTTGAAGCATCTGTTCGTGGACACTCGTCGAACGTATCTCATAGCCCAACTGTTCAGAGAAAACCAGAACGACTATTGATTTAATTGACTCGAATGATTCTTATAGTATACTAAATATGAAACTCTTAAGAGTATCTTTACCACAGTGGTGGTGCGTGGTCCGGATAAAGCACATATAGTTTGCAGCAGTGGATCAAGGAGATGTTCCGCATAAACCTAAAGTCCACACATATTAGAGCTTTTGTGTGTAAAGATCTACTAAGCAGATTAATCTTTAACACATAGGTGCTAGCACTTCATCAAAGTGCCTCTGGAATATATTTCTTTTGCAGTTACAGAAGCAGAAACATTGGAAATTTAGAACCAAGGAAAACTACAAGAATAAGAAGTTAACTGGAAGAGTGGAATCATATCATGTCAAGAAGCATGTAATTAGCATTGCCTATGCCTTGTATCAAGAATCATGAAGCAATGTAGCCAAATTCCATGCTCTAGTAGTATGAAGGACTCTACACCATCAATGTTCCACATAAATTTACCAACTTATTCTCAGAGACTAAGAGTAAATATGAAAACCCTTATATCAGACTTCAATTTTAAATTTACACTACCAAAAACATTTTCCGTGTTTTTGACACTCCAAAAACCAAAAGTTTTTACAGCTCCAATATGTTTCCTCCAGTTACTATCAGTCATAAGCTTAATTACTTCGATATCATCCTCAAACAAGATATATATGAAAAGATACCTACCACATCAGTGCCAATCACGAAATCATATGGAGGATCAACAGCTAGTATATGATCCTTATTACCCCAATCCAGTTCCGCAACCTTGATAGAGCCAAATGAATCTACAGTAAACACTCACAGTAAACACTCTAGTATGTTTAGCAATAACACTAAAGTAGCTAAGAATAAAAGTGATAACTCCATGAAGAATCCAGTGTCACAGGACATTAAAACCAATGAAAAGGGACCAAATAGATCAGAAAGCCACAAACCATACCAAAGAAGAAAGCAGATTTAGAGTATATTCTATATTGTTAGTTACCTAAATTAGCATTTGCCTGCATGATCCTTGAAATATTACGTTCAACATTTCGTTGTAGCAGCGGTAGAACTTCTTTCTGGTCAGTTGTGACCACTTCACATCCTAACATTGCCATCCCTGGTTACCAGAAAAAGGAACAGGAATGGGGAAAATAACAGAGACATTGTTAATTTCAAAGCAATGACACTTGAAATTTGGTAAGAAGACACAGGCAAGCAACAAATATTGAGGATACACACATTCAAAGCAGGTCTAACATACCAAAGCTAGCTACTCCACAACCTGCCCCAAGTTCAATGACTCGCTTCCCTTTGAGTTTAGAAAGGCAAAATCTCCCTTTTCTGCTATTCCTTTCCTAAAAAGTTACCAGGAATTAAAGAGGAAACACATCTTAAAATCATTGCTAGATGATTCAGTGTACATGAACATATAAGACATATGCTTATTCTTTTCCCTTAAGAGTGAAGCAATCAGATCATATTAGGTGTGGAACAAACATATAGAAGGCAAAAGCCATGCACAATCTTCCTCATCTACTATATATTCCTTCAAAAAAGCTGAGCATACGCATAGATGGAATGCATCTCACAAGCCGTCATTAGATGCAGAAGCCTAGCATACATTTAGGTCACATGCTGCCATAGTGCCATACCATGCTAAATACTAGACAAATTCAGGAACGAACAAAATCCAGTAAACTCAACATAAAGTTGCACATTTGTGTACCATGGTAACAGTAGACAGAGTCAAGAACTCCCCACTCTCTTAAGCAACAACAGTTTAAGAATCTAATGTTACAATTATGGACGAATACACGTGCATACTTTTCATGCTTGCATATTCGTCCAGAGGTCAATTGGATATACTAAAATGCAGCTATTCACCTCTTCTCTAAAAAATAAAGATCACTTCACCTATTAGCTCATATAACAAAGCTGATAAGAAAAGTTCTGACCTCCTATGCTAAGCAATCTAACGTATCGAATTGTCAGTTCTACAAACCCAAAAAATGCATAAGAGCACTCCAAACTGGAAACTAACTATGATGTCTTGTAACTTCAAGTGATGGTTCAGCTGCATGAAATACACTTTCACTCTTTGAACCTCATTGTCAAAGCTCAAAATATACTTACATTACTCGTGTTTCGATGACTCAGGCTTGCTGGCTTGGATCCCATTAGACTCACATATATCCTAGTAGGATAAATGATGCTGACAAAAGGCAAGATTCTTATTCATTTTTGCCTACAATGACAGTGATCGTTATCAGAAAGCTCAATGCAGCTCGTTACAGTTCCCAATAGAAAAGCTTAAGCAAAAGTAACAATCTAGAGCACTGATATGTTCTCCTTCCTTTCATAATAATAGTTCTCTACGGTGTCTCAGAGTATCTTATCATCATATTGGCTATGAAGATCAACTAAAGGGAGCGTAAGTGGTATCAACTCTCCCTTGGATCTGTTCACTCGTGTCCTTTACCAATTTGGGACACTTCTTTCATTTGTAATCACCAATGTCCGAGGTGATGCATAGTAAGTAAAGCAATGCTCCTCTTGGGCTTTCTTCCAGATGGGTACTACACTGTAACGTGAGCTCCAACAACATATCAGAGATCTTACTTTCTCAAGTCATACGTCTGTTGTTCAGCCAACAATGTTCCACTCTAGTATGTCAACTAGATTTCACTTTTTAGTCTTTTGACTGGTCCAGGATAAGTCTGTATTGAAATATATAACCTTTCCTACTAGTCTCAGACTCTCGACCATACAATGATGACTCCATACAAGTTGCTTAATTGATGTCTGTTGGTCTCAGTCTCCAAAACTTCTGCAGCAATGTGCTCTGGCCACCTAGGGCTATAGACTTGCAAGCATTTTCAGATGAGCAGAAAGATCTGAGTTAGCTATTCTCATACTACTTTTGATGTTCAATTGTTCATTGCCAAGTTATAGGTCTGAAATTTTCCAGGTAGCATAGTTTCTTTAGTGATCATTGGTCAGTCAACACTGAAGTTTGGCTCTGTTAATAGTTATGATTAAAAGCAATTTTTCAGCTGTATCAAGTAAGCTGCATAGTGGTGAAGACAGATACCAAGCTATTCCTCATGAGGTTAAGCAAGCATGGCTTGTCGAGTAATTTTAAACTCAGAGAGCCTACAAGTACAATGCAATAACAAAATTCAACTTCTTTCCTAAGATAATGTAAGATAATCGGATCCATGAGATGATATTGTAGGATTATATACTTCCTCCGTTCTAAAATAAATGTAACACTTCTCTATTATATGTGAGAGCTTTTGAGAAAAGTGTTACATTTATTTCAGAACGGAGGAAGTATATTTTTATGTTTTGCTAGAGATATACATATTGGTCTACCAAATTAAAGTATATATACAAAGAAAATTATGAAGGAACGGACATAGGTACATAGAAGACCAAAGTGTATGGAAGAAGAATCAATGATAGTTCACGTCTCATGTATCAAACAGCATGCCTGTCAGCAGGAATCAAAGGACAATACTTGCAGTCTCCATGAACTTGGAGCAGCCAAAGAACCAGACTTGCAGTCTCCAGGACATACGCTAGAATTTGAAAGGGATTCCAGCGCTCTTTCCAATGAAAGTACATAGAGCATGTAAATTAGAGATCAGACAATTTTTCAGGATATAGACATGTAGGCAGTTGTAGCTTCTTCCTGAAGTCAAGTCCAAGAGCATCAGAAAGGTAGTTCTTTCGAGTTAAATGAACATGTGTCATATGGTCAAGGTGGAACAATCGCAATATACAACGATACGATTAAATCCAAGACACAATGAAACAACCTTATGTCCCAAACAATGGTAAGAACAAGCACAAGCATCACAGAGACGTCATTGAAATTCTATGGAATTAAGCAGAAGAGTGAGAATTATACCAGATACTTGGCAAAGACCATTGATGCATCCCATACTGTCGTTCCTAAATGCTTGGAATTTGGATCCTGTCACAGTAAAGGAGAAAATAAACAATGGGTCATCAAAGACAGGGAAAACAGAAAAGTAAATATGAAGGCTGGATACTGAAGAAGGTTAAATATTGTAATGGATCAGCAAGTCCAGCCCAATTCTCTGATCCACTTACCTAAGCAAGGTGTAAGGGAAAGGGCAAGTTGGGAAATTCCACTTGATTCTGTTAGGGTGTAGTTGAGTGCCTTCGAGATCAAGTAGTGGGTAGTAAGGAGTATTCAGTTAACAAGTTAGTTATATTGAGAGAAAGTGCGACGACAGAGGTATGGCTAAGCCACTCAAATGCTTAGTGTTCTGTAAGCTACAATTGCTATTACAATATATTACAATCTATCTTCTACTACCTCCTCTGGTCTTCTTTTTATTTGCTCCTCCTTGATCTACTTCCTGCTCAGGATTGCTAAATCTATCTCATAAAATAAAAGTGCAGAAACCAATTTATGTCTCTTAAAACATATTTCAATTACACATCGAGTCATCAACTCATCCTCACAATATTGAACATGTTCCCTTAAGCTCTAAATAGCTTAGATCTGTATGGATCTCTCAATAGTGAAAATGCAATTAAGAAATATACAGGACTGCTGCACTCCAAATTCACCCTTATATGTGCACGTACTTTGACAAAGCCATTATTGGTTTTCACACTGAATCCTTATGAGGTATTCATTAGGTAGACCAATGCGATATTTCTTATATAAGCATTGCCAGAAAGATATATTAAGATAAGTTTTGGGGGACGCATTCATTAGTAACACTGTAGCAACTGATGTGTGAACTACAAGTGTAAACCCTATTTTGTTCTACACAGGCTGTATTACTGTCTTCTGCTCTCTCCATTTCATAGCAATTGGTACTTTAGCTTCACTATATATCATCTCTGCGCACTCAATGCACTGCACCATGAAACCATGAAAAGTTATTCCTAAACCACATTTCAGATCGTTTTTAAGTCAACCAAAAAAAACTCTAATTTGCAGGGAATAACGTAAAACGGTAAAAGTGTTAAAGAGTGATTTCCACATCAAAAAGACCATTACTTTCTGAGCCTAAGTGTATCCATATCAACAAGAATTACTCCTGATTGAGCGATGGCATGGCCATAGGGCCCCACCAAGCAAGGCTTGGCCAAGTGGTAATAGTTTGGCCTCATGACTTAAAGGTCATGGGATCAAAACCCCACTAGGGGCTGTTTAAGTGTGATGGATTCCTTACCTTTTTCTCCCCTCACTCCCAATGAGTTGACCTGATTGGTTATACCTATGAGAGGTGCTAGTTCAATAGGGTCCTTCATCTTACCTACCCTAAAAAAAGGCCATAGGGGCCAAAAGGCAGAAATTAGTTTGTGGAAAGTTATTTCCCTTAAGCATTATAACATCAATCTAGCGATCAAAGGAAAATTTGATCCAAAAACAAGTGTACACATGGATGATAGTTCTTGGGTACCAGGGGTGGAGAAAGAGTGTCTACGAAACTAGACAGAAAACAGCAGTGTACCTGAGAAAATTGCAACTGATGACCCAATAAGTCTATGGTAACAAGTGATGTGTCTGGCAGATTTAACCTGTAATGGAACATTAAGATGATGTAAGAAGCAAATTCTATGTTAAAAACCGCTGCGAGTCTACTAGACTAGTTACAATTTATAATAATTCAAGCTATTTGCTTGTAGCAATGACAATGGATTGGATATGCATAGAGTAAAGCCACATCTATATTGATCTAGTGTACCTATCCATATTCATTCCATATATTTCATCAGTCCAAATATGTATCCAACGGGAGAGCTAAGTGAAAGGATAATCATATATATTCAGATATTTCTTTTCAATACTTTATGCAATGGTTTATGATTTTATTTGAATTATAAGAAAATAAATTCAATAGAGAATATCATCAAAAACTCAATCAAATCACTGTTCACTATCATTACTCTGATGAGCTCTGAAATTCACATTGATGGAAAAAGAAAAAAGCTTAGCAGAAGAAACTTAATTGTTTCTGATACGAAAAAAATTCTTTAATACTCCCTCTGCCCCATTTTATCTTCTCTCATTTAGGTGCGCACACACATAGCAAAAGAACTAGTAGTCGGTGGGTTGTTTGCATGTTAGGTGTGAATAAACAATTGGAAAAGAGAGAAAAATGTAGTAAAAAGAAGTGTCAGAATTGTAAAAGGAAAAAGAATCGATGCAATTGAGAGAGAAAATGTAGTAGAATAAAGTTGAGTCTAACGTCACATGGGGGTGGAAGTGGGGATTTCCGAATTAAGGTACATGGGAAATTGATTGGGACACACAAATATAGTATAGTATATGCAAGAAATGTATTATAAATTTTGCAGCAGTGACTCAGATTGCATCAATTACAAACTTTTGACATTGAGGTACAAATAATTACAGCATAAATGTATGCAACTCAATGGGTGAACAAATGGGCGACACAACATCATCCATATCCAACCTGAAAGTTTTCCATAACCGTACTTTTGACTTTTGCACTATCATATACTAACTTCACAAGGTTTAATTATAAAACGAAAGTTATTTATGTACTATGGTGCTGAATTAGGATCTAGGTATATTTTTAACATATTAGCTTCTTTTAAATATTTACTACTAACAGATACTTCAACATATTAACAGTCAAAGCTGTGCTTGGGTAAGCGTTAAAGTCAAAGTATGACTTTATTTTGAAAAGAAGAGAGTAACTTTTAGACTCGTTAATTACAACATAATGGATTTGGATGGATGGAGTATCTGATGTCCATCAGGAGGCCTTCTACAATCAAAACACTGAGAATTCCAGTAATAATCAGAGCATACTTAAACGTAATAATCAGTAGTATCTAGTTATCTACAATCAGAACACTAAGATTACTGCAGTAAGTTGCTTACAGCTTAAAAAGTAGAACAATCCAAAAAATCATGTTTCAGAAGTAAGTTAGTGGAACAAGAGTGATAATATAAGACCAAAATACAAAGAGAGTTAAGAGTTTAAGACATCCAACGCGCCAGGAACATAGAGTAAACATATGATACATATCGACATCTCCTTATTTTCTGAATATTTTTACTCTCAAACTAAAAAATGCAGTGGCCCTTAAAAAACCAATTTATCTGTTTTCGATCCAATAAGCAGCTTCAGAAATCTATTTTCCTTTTGCAAGGTATAGGAGTAGCACAATCAGCCCTACGAATGACCTGAAAGATTTTTCTAGGTCCAATAGAACTTATAGTATAGAATTATGTACATGGCATTATTAAAGGCATAATTAAGCACCTCTCCATATATATGGCTACATACCTTAATGGATACATGAAAAGCATGAGACGTATCTAAAATTCATCTACGGAGGTAGCTAAATACGTCCTTCATGTGGACTGAAGAGTACATAGCCACTTTAGATACAAGCTATTAAAATAGAAGTACCTGTCAGCCTCCATGCTTACATCAATACTGAAATCCCTGCGCTTAAGTTTGCTGTCATATTAAAAGGCCAAAATTGGTAAGTAGAAAAATAGAAGACCACAAAAGCTTGATAGGAAGCAAATTAAAAAAGGTCGAGAAATTGGGGTTGCCAGCATGGAAACATCCTGGTATGTGGAACAAGTTCGAGGATAAGGACTACTTGCATTCATGGAGAGAGCTAAGGTTTTTAAAAAAATTACTTGGTATTAAATGGTCCAAAAATCAGTGTTTTTATCAGATATATCCAAATTAATATAGTGTGTTATCGTATAATTAAGTTTGATCATAAGTTATTTTTCTTTATTACTAACTTTGTTTCACAATAAGCCATAAATGTTTTGAAGTAGCTTTTAGCAAGATCTCTTTGGATTTCCGGTTGAAAAACAAGTTCAAGATCCACAATTTCAATGGTGGATTTGAGTTGGGTGCTCGGTTCAATTCGAAATTTGGTAAGTCAGTATGTGACCAGTTATTTTGAAACAAAAAGAGCACTACACTACTAGAACTTTCACTTGATAACCTGGAAGGCTGGAGCCTGGAAATGATTAATATGTCTCCCATATAATGTATGTTTTATGGGTGAGTTAGTCTGCAACTACGAACATGGCTAACTTTTTCTCAATCCCATTTTAGAAGACTAGAACGACTGGTGATCTACAACCCAATAGATATCAATTCATAATTTACTTTCGGCAACCATAGGAGGCCATGTTGCATGAATCTTAAGAAGCACTTAACTAAGATATGGCAAACATTTTTTGTGTTCTAATCATGTTTCAAGGACCATATCAAGGGTTGGTAAAAGTTGACCCAACCCAACAGCCTAACCCAAAAATAACAAGGCCATGGTTGGGATTTTAAAACCCATTCAAAAAGGATAAAATAGGATTGATATTTCCAACTTAAAAATATCCTATTTTGACCCATTTGACTCATTTATATAGATTAATCCAAAAACAATAATGTGGAACTTGGTAAATAAATTTAAACATAGAGAAAGTTCTAGAGATAGGTCATTATTGTCTCAAAACCTGCATACTTTTATTAGCGACTTTGTTCATCTAGCTTTTTAAAAGATAACTAATGAAGTTTAAATAATGAGAATTATGATTAATTGGGTTATATGGATAACACGTTCACTAGAAAGGCCGAGTTAGGGTTGAGCTTTCCAACTCGTTCATTAGATGGGTTAGGTTTGGGTCAAGAAATTCTTAAACAGTTATTGTTTGACCCGAACACGAAATCTCTGAACCAGTCCTAATCATACCCAACTATTTAAATCCATTGAGGTATCAGACTGGTATTACAACGTAAATCTGAGAGTCGAAGTAATTAAGCTAGGGGAAATCGCTAGTGTCAAGGTTGAGATGGGGTGGAGGGCATAAAGTATTGACCATATTGTAATCCCCATTACATAGAGTAGCCTCATTTATTGTTGAACCGCAGAGGCGCAGATTGAGACAAAAAGTATCATATTGTAATCCCCAATTCATAATCAAACTTCACAACCATAACTGCAGTGATGAGTTGCGATTACATAAGAAATATGACAAAATGGGGAGTTCCTAAAAGGAGTTTATCATGACGACAATGTGAACGAGAAAGAAAAACCGGCTTCTTTGCTAAAGGATTCACACTACATCATGCAATTCAGAAATATTATGCTTCCACTCTCCTAGACGATATACATTTCCTGTAGTCTATGGCACAATGGCAAGTAGACTGCCTTTCATTACAACCCTATTAAATACGAAACTATTATATCTATAAGGTGCATGCTCATAGAATTTAATTGATCCTTCTTAAGTTATTATTATCATCAAAGAATAATCCTAACAAAAACAGCAAACGCAAATAGAACCCACCTTATATTGCAAGAATTACATCTTCGAAAGAGAATCCGAAATTGTAAATGTAATCACCACAACCAGCAACCGCGACTATTCACAGTTGATGAAGCTCAAGGAACAGCTTTTAACAATTACCAAACCAGCTAACCACTCAAGGATAGGAGTTAGCTCAAGTGGATAGAGCACTCCCCCTTGACCCTTGAGGTCAGGGGTTCGATCCTTACCCCAGCATTATGCTGGGGTGCTTCTTTCGCATGCATAGCATGCCTTACCAGCCAATGTGTTGGTGTTTCCTACAGGCTAGTAGCCTTGTAGGGGTTAGCCCTTGGGCTGACTTAATCTCCTAATAAAAAAAAAAAAAAAAAAAAAAAAAAAAACCAGCTAACCACTCAGCAAACATAAGAAGTGCAGCTAAAATTGAATTAGTATGGCTCCTACAACCACAACAATCAAATGGTAAGAAAATCAGAGATGCCTAAAAATGAAATGACAAGGAAAATGGCAACAGATTCAACAAAAACTAACTCCATGAAAAGGGAAAAATTTCAATCAAGATAGAAATACACTTTCAACCAGGCTAAAATTAAAATTCACAATTTTCAAGAGGAAAACTATAAATATACGAAGCAATTATTGTTGAAGAATTGTATGCAGTAAAGTCCTTATGAAAATGTATACGTCTTCAAGCATATGAACAGTTAAAAGAACCAACTCACAGAAATTGGAGCATAAATTGAACTGCAATTGTTGGGTGTTGCAGATTATGGGTGATAGATTCATGGTATAGTTGGGTGTTTAAAGGGTGATTGATTGATAGAAAAGTTGGGTGTTTCAATAAGCGAATCAACAACTCACCTGAGAATTTAGAAGGTTTGCGCCGGAACTAGAAAGAGAACCTCGGATAGCGACGTTGGAGGGAGGATGAAACTTTAAAAGGAAAACTGAGGGTGTGTTCTCCTCGCCTTAAAAAATTAAGGGGTTTTCTATGATATACCCTGTGTTTTTT
This sequence comes from Beta lomatogona, assembly GCA_947646795.1. Taxonomy (NCBI): domain Eukaryota; kingdom Viridiplantae; phylum Streptophyta; class Magnoliopsida; order Caryophyllales; family Amaranthaceae; genus Beta; species Beta lomatogona. The sequence goes on along the minus strand of CANSNZ010000927.1, from coordinate 1,246,338 downwards.
TTAATTCTATAATGTATCCCTAATGTTTTTTTTTTATTCTATATTATAATCTTGTATTTTTTAAGTTTTCTACATAGTACCCCTACGTAAAATGAACTTAACGTTTACCGTTATCTCTTTGCATTTATGAGCTTCTCTCTCAACCTCCCCCCATGCCGGCCCCGCCCCCGCCCCCCCCCCCCTCCACCCCCCGCAACCACTATGACCGTCGCCAGCCCAGTCCTCCACCCCCCGTAACCACCATACCGCCGCAACCACCAATGTTTTTATAAAAATCAACCCAGATTCAATCGTGGGGGCTGCGGGAAATCGAAATGGAGGAGTGGGGGCAACGGGAAATCGAAAGGGAGGGGGTGGGAGCAACAAGAAATCGAAGGGGAGGGGGTGGGGGCTGCGGGAATTCAAAGGGGAGGGGGTGGGGGGGCTGCGGGAAATCGAAGGGGAGGGGGTGGGGGCAACGGGAAATCGAAGGGGAGGGGGTGGGGGCAACGGGAAATCGAAGGGGAGCGGGTAGGGGCAACGGGAAATCGAAGGGGAGGGGGTGGGGGCTGCGGGAAATCGAAGGGGAAGGGGTGGGGGCTGCGGGAAATCGAAGGGGAGGGGGTGGGGGTTGCGGGAAATCGAAGGGGAGAGGGGTGGGGGCGCCTGGAAATCGAAGGGCGGGGGTTGGGGGTTGCGGGAAATCGAAGGGGATGGGGTGGGGGGCTTGGGGGCGGGGGGGGGGTGGGGGGCTGCGGTGGAGGAGAGGGGGAGGGGGTCCTGGGCCGGGCGGGGGAGGGGGTTGGGAGGCTGCGGCGGTGGATGGGGGGGAGGGGGCCGAGGGGGGTTGGTATGGAGGGGATGGGGAGGTTTGGGGTGGGAATTCAAAAATATTTAACGTCCGTTTTCATTAATACACGATAGGGGTAACATTATATAATTTTAAAAAACACAGGGGTATATCATAGAAAAACCCAAAATTAAGTTTTTTACACTTTAGATAAGTTTCAATCAGATCTAATTAGGTAATTAAGTTCCAATAAGGTTCAATAAGTTCCAATCAGGTGCATTAGGTCCAATCAAATCTAATCACGTGCAATAAGGTCCAAATAGTCAATGATCAATAAATTAAGATTAAATTTAAAAATTAAAGTACCACTATGATTGTATTGTATTATATTTATATTGTTGTGTATTATTTTATTATTCATATTACTATTAGATGATTATGTTAGTATTAAAATTTTTACGGTTTTTTCACCATATACCCCTGACTAATTTTTTTTTTTTGCACCGTATACCCTCGTAAGTTTCCAAATTCACCATATACCCCTCACGTTTCAAAAAATACATCAACATGCCCTTATGACTAACGGTGTTAGACTTCCGTTAGTCATTAGGCCATAATCCTCCCCTAACCCTAATTAACTAACCTAAATCAAACCCTAATTCTAACCCTAACCCTAATCTAATACACTAACTTGGGCCCTAACCCTAACCACTAACTTGGGCCCTAACCCTAACCACTAATTTGGGCCCTAACCCTAACTACCCCTTACCCCACTGCACCACCACCCCGTCACCACCTCCACCCCTTCCTTAACCCGCCGACCTCCTCCCCCTCCCCCTTCTCTCGTCACCACCACCACCCCTCCCCTTCCCCTTCCCCCGTCACCACCACCACCCCTCCCCTTAACCCGCCGACCCCCTCCCCCCCCCTTCCCTCGTCACCACCACTTGCCCCGCTGCGCGAACCCCCTCCCCTTCCTGTAACACCCCGATAATTCTCTCTTTTCAGAAATGCCTTTATAATATAAAATTTAGAGAATTACCCAAGTATTATCGCCCGTGTGATAACGTATCGGCTTATTCAGAATTTTGCAGCGGAAAACAACAAACTAAACTTTATAAATACATAATTAAACAAGTACTTCATAAATACCACTCTATAAAAAGTCTATCAAACCAACTTATAAAAATAATCTCCTACTGATGCAGAAAACATGATATAAATTTACACAAGCTCTCCATTCCCAGATCCCCAATGATGCTACATCTGCGAACCTGTAAATGTCAATGCTCTAGAGAATCTGCTCACCAAAATTGGGTCATCACAGGATCAATAAGGTAAAGCCATGATCAACACATACAAACAAAGCACGTAATCAGCAAAGCTGAGTACTACATAACAATACATAAACAATCCTAATCATGATACTAAGGAATAATAACAGAGTTAAATAATAATACAACAATATAACATTCTGCAGATAACTTCTACTGAACTAAACTTTAACCAACTTTTATTATATTAAATGGAATAGTTATTGGACCGAGTTGTCTAACTAAAAACCAACCTTCACCTAGGAAGACGAAATACGGGCGCGACTCCGTATTCCATAATGACCTGCGATATCGAGGAACCTTTAAATAAAAAGAGGAACGGTGATCAATCCAATTCCCAGAAAAAGCCATGGCACGCTCACCATGTACCCCAACTCCTGATTGTCCAACTTCAGACGTGCACCAGTCTAAAGCTTATTACTATCCAAGTTACACTTTACGTGATTAACAATTTATTACTTGTTATGACACACATACAAGCAACACAGAATACAATTCAAACATTCACAACTGAACTTCTTTTATCTTAGGATTTAATAAGTGATCACACAACTTACAATCCAAGATTACTTTCTTTAATTCCAACCTTTCTTACTTTGTTGAACCTAGCCAACAATCAATCTTACCTTTCAAAGGCATAACTTGTCAACTTACCAAATAAGGCCCACAGTCCTCATAAAGTAGTGAAATACAAAAGGGAACAATGATCAACATGATCCAATACTAATAAATATATTAATTCCCCCATGTGAATTAATAAATAAGGTTCCCAATCCAATTAACATGCTTGCATCAATATTCCATACAAACATGATATTCTACTCATAATCAGATATTATAATTAACATGTTTGCACACAGGCATAAAACATGCAAAATCCAACATAATAAATATCATACATGAACTCAACATAGTTCCTATACATGATACTACATAATTCTCCTTCATAAAATCATGATACTATCTCAAACATCACATAGGTATGTACGTACCTTGTGTAAACTAGTCGACTGGCCACTTTAGCCCCTTTAAAAATCTCCTACGGAATACTCTCCGCCTAAAATTCAAATATAACTAAAATCAATACTCTTAAATAAAAAGACAGCAACTTTAAAATATTTAAAACCCCCTTTAAACATATTCAAAAGTTGATTTTTCTACCAAAACTCCAATTACTTTTAATTCCTAGCATAGTACTACCATACTAGTAATTAAAATTCTTAAAACTCCCTAAATAAAAATACTTTCTGAAATTCCAGCAAATTATAAAATAATAAAACCTTCTTTAAACCCACTTAAACATGCTTAAAATCATAAATTAAATCAATCTCATAGTATATAATATGCTACTATGGTTTTCTAATAATTAACACCCTAAAAATCCATGCTTTAATTATTAAAACTTCAATCTAACAATAATAAATAAATCTGAATTTTTATTCTTATAATATAATATATATATGAATCGAGATTATTCATTAAAACAGTAAATTAACATTGATAATCATGATTAACATTAAAATAAAGCATAAAAACATAGTCTTTAATGGAAAACTTGAGGAAAGGAAAAGAATTAAACCAACACAAGAGGAAGTGATGATGCGCCGGCCAAGGAAGGGTCTTGGTGGCAGCAGCGGCGGTCAACGGTGGTCAACGGCGGCGGCGGTGACGTTTCTTAGCGAAGAAGAAATCGTTACTTGAAGAAGAAGAAGAAGAAAGGAAAATTTGAGAGGAAGAAGAAACGAAAAATCACGTGGAAGAGGAGAGAGAGAATGCCGTGAGATTTGAGAGAAAGAGTGAAGAAAATAATTTGTGTAGGGTAAAATAATTGGGCTTAAGGTATTTATAGTTAGGGTTTCCTTTTGGGCTTAGGAAAAGGAGATTGAGTTTATATAGAATTCGATGACAACTAGGATTGATGAATGAGGACTCCTAGTATCAATATAACTCCTCTTTCCTAATCTACTTAGAATTTGGGTTTCTCAAGTCCATTAGACTTCTTTTCTAAATCAAATTCATATTTCAAACCTTTCTCAAAGCATGCCTAATTAAATTATTTTCAACTTTCTTAAATCCTTAAAATAATTTCATTTGACTTCAAAATAGTCAACCTACTTAAATAATAAAAATCATTTGAACTAAAATATAAATATATAAATGATAAAATATATTTATAAAATCCTTTAAAACTATGGGGGATTACACTTCCCCTGCTGCTAATCGAACCCCCCTCCCCTCCCCTTCCCTCGCTGCGCGAACCACACTCCCCTCCCTTCCCCTGCTGCGCGAACCCCTCCCCCTCCCCTTCCCTCGCTGCACGAACCACACTCCCCTCCCCTTCCCCTGCTGCGCGAACCCCCCTCCCCGCCCCTTCCCCTGTCGCGAACCCAGTTGTGCGGAAATCGACCCTTTATGCGTTTTTTTGTTCTTCTCCGGCGAGTTTACAAGGGAGGGGAATTTGAGTCGGGAGATGCGAGGGGGTGGGGGGAGGGGCTGCGGGGAGTGGGGAGGGGGGGGGGGGGAGGCTGCGCGGGAGTGGGGAGGGGGGCTTCGGGGGTGGTGGGGATGGGGGGTGGGCTTCGGGGGTGGTGGGGATGGGGGGTGGGCTTCGGGGGTGGTGGGGTAAGGGGGAGTGGGTGGGCTGCTGGGGTAAGGGTGGGGGAGTGGGTGGGGTAAGGGGTGGAGGGGTGGTTAGGGTTAGAGTATTAGATTAGGGATTAGGGTTAGGTTGGCATAGGTTTAGGGTAGTTAATTAGGGTTAGAGGGGGGGATTAGGGGTTAATGACTAACGGCGTTAGCCTTCCGTTAGTCATAAGGGCATGTTGATGTATTTTTTGAAACGTGAGGGGTATATGGTGAATTTGGAAACTTGCGAGGGTATGCGGTGCAAAAAAAATTAGTCAGGGGTATATGGTGAAAAAACCGAAATTTTTAATTAAAGGACCACTATGATTATATAGTATTTTTTATTTATTAGGAAAGATAATTGGTCCAAAGACCAACCCCTGCTAGGCTACTAGCCTGCTGGTTAGACCAATGCAAAGGCTGGATACAAGGCTAAACAGCCCAGAAGTAAATGCCCTAAGATATTGTTGGGATGAGGATTTGAACCCTGGGCAATGCCCTGGAATTCGGGGTGGTACTCCACTGAGCTACCACCTCTCCATCCTATGATTATATAGTATTATATTTGCATTACTATTGATTATTTTATTATTCATATTACTATTGGCTGATTATGTTATTATTAAAAAATTAATCAATGTACCACTGTGATTATATAGTATTATATTTGTATTATTATCTATTATGTTATTATTCATATTACTATATCATAATAAATTTTGAGGGATAGTGTTTATGTTATGGGGTAATATTTATGTTATTACTCTTTTGTCATATAAGGCCAAATAAATTCCAATAAGGTCCAATAAAGTCTAATAAGTTCCAATCAGGTCTAAGTTCCAATCAGGTTCAATCAGGTCCAATAAGTTCCTATCAGGTTCAATCAGGTCCAATAAGTTGAATCAGGTCTAATAAGTTCAGTTCAGTTCAAATAAGTTTGGTTCAGTTCAAGGCTTTTCAGGTGAGGTGAATGCACCCTAAGGGTGTGTTCTCTTCACCTTAACTTATCTGACCTGAACTTATTAGACTTGATTGACCCTTATTGGAACTTATTCATGAGTGTTGTGTTAGACCTGATCAGAACTTATTGGACTTGAAACTTATTTTCTTAAAGTGAAGAGAACACACCCTAAAAGTGAGTCAGAATATGCACTATTCACATATCACTCTCGCAATTTGTTAGTTTCTCGTTGGTTAGAATGGAGTTGATCAGAATTTCACCTATATACAAATGGATCTGACACTTTCAAAATTATTCCTTAAATCTTGATTTCAAGGGGTTTACTTTAGTTAATTTGTAAAATATCCTCAAAACTAAACAAACCCTTAAATCCTTGGAATGAGGGTTTAGCTTGAGTTCATTACTCAAACAAATATATTTAAGGGGAAATATTCGTTAAGAGATGGTTACTAGAATACAATCGACAAATAGAAATGGTTCCTCTTAAAACTATTAAATTTAGGTTATATAGCAAATGAACACCTCTTATAGACACTCAACTTAGGAGTGATCTTTTGTTTTTTGTTTTTTTGGCAACAAGTACTTACAGGGCAACACAAGATCCGCTACTCATGATTTAAGGCCATTTTATGGGTGACAAGACTCGAAACACAACCATTATTACAAATTAAAACATCATTAGAGACACCAATATTAGACTTAGTACTACAAATATGACAGCCAATACTTAAGTGACGCTTTTTCCTTGGACAAGAGAATACACATGATGGAGGGATCAACTCCTTTCTTTTCTTGTCCTTGACCAACCTGCATCTAGAAGCACAATTAGATGATGAACCAACATTGGTCTTATTGTTCGAACTTCTCCTTCTACAACCATTCTTCACATGTGGACGGGGGAGTGTGTTTATTCTCCTAGCTAAAATAGAAAGCAGTGAACATTGCTTCCTTTTCGAACCTCGAGCACACTAGGATAAGGTTCTGATCTTAGTATCATGACAACGATTACCTGTAACACTAATCCTTACTCCAGTATCCACATCTCTATTCATGGACTCACCCATAACCTCCATTGCAATGTTCTTTGTACTTGGATCTTTCATCTCCACATTGAAATCGCTTACCTTTTTATTTTAAATTATCAAACGCATTCAAATTAACCATCGTCTCTTTCTTACATGCCTCTTTGCTCTTAACTCTACCATCTGAACTCATAACTACACTTAAGGGTGATCTTCAAAACAAATAAATCCTAATTAAATGTAGTAGTATATATCTCAAGAGATGTAGCAATTATAGAATGCATAGCTATACATACGAAAAAAAATTGATAAGCAAAAGTGATACAATTGTGGCAATTTTAAGATGGACAAAATTATACATACATGAACCTATATAATCATAGGTATTTCTTTTAACATATTGCACGGGGTACTAATTACCGTTATGATTAGAGTAACGAAATTTAAAAGCACACAATATAAGATGTAACTTGTACATCGCATATGCTTTATATAACTAATATAGTCTCTAAAGAGGAATGCCATCCTCAATAACAATAATATAAATAGTTTAACTAAAATAAATAAGATCCTAGAAGTTCTAATTCTCTCAAAGACAATCGCAGTACCATAGTCCAAAAGAATTTTCCACCTGCAAAAATAATCCAACAATGCACAATTAGACTGAGTAGCTAGAACAATAGGCAGATACCCAAGAACACACATTTGAGTAATTCATGATCCACACATTGCAAAAATCAAAACATTGCAGCATTAAAACATTGCAGTGACGAGTTTCCATTAACCCACAGTCACCTGCACGCACACGCAATACCGATTACACGCTCACCCGCAAGTCCACACACACCAGTAAATCTCCAATGCCAACAGAAGCATCAAGTATGCACAGTTTCAAAGCCAACTGTGGCACACCCTGACCCAACCCAACCCAACAACCCAGAACATAGCAGCAGCCCTTGGCGACCTGCAACACCCACCAACATAAGGTACTACAGCATCCCCTAGCATCTATTAGACCTAAAGCACATCCGCTTAGCATGCACATCTCAGTACACCAGCATACATCCACAGTACACCACAATCTCTGCCCAGCAGTCACGTTGCTACTACTAATGCATCACTTAATACTGCTGCCTATGCCCAACACAAGCCCCCCAGCAGATCACCCTAGATATGAAGAAGATTTGCTATAAGGCTATAAGGCTATAAGCAGTTTGAATATTGATTCTAAATATGAAGGGAAGCAGTAAAGGTTTAATCTGGGTCAAAGATTGGAGGTGCTCCCATATATATGGAAGAATCCGATGTTCTAGTTAGATAACAGTATGAAAACAATCCTAGCTAACTAAAATTGACAAGTTGGCTAACTGCAGATCAGAATTGTCTTAGATTTAGACTGGGAATAAGAGCTTGATGTTGAGTTCAACTGTAACCACATAAGATAATCCCGTTCACAAAAGTTTTGCATAGTCCATGTTGAAAGCTTTAGTAGAATTTTATATTAGATATGGAAACTTACTGCCCAAGGTCCCTTTACACAAGAATCTTCTCAAACTGACACAAATCTAGACAGATCCATGTAAAGTGATCAACCTGTGGCCAAAGTGCAATCTTACCTTTCACCCATGAGCAATTACATATTATAGAATAAAAAACAAACCCGTTGGTGCACTATGCATTAGATAGAAGGGACATATAAAGCAAGTAATACTTGAGTTTTAGGTGTATGGTTTGAATTCAGAAAGTACAAAAAATGACAACCTGATATCCGAATCAAATATCTAGAAGAAGAATAATGTAGGCATCTACCCTGTTAAGCTAGTCAAAACTCAGCTATTTCAATAAAGTAAAAATGAATCAACTACAGTAACACGAACAACAGGGGGGGACAAGGAAAGTGTGCTTACACACTATAAACATCTTGTAGGGCACACTCATCCAAGTCCTCACACATAAAATCAATTGCAGCATATCTTGTTGACTTTGTCCCTTTTATGAAACAAACAGTAGTTTTGTAATGTTAATACAATCTTGCTAGTGTTATTTAAAAAAAAAAAACTTTCATAAGATAACTACCATTCATAAGTTTACATGCCAATGCACAATACATTGAGATACACAATACTTTCATAAGATAATTATTCCTAAATACATTGAGATACACAAACAAGTTCATATAATCACCATAAATCAAAGTGTGTCATATAGGTCACATTGATTCATCACTACATTTTGCTGAAGTGGAAAACAATGATTCACAAGTTTCCCATTTATACCAATCATCATTCAAAGACATACCAACACCCAAATCATGAAAGTAAAGCATTTGAAGCATCTTAACTCAAAGACGTATCCGTAAATCAACAATACCCCTAATTGAAACCCTAATATGAAGTATTTGTGAGAGGTTCAAAAAAAAATTTTAGAAGTATAGAAATGAACCAATGACTTTACCGCTTTTATACTACAAGCCCTTGTTAATTTATTTTTGAGACTTCGTCTAGTCTACAATATAACTTACCCATATATTCTACTACTAATTTCCTCATCATCTCAAAGTCCTTCTCCATATCGAAAATTTTGCTGGCTTCTTAATTAGAAACTAAACTTCATCAAGAATAATTACTAAAGACAAGATTACCAAAGTAAAGAGAAAGTAAAGACTACAAAGACAGTAACATCAAGACAGTAGAATATGAAGTCTAGTCTATCGTAGTCAACACCTCAAAATTTCTTTGAGGAAAATTTTCAGCATATTTTGAAACAAAGCCCTAGAGCTCTAGTTCTCAATCTGAATTCCTTGTCTCCAGTAGTGATGAATTGAAATGCAAACAGAAATTCTAGATTGATAATATTGGAAATAAGCCAATTGCTGTCATTCTTCTAGCATAGAGCAGACCAAGGTCTTCTAATGAAGAATAAACAACGTATCTTATTTCTTTAGGATGCAAACCACGAAAACCAAAAATGGAGATGAGACTTGGGAATTGGGGAACATCAAACGAACTTAAATTTATTAGCAAATAAAATCACCTTAGATTAGAATCAACTACTCAAAGCTCTAGAACCTTTCAAACCACGCCAAAAAATCTCGAATACCATATCAACCACTTATCAGCCATCAATTCATCAACTGAGCAAGTATAAGAATCAATAAGAATTAAGCAAATGATTTGGAAAGAATATAACCCTTGCAACATGAACGAAAAAGTACGTGACTTCTGGTGCAAAATCAACAATATCAACTGAAGTATAGACCCTAAGAAATTCAAATTAACATTAATTAACTAGAGAAGTTGAGAATATGATCAAATACTTCCTCAATCATTAACATCTTCACTCAACATGAAGGCGCAACACTGGGGCCCTTATGGTGTGAGAATAATGTCAGGATTCATATGAACCTTTATAAAATATACCCAAAACCAATAACAACATATTGAACATCATTGCAACCCAAAACATCCACAACAACCATTACATGATAGATAAAGCTGAAATCTTTAGAGCTACACAAATTTTCAAAGAGCAATTAGGACACTGATTCATAAATATTCATAAAATCAAACAAAATAATCTAATACCTCAGATGACAACTACATAAACACAATCTTGACTCTACCAAAGAGCAGCAATAGAAATAATACTAAATTAAGTTCTCCATACCCTGAAAACATGGCAGCAGTCTCATTTGTACTCAAAATTGGGCATAGGAGTAGGCGAATCAAAGCTCTCCAACACCTTAGCTTCACTTCCTCCACCCGTCTTACCATCCTTCTTCCCATCACCACCACCAAACCACCCACCAAAAAACCCGGAACCAGAACCACCAGCACTACCACCATGATTCACCTCCTCAGACCCACCACCGATATTTGAAGGCGCTTTCATCTGACCAGGAATACCAAACCCAGCATTACCCATCGGCGCGTGTTGTCCACCCATACCCATACCACCCATATTAGGATCCTCATACATAATCTGAGGCGGCGGCGACATAACACGATTAAGCATAATCCCAGCTCCCTCAATAAGAGCAAGAAGAACACCCCCTAAAGCAGCGGACTTGCCTGAGGCACGAAGACCCTGACGCATCTGGAGGAACCCACCTGTTGCGGCGCCAGCAAAGATGGAGTTCCAAGGGTCCTCTTTTTGGCGCGCGTAGACCATGGCACAGTCGAAGGTTGAGAATAAACCTCCCCAAACGGCGAACCCACCACCGGTTCGAGGCGCGTTCATGCGCATCGTCTGCGCCCCACCTAAGAGGCGCTCACCTTTGGGGGAGTTAATTGAGCCTTTGATGAAATGGAAGATTGAACCTCCGACAGCTCCCATGGCGAAGGCCCCACCTAAATCGTCGAGGATGCGGTCTGGACACGGTTCTCGAGAGGTCTCCGGTGTTCCCATGGCGGCTGCGGAGGAGAGAGAAAGAGTCGGTGAAACTTGGGAAACAAGTGAAAAATGAGTTCTCTCAGAAAAGAGGGTTTACGAGGACTATGAAGGAACAAGTTTTGTGATTCTGTCAAGTAATAGAAGAATTATTTTGAATTTTTTTCTTGAATAATGTAAAATAGGGTTTTAATTCCAGAAATATGCCGGAAGGGAAATTAATTCCCAGCGTACCGTCCACGTAGGACGGCACGTGAGAAAATGTTTTTTTTTTTATTTATCCCAGGTAAACCGCTACTTTTATATTAAACCGCTACTTCAAGTAGCGGTTTATGTATATAAACCGCTACTTCAAGTAGCGGTTTATGTATATAAACCGCTACTTTACGTGGTCAAGATCTTGCACACAAATCATACTCTACAATATGTAAACCGCTACTTGAGATAGCGGTTTATGAAAAAAAAAACGCCTCTCATTGCTGCTTCCCCATAACTGGCCAAAATGCCAGAAACATAAAAAAAAAAAAGCTATCCAACCTGCAATTTCAACACCAAATTCCATCCAACAACACCAAGTCTATGCATACATCAATCACCAAACACCAAGTTCATCCACATTCACATTTATCCAATAATTTCTTAGTTACGAAGTAAGATTAAGAAAATATGTCAATCACAAACAAAGTTTAATATTTAACATAGTGTTAACGAACTATACAAACAACAAATGAAAGTGCTAAGACCCCCTCCTCTTCTTTTGTGAAGGTCTAGATGAACTAGGTGTGGTCTCACTAGACTCTGCAATGGCATGAAGAGAAGATGGAGTGGTGGCAGAACGACGTCGGTAGGTCCTCTGACAGACTGGAGGCGAAAGCAAAGGTGCCGTGGTAGATGTATGGGCAGCATACATAGAAGATGTAGAAGTCGAAGTATGTGCAGCAGAGGTAGGCACGCCCTGTAAGATGTGGCCATGTCCAGCTCGGCTAACAAGATCAATACACAGTCCCCTCGTGGTCCGCAATGTACGTGCAAACAACCGGCGCCCCATATCTCGGGAGGCAATGACTCGGCGGCCTCTAGTACGAGTCTTGCACCTATGAGCAACATCGATAAAGTATGTGCCTCGCATAGAAAGAAAAATACATATTATATAGTCGGATAAATAAATAAAAGTATAACTACAAATCATGGCACTTACTAGTACTACATCTGCAGACGCAGGCTGATAATGTGTAGAAGGAGGTCGCCTCAATGGATCTGTCATGCGTAACCTCGTGATGCGACGATACCACACCATATACTCCTCAATGGCATGAGTACGACTAGTAAACGGAGTGCCCTAAACAACACGTCTTTCGCGCTCATCCCACTGCGCTATGTAAGGGCGATGTCTGAGCGGATAATTCTTGTTCTTCGACCTCCGATCTATGCCATGAAGGGCTGTGCTTGTATCACAAGGTGCTGGAATCCTCTGCTCGAAGCCAAACTGGCGCATAACTCGATCAGGACAATGAAACTCCACAATGTCGAAACAAATAAGTGGAGCCAATGTGCGCCATACATGTCGATCAGCTCGACATATAGCAGCAACAACTCTAGTCTCGCATCGCATATGGCTGCCAAGTCATCTACAAATAAAGAATGTTGCAAATATTAGGCATGTGAGAGATGTCTACCAATGTATATAAGTTAGGCATGTGAGACTATGTACCTGCTCGTCCGTCTGATGGTCAAGTGCATCCCTGTAGTAAGATAGCCCACTTACTAAGTGGGACCTACTAAGGTGTACCCGAAGCCAACTGAAAAGAAATACACATTAATATCCTTCTGAAAAATGAAACTAAATAATGTCAACAAATGTGAGACACTGCATATTACCCGACAACTAAGGGGTCAACCCCGGAACATGCTTGGGAGCCTAAAATAGGAACGACATCGTCAAACTGTGGAGGTGGGTCCCGCAACCTCGAAATCTGAGGTCTGCCGATGTGTACGTGCTCCCATGCCCAAAGCTGTAACAACAACACAGGACCACCTAACTCCCTGGCACGCCTCTGTGATGCCCGACATAGCTGTCGATACAAGTATGCAAGGGTCGCACTACCCCAGCTATATGTCCCTGCTACGTCGAGATCTGCCAAAAGTGGAAGATAAAGCACCTGTACTGTATCTCCACTCTTGTCAGCAAAAAGAATGGACCCCATCAAGACAAGAATATAAGCCCGTGCGAATCGTTGTACTGTCACCTCATCAGCATCGTTCGGCAACAAGAAAAAATGAAGCCGAAGCCATGTCAACCTCAAAGACAAACCCTGGAGAACTTTGGGCTCGTTCTCCGGAGTGGTGGGCTATACCCCTAACAACTCGTGCACTACTGCAGCCCAATTACCCTCGCCGCTACCAATAACAGGTGGTCCGTGCACTCTGAGTCCAAGGAGAACAGCGACATCTCCTAAAGTAATCGTCGCCTCCCCAACAGTCAAATGGAAGGTATGTGTCTCCTGCCTCCATCGCTCCACTAATGCCGTAAGAAGTGGTCGATCAAGCTCCAAACCTCCCCCTACCAAACGATGTATGCCAAGAAAACCAGCACGCTCAACATACCGAAGAACCCTATCGTGAACCTCCAGTTATGAGTGAGACTATGATGATGCAACCGACACGATAATACCGTGTCCGCTACTCCCCTCCAGGCATCCTCACTCCGATGCTTATCCTGGAGGGTGAGAACGCTGCGATCAGTGGGGCCGGGATAGATGGACTGCGCCATCAGACCTGAGGAAAAAAAAAAACAAAAAGGTTAGTAACACAATGAGGACTATGATAAGAATATAAATTTATGAATTTTAATAAAAATTAGATTTACCCAGATGTTCCTTCATCATTCTTATTAGGACATCTTTGCTTATTGTGTCCCGAAGCCTTACAAATGCTACATCTATATTTGTCGGGCCTATCAGCTGCATCCATTTCATTTCGTATTCGAGTGGACCTTGGACGTCCAGCTCCACGCTTTAGCCCCTCATCAGCTATAATTCTCGGACCATAATATGGAGAACAATTATGCATATCAGGCACAGGCTTGAAAAAGGACATATAAGTAGATCGATACTCGGTAGTCATAAAAGAAGCGTCCACAAAACCACTATATGACAAACTCCGGTATCGACAGACCGCAAGGACATGAGAACACAACAACTTATATATTAGGACTTTCTGACATGTACATGTCTTCTGCATTAAGTTCACCGTGTGTTTCTTTCCACCTTTCCCTGCAATACGGTTTCCACGTCCATTAGTGACCTCAAATAGCCCTCGTTCATAGTCAAACACAATCACCTCATGAGCACTTGCCTTCTCCATGTTTTTTTCAATGATGGTAGTCGCCTTCGGACTATAATCATGGCCTTCCTCAAGTCTTTTTCTACCCAATTATCTCCTTGTAGCAAAATATGAATTGACACGATAAAAAGTCATTCTTACCAAAGCAGTGATCGGAAGACATCTTGCCCCTTTTAGGACGCCATTAAACACTTCAGACATATTCGTGGTTTGCACACCATATCTACATCCACCATCATGATGAAGAGACCATAGATGAAGGGGAATGTCCAACAGATATCTAGCTGCCTCGACATTAATGGAGCCAATTCGATCCATATAGTACAAAAACTTCCTCTTCTGCCTAGCATATGCAGCTTTTCCGAATAGATTCTTGATGGCAGCATTCTTATACTTAGTATTCAAGTTTGAAGCAAGATGTCGCACACAAAATCGGTGATGGGCATATGGCTCTTCCCATCCACTTTGAGGCTCGTTCATAGCTGTAAGGATACCCCCATGACGATCAGAGATGACACACAAATCCTTCCTATTTGTGACAGAACGTCTAATGCAAGCTAAAAACCAAGACCAGTCCTCCGTGCTTTCTTCCTTCACAACAGCAAAGGCAAGTGGGAATAGCTGGAAATTAGCATCTGTTCCCATAGCAATCAATAATTTGCCTTTGTATTTCCCGTACAAGTGAGTACCATCTATAGTGATAAGAGGTCGACAATGACGGAATCCGGTAATGGAGGGTTTAAAGGCCCAGAAGACACTCTTAAAGATGTTCGTACTAGGATCTTGTGTTGGGATCGTACACCAATAAACGACAGTGCCTCGATTGGACTCTTTCAAGGCTTAGCTTGCAAGTACCTAGGTAACTCTTGATTAGACTTCTCCCAATCACCAAAAATATTGGTTATTGCCTTTTGTTTGGCTAACCAAGCTCTCTTGTATGTTATTGAAAATTGATATTGGTTCTTCACAAAAGTCAAGATGGACTGAACTTTGAATGAAGGATCAGTCCTAATGAAATCCTCGATAAGATCAGCAACGAAATCCGATGAAATGAGAGGATGGTCTCCACATGTTATGTCTCCCAAACAATTGCTTGCATGTGGACCACATATTGTACAATTTTGAATGAGTATGACTTAGTCATGATTGCACGCAACCTCCATGGACAGTGACACACTTCCTTTCGGGCACATTCAATGACATACTTTGTGGGCTCTGACTCTAACACCCGAAACATCTGGTTTTTAGAGATCGACCAGGCTTTCACAAAATTCTTTAATTGCTGCAGTGAGGCAAACTCTTGTCCTATCTCAAATCCAGAACCCACGGTCAATGAACCAGTGCATTTCCAAGTCATCCATGCATCCATTAACCTTTGATCAACTTCGTCAATTCTGAGCCAATCTTGTGAAGGAACACCGGACTTTATTGCATTGTCAGCTGTTTCCCTTGCATCATCGTCCTCCTCCCTATCAGAATCCACATGCTCCTCCTCATTTCCCAAAAAATCAACATCATTTTGATGTAGAGTATCAAGATGGAATGTGGATGGTATGTGGGGAGACGAAGCAGGAGAACTGAACTCATTCATGTGCTCATTGACATAATGTGGGTCTGACAACATGCTAGTAAATGATTCAAATTGCATGCTAGGAGCTGATGCCGGTACCTCCATGCTATCCCTAAAGTCCATTGTAGGTACATAACCCACATTACTTTGGAGATTTATCTCCTTGGGAACTTGTTCAATGTACACCTCCATTGCCATGGCTGACGTTTGTGTCACTGATAGCCACATAGCACTTAGTGACTCGTCATCCTCTAGTGCAATTGGCCCATATTTCCCCGGCATCGGATATCTCATAAACAATTTCAGTTCCACATACATACGATCACATCCAACAATGTCATATACCCTATTCAGAATCTCTTGAAACATCATACCAGAATTGATGAACAATTTTTTTTTCCTTCCACCTCTATACACAATATCAACGTCATTTTGAGATACTTCACCATTCCAATAAAGGTATAAAGGATATTTAGGTTGTTCCATATTCTACATACAAAAAACATAATGTTAAAGTTATTCTTATTCTACACATTCAAACAATATGAACACCATTCTTCACCTATACTAGTAGCATTTGCAACCTAAACATAACAATTCATGCAAAATCAACCATCACAAAATGCTCAACACCATTTTTAACCAACCAATATAACCAATAAATCACCTTCCAATTCATGCAAAATCAACCATCACAAAATGCTAAATTATGCAAAATACTAAATTATACTAATTAAACCAAACAATTTCCATCTAACAACAGTTACAAAGCTAAAATACATAACAAATATGGCATGCTAAGCAAATTAAATTAAAAAAAACAAAAAAATTAACTCACCTGGGCTAATGGACGGTTGTGCGGCGAGCTCTTGGTGGTGCGACTGTGCGATGTGTAGAATCGCCTGGCTTCAGTTGTGCGGTGGGCGACGTTCTTCGTGGCTGAGCTCCGGTGATCGACGGTGGTGTTGTGTGGGTTGTGGGCGACGGTTAGTAAGAGAGAGAGGGAGAAACAAATTTGAGAGAAGAATCATCGAATATGAGAAATTGGGAAAGTTAGGGTCTGATTTGGGGATTATAGTAAACCACTACTTCAAGTAGCGGTTTCCATTAATGAACCGCTACTTGAAGTAGCGGTTTACTTTAGTCAACGCCAAACATCAAGTTGGGGGTCCAGGTACCAGTAAACCGCGACTTGAAGTCGCGGTCAATTAATATTAACCGCTACTTCAGGTAGCGGTTTAATTTTACTTAACCGCTACTTGAAGTAGCGGCTTACAAAGGTTAACCGCTACTTGAAGTAGCGGTTTTACTTAAGTACAAAAAAAAAAAATTTCTCGCGTGCCGTTCTACGTGGACGGTACGCAGGGTAGGTTTTTTACTTTTTTTTTATGCGAATAAGGCATTATCGGTCATATTTCACTCTCTCTCGTTGTCTTTGATTCATGCGTCATTTATAACTAGCTCTTTTTATGCACGCGATGCATGCGATGACATTTTTAGGCATAACTATTACTAAGTAGTAAACAAATCGAAAATGAAAGTTAGTATCTAAGTTCACCTCCATTTTGCGAATAAGATTCTTTGAAATACTTACAAATAGTATTTAAAAACACTCTAATAAAAAGTGTAAGTAATGAAATTGTATTTCTAACTACTTTTTTTGTTGACTTTAACTAATTTTCTTAAAAATCCACGCACACTCATCAGCCCAGTCAACTTCAAATATGTAATCAACAGTGTGGAACTGATTAATCTCCATGGTCTTACTTGGTGGACGTAAAAACCATGAGTATTCTTTGAAACCTAAAACTTTCATAACTTTGTTGAAAACTGTTGCTCTTCCATTAGGCTGCAATTAATAGAGATATTAGTTTTTAGTTGCAAAACGATATGAAATTAAAAAATGTTTGGAACACTTGACACTACCTGTTGAAGTAGTGATTTGATTTCTGTCGGAGTACACCGCAACATGTGCTGAGTTAGGTCATTCATCAATGTTACTCCCATTCCACACTCTTGTCAGAAATAATGAGTCGAAGCATTAATCTGTTAATGGGAAAACACAATCAATAACATTTGTACTGAATATTTGTAATATATTTAGATAATGTTGTAAAGTTTATACCTTGGAATAGTTGCAACATTGTTAGATTGCACCGTACACATCTATGGACCGTTTGAATGATGACGATTTTTCGTAGACAACGGTTACATGCTTCGTAAATAATGCCATCAGGTTGTGACTCAATACGCCTCACATGAGCGACTAATCGACAATAATGAACCTATCATAGAAAGCAACAAATATACGTTTTTTTATAAGTCCATTAATAAACAAATTGAAAAGGTTTGTAGTTATTTACACTCTTTATAGCAGGTAATTTAGATATCCGAGTACGAATGGCATTATAAACTGCAATTGATGAATGCATTACAAATGGACATGAGCGGAAAGCCGCAACCTGTTTTTGTGTAAGCTTCTCCGTGTCATACCTAAATCAGCAATATGTGAGAATCAGTTTGTTATACATATTAATGGTGCGTATAAATTTTTTTTGTTTAGCTGATTGGTGTGAAATTGAATGTTGCATACCATCCAGATAATAAAGTGGTACATTTGTTCTCTGTATTTAAGTATATTATGCTGTAATAGCGTGTTGTAAGATATACCTTTGTTCACATAAATGATTCCAAAAATTAATCTTGTTCAGCCATATACATACACAAAATTTAAAAGCAATATCTTTGTTGTATGAAAAGGGATATTATTCGTACCGTGGTAATTATTCACATGAAGCCCACATGCGACAACAATTGAATGTTGTTTACCATAATCAAATGGTCCATCTTCGAAGACATGAACATAATCATTCTGAACCGTTAATTTGATAATGATCCACCTGGAAAGAAAAAAGTTATGTAATCGTTAAAAAAAACAATGCACCATAATATTCAATTGTGATATTAAATAAAGAACGTGCACGTACGTGTTATCCATTATTGCAATATCTCTTTTAAAAGAGTTGTTTCAACCAGTTGAGTCGGTGATACATCAAGGAGTATTCCAATGACATCTAAGAAATGTTCACCATACATTAAATATGTGTTTTTGTAGTGACAACATGTATATGGTTGGAAATAAGTAGACTTTACCGAATAATCTGTCACTGCTATCGACATGACACCATATATGAGATAAGTGCACTCTCTTGTAAAAAAAAGACGGGCATTCCAGGGTCATCTTGATCTTCAAGAATGACATAAGATGCATCCGTCAACAACATCTATTTGTAATCGTAAACAATGTCATTTGTGTAATAAGCAGGCACTATCTGTACAGATTGGAGCACATAGATGTAGCCTGCTTGAAATCTCCCAAGAAATCTCTCAATATGAGGGGAGAATACAGTGCATTGTATGCCATCACCCTATAAAGGCAATAAAGATAATAAATTATTATGGGTGTAATAATGAGAAGCAAATTTGACATTATAATAAGAGTAATTTAAAAGATTTACCTCACTATCCACAAAAAGCATTTTCTAAATTTGTTTGCAAGCTCCACGATGCGTGAAGGTGAAAATGTCGAAATTATGAGCCAATCGTGCTCGCACATCATATCTCCGTACTCCGCAAGGAAACAAATGGGCAAAGGGTGTACAATGATATTCCATCCTGCCAATTATAACAATTACATGCAAATATATACAAAACATCACTGTCAATTGATATTATAAAATCTAAAAATTTGCATACTTTATAATCATGTATAAACTACATACTATCACAAAGTATAATTCATAATATTTATTAAATTTCATGAAAATATAGTACTAAGAAATATTTAAATAAGATACACTATGTAGAAAGTAACAAAACTTCCTTATAGACAATATTTTTTGTGAACACTCCTTCATTTCCTCTAATCTTTCCATTGTCGACTGCAATCTTTGTCGTGTTCTCAGAGATTCCACGCGAAAGTGCAACATACAACTGTCCGTGGCTAAATACATGATCAGGAAGATATATCCCAACACGTGAGATGGTTTGCCCTTGAGACTTGTTTATAGTTAAAACCAAAACTCAACTTTACAGGGAATTGCTTTCTGACCATCTCAAAAGGTAACCTAATATCTTCAGCAGTTTTCAACGGAATTCTTGGCAAAAAGACACTGTTTCCCCTTGCATGTCCAGTTAAAATCTCAGCATCGATGAAATGATCCTTTAGTGAATGACAAAGTAGTCGCGTTCCATTACAAAGACCATTTTTAGGATCGATATTCCTGAGTAGCATTATAGGAACACCAGGTTTCAGTTTGAGCACTTGTGGAGGCAATCCTGACGCGACAATTGAATTTAGGAACTCTTGCTGATACATGTTTCTTGTATCATCAAGCACTGAATCAAATGAGTAGTATGTTCGTCCTTCTCCGAGAAATCGTTCGATAACCTTGTCATTGATTCTATCATCATCTTTGTTTAATGGAGTGATGATTGCCCTTTCTTCCATAAAATTTCCATCACCGATTTGTTCATTTAGATTGGGGAAAATTTGATCAATCAACCCATCAATCGAGGTATCAGCAACAGTAGGTATGACCATTGACTCGGCAATTTTATCATATCATCTGAGATGGTAGGTTCATCACCATTTCCAATAGAGAGTAAGAACTTAGAGAATCCATTGTCATGTCTAGAACTCATGTTTTCTCTCAATTGCAGAACGGAAATATGATTCCATAGTGGAGACCTTATTAAGGATGCGTCAATCATTTGAGCTCTTGTTCCATTTCTCACAACAGGTAGAACTTGCCTGAAATCCCCACCAAACACAATATTTCCCCCCAAATGGCAAGTCATTTCCCATGAAATCCTTAAGTGAACGATCAACTGCTTGAAACTGATACCTATGTGTCATTGGTGCCTCATCCCATATAATAACTGAAGAATGTTTTAGAAGAATGCCGGTTTTTGAACCCTTTGTAAAGGTGCATGACGATAAGCTACCTGGTTTTAATGGTAGCTGAAAAGTTGAGTGTGAAATTCTCCCTTGGTGCAACAATGTGGCAGCAATTCCAGAAGTTACTGTTGGGATAACTATCTCACCTCTACCTTTTACAGTAGCTAATATAGCTCGATACAGATATGTTTTTCCAGCACCACCGGGACCATCAACGAAGAAAGCACCACCATTTTTCAAAGTGATAGCATTCATCACTGTGTCATATGCACGTCGTTGATCGGCATTCAACTTGCCTATGCACTCGGTATCCTCAGTAGGAACTGGCACTGAGAAATAATCCTCCATTATTTCAGATAGCTCATCAATGTTTTCAACGGATTCTAGTAAATTTGGCAATTCATTGTAGTCTGAAATTGTTTTCCCTAGCGGTCGTAATAAGCGATCCAAGTCTTTAAGAAGCTTGTAAGTTAGAACCTCATTGTTGTTTGTCGTGCTTGAAAACGGGTAATCCTCAACCAAGTGTGGGAAGAACTCATCCCACAATGCACGTAACCCAGATGGTTGACAATATATTAAGATAGTTGCAAACAATCGTCTCAGTGCCGACGACATTCTTACCTGACATGCTTATGTAAGACATTGACGTATGCTTTCATCATTCTCAATAAGATTTAAGGACTCAGTTGCAGCTCTAAACGTAGGGTGGGGTATCCCATTGACAGTCCCTAAATGCTCATATGATTTTGGCCCTTTGACATGGTTTCGTAACATTCTTAGGTAAAACCTTTCCGCATCCAGAGGCAAAGCTACATACAATCGACCAATTACTCTCTGCATGGTTTTCCTTCGGCGCCACTCACGTGTGGAATTAATCATCTATATTTTTCTGGGAATTCTCGATATAGGTAACCTCTGGCTTCAGGATCTACTGTATTCATCTTGAAAAACTCAGTCAACATTGTTTTGGAGCTCCTTGGGTCAGCCAAAACACTTTCGATAGGCTGGTTTCCTTCGAATCTAACTTGGTGCATGTTCGGCAAATGAACTTGCAGGCGGTCTACAGACGGGTTCATCCGAGTCATTGGAAATTTGTAAAATTTCCACATAGCTTCAGGTGCACAAATCCATTTTGCATCAACGAATTGTGCAATCTCATCCCCTTTATGAACTTCCATGGAAACTCTATCTGAACCCTTATGGATGTATTTGTATAAATATTTGACACACTTAATGCTGCTGTATATCTCTACATTAATGTGACAATCATACTTATTCAACAACCATGAGTTATATGGAACTACCCACCGATTATCTAATCTACAGTTACTCGCGAATTCTCACGTAATGGTACAGGTGGAGCATCTTGACGCCGGCGGTAGAAGGGATATGAGTCATTTCCTTGCTTTGTACAATTAGAGAATGACTTAGGAAACCCCTTCTTACAACTCCCTAGTTTCATGCATGGTGAACGTGAATTCTGGACACCACATGGGTTGTGAATCATGTGTTTAAGAATCCTTTTGCGGAGCTCTGGCTCTTGTTGTTGGTAAGGAATTTATGCTCTCACTATTTTATCATAATCATCAGGAGTGGTAAGTGTAATAGCCCTATTTTTAAGAGCGTTAATTAAAGGCTATTTATATTCATTAAATAAATTATGTTCCCAAAAATATTATTTTATTTGGAATGCGAAGTATGAATTTTTATTTGTCGTGTTATAACAAATTTATCTGTTTATTTTAATGAAGTTATTATTATTATTATTATTATTATTATTATTATTATTATTATTATTATTATTATTATTATTATTATTATTATTATTATTATTATTATTATTATTATTATATACTTCGGATTTTAAGTTTAAGTTGAGTGGTATTTAGCCAAATATGGAAATTAGAGTCGGTTCCCTATTTTACCCTTGCCGGTTGAGGATAGACCCAAATACCCCCCCTTGCCAATTGTTTTAGAAACCCCAATCCCATTTAATCTCTCTCTCTTTCTTCTCTCTCCGGTGGCACTCTCAAACCCCAAAAACCCCAATGAAAACCCAACTCCTTATTTCTCTCTCCTCTCGCCTGATGTCTCTCGCCGGAGTTCATCTCCTCTTTGCCGGCGTTTTCCCCAAGCTCGTCGGAGCTGTTGCTGGCTGCTCACTCACCGCCGTCCCATCTCTCTCTCTCTCTTTCTCTCTCTGTCATCGTCGCACTGTAGATGCAGCGGTTGTGCTGCTGCTCCACCGACGACACCGCTGCCTCTCTGCCGCCACTGCACCTGCGTCGGTGCTCAGTTACTTCGCCGGAGCTCGTCGGACCCCCTGTCTCCTCCGTTCGTCCCTGCTCCTTAGAGCAGAGGTAATTCATTCCTCTTGATTTTGATTTCAGTTAGTTTGATGTTGGAAATTATCAATTCAATCCCCAAACCCAAGAGTAACCCATGTTAATTAGTATAAAGTTGAGCCTAAAACTGATTTGTTAAGTGAGTCGCTTGGTTTGATTTATGTGTGGCTAATCTTGTTTAAGTTAAGAGGCTAAACTGATTTTGCTATGCATGCGAACTTGTTTTTGATTTGCAAACGGAAATCAGATTTCCCTAAGTTCACTTGTGGGGTTATTTGCCATAGTATTTGAGATTAAATTCAGAATAGTTGTTATTATTATTGGAGTAATTGGGGCTAGTAATGGGTTTATAGATTCTAATGTGAGTTAATATAATTTGTTAGTGATTGTTAGTATTGGTAATAGGTTTGATTGAAGTTATTGCGAAGTGAAATTAGGAGTTATGGAATTGGTTCCATAAATTCCTACTTGTGGGATTTAATTCGATCATTATAGTAGGTTGTATTAAGAAAGGTTATTTAGATTAGTTTCTCATGTAGTGAGGAGTTTATTAATTATTGTTATTGTTTTGAGGTCGTTGTTGGAGTATGTATATGGAGATAAATTTCTGAAGTTCGAGCTATAGTTGGTGATCCAGAATGTCGAATTATTGGGAATCGTTTTAAGGTACACACATGTCCTTCCACCTTCAAACTTACATCAGTGTTTCATGTGATTTTTTATGTTGAGCTTAATAAGCCTTTTATATAAACACGAAATTATTCAAAGTGTTATTTGTGTGCTTACAAGAGTTGTTGACTACATCTCTGGTTTTAAGTTATGAGCGAAAGCTAAATATGTAATGAGTTTTATTGGGTGAAATCTTGTTTATGGAGAACTGATTGGAGGTAGTTGAATCCTTCAAGAATATAAATGTGTGTTATTATTAAATCTGCATGTTTTCCACATTGAATTTATAATAGATTTTCTTATGCCTAGTAAGTTGATCTTTTATATGAAAGTATCGCTATGAGAATTAAAGCAAGTATCTTTAGTATATCTAACTATATAAATGGTTTTACAACAAGTACTCCGATTTACGAACTAAGCCGGAACGTCGATTCGATATTTTTATGAACTCGCTTTCGAACTAAACTATAGTTATATTTGAAAGTTTCAGAGGGAAACAAAGGAATTTTGAGCCAAGATGTTGAGTTATAATTTCAGGAATAATACAATTGTCAAAATATTTGCGATATAAGTTTTATATGGAATTCTAAAAGTGCAAAAGACTCTTTATTGTGGTTTGAGATTTTGATTATATATGATCATGAACTTTGAAAATTATAAATTTGAGTTATGAACAAATATGGAATCGTGAAATTATAAATCAAGTTTTTCTGGTTCCAATAATGACGAAGAGGATCTTTACTACTACTTAAATTTTTATGAAGTTCTCATAGAAAAAGTCTCTCAAATTTGGGTTAATTTAATGAACACTATTTTCGGATTTAAGTTCAGAAACACGTAAGTATTGAGTCTTGTAAAACAAGTTATATCTTTATGGAATATCATAAATGAAATATGTTTTATGGAGTTTGGAATCTAAGTTAGAATGAGTTTGGTGTGAGATGAGTACTTGTGAAGTTCTGTTTAAGAAATACAATTGTCACTTTGAGGGTATTATTTGAAGCAGGCAACTAACCTATATAAACAAGGTTGAATGGTATCACACGAAGGTATCTCCGGAAATACTATGGAGCTCGATTATATAAGAATGACGGTCTATGATGTCATAATTGAAGGACAAAGTAACTGTTAGGAGGTTCTAACTAAGAAATGAAGATGTTATGTGATGGACTTAGATTAGACAATTAGAGAATAGTGACTTGTTTGTGAATTTCAAAGGTCAAATATTGATTTATGGGTTAATGGAGTTGTTACGAGAGGTTTATGAGTTCAGAGGATGTGTAGCCAAGATAAGTATTAGAGATAGGAGATATTAAATATTGAGGAGTAGGGGTTGAGATAAGAATGTTGTATCAGTGAAATAAAGGATCCTTATCTTGGTGGTGATTTAGAGGAGTATCGATTAGAGAGATATAATTTACAGTACTTATGTAATAATAGATCATATCCGCAAAGGGGTCAAGTAAAAGTGTTTGGAGCATAATTTCTTCTATTGGATGAGTAAGATTATATAAATGGAAATATGGAGTGAGATATTCTGACTTGCCATAGTAATTGTAGGTGAACTATGATAATGTAATAAGGTTATATTCTAGCAATGAGAGTTCATGTATTAGGGATAAGAAAACCTCTAAAGGGAAAATTCATATCACGAGAATTTTGGAATACTATAGTTTAGATGCTATAAGTTAAAGACGAAAGTCCAAGTACAAAGAGAAACTGTCACGATGAAGGGAATTACCAAAACGTGTTGGAGGATATCTTATAGTCTACAAGTAAAATATTACAGGTTAATTGTTCGAGCTTATAATAATTGGGTCTCGATAATAGTTAATTATCTTATAAGTCTTTGAGAAACATATTTTACATTTTGATTATGTTGTGGGTTCGACTGCGGAAAGACATTTGATTTCGAATATGTTTTAAGTATATTACTTCCTTTTAAAAAGAAAATATTTGAGGTAAGTAAGATTATTTTGAGATTTGAGTTCGTATTATAATAAGATTATTGAGGTTAAGGTATTTTGGATATGTTAATTTCATTTCAACTCTGTTTTATTTTATATTAATTTACGGATGAAAGTTTAAGTCGTTGTTACACTTTGGAATTGAATATGCGATACGAATTGAGAACAAGAGTATAAGTTTGTGTTATTGAGAAAATAAGTATTATGATTTTAGTTATTGTTTTATGGGGCAAATTGATAAACATTATTTCCGGTTTTGGTATGACCTGTTACTGTAAATCACACTTTAGACCCCCGAAACTTGATTTTTAGCCCTTTCCTGTTTCACAAGAAAATGTTCGTAACGAAAAATTCTTGAGGTTAGGCTTTGGAATTTCCCGATTTGGAGTACTGAGCAGAAAGTTATGCTCATTTTAAATTCATTGTTTGTGCTGGAATTTTTCTGACGAAAGTTTCACATGTTCAAGTTAACTCAACCCTTTAATAAAGTTTAAATGAGTCCACTAAGTGCCTATATGACTTTTACAAGAAATAAATAATTGATTATTTCCTTATATCTTTATACCTAACTAATATGTGAAATTGATAACGTAAAACAAAAGATTTCGGAAGAAGATTCAAGTCTTGCAATGATTAGCGATACTATAGTAGATGTTATTCTTTTTCCTCTCCATGGATGAATATGTTTTCTTGGACTATGTGTGGTATTGATAAACTGTACATCTAAGCTATTTATGCAAATAAACTATGAATACAAGTGGTATCGATAAACTGTGCATTTAAACTATTTATGTAAATAAATTTTGGATATAAGTGGGTAAAGGCCGATACCAAGTAAGGTACGGTATGAACAACAACCCTTGGAGGATGGGTGATCTCCTTCCGAACCCTCGCTGGGTGGGTGAAGTCCAGCAGATATTAAAAATGGGACATGTCCTGGTTAAGGCTTGCAAGCATAATTATTCAAACGGTGGGGTGACGACCTCCATTAGTTTAGAGATAGTCGGTTTCTTAAGTAAGGAACCCCTCTCTATTCGTGTTCGCTTTACCCAATAAATTAAATGCTATAGACCCGAAGGGTTTTTAATGATCTAAGTGGTGATCTTCATGATAAAAATTCTTACTTTAATGCGATTGTGCAAGGATAGTAATCCTGAAATTTTAAGCAAGCACCTTAATTGTGAAGCATACTGAATTCTAACATGAAGTGATCATGAATGGTCTTAAGCCACCAGAAATGAGATTTTTGGATGAGCTTATGTATTCAACTGTTGTTGAACTTTGTCCTTATGGCAAGAAACTTATTATCTGTAGTAGATGTATGAGTACTCTTTATCTGACTTTCTAGTTAGGGATTTCTGGTGTCGTAATAAAAACATTTTTAACTATTTGATTTTAGGTATTTTGCATTTTGGAGTTGTTCCACTTGATGAGTAATAAACCGCACAACTATATTTTAAGCCACTAAAATGAATTTCTGGTTGGACAGTGTGTGTACTCAGTTTTTCTGATTTTGTTCTTGGAACCTATCCTGGTGGGGGCAGAGTCCATTGTTAGTGTTTTTGCAGGATTGATGTCGGGGACTTGGAATGTGATTATTAATCAAGAAGAAGATTTTTATGTTATGAAATGGTGGGCTGAGGTTATAGATAGATGCATTGTTTAGAAGTATTCGTAATTTGTTATTTGGATTTCAAGTTGTTCTGTTGTGGGCCCCTGACCCACAAATCCAGGAACGTTTTTATAGGTTTTGTTTCCGCTACGAATAAATGTAAATTCGAGGTTTGTTAAGTGTTAATTGTGTTTTGTGTATCTTAAGTGTGATTAGTTAGCAGCTCGGAAGTGCGGGCTATTACAGGTAAGCTTGTTACTTTGGTCAAGAATTAGTAACATATGAACATGTGGAAGACCTCGTTTTTGGAATTCAATCACATATACATAAGCAATTACCTTCCCGAGAACGTTCCTTTCCAACACATCTTTTTTTAACTCCTCAAGTCTGGCATGAAATACCCTTGTTAGCAAGTCTGGACGATCATGAGGTTGTTGGCAGGATAGTAATTCTGCTACTATTTCTGGCCACGATGGATTGCACGTCATAGTAAGGAATATGTCTGGCTTGCCAAATTTTTGCACCAAGGCCATTGTATCTTGGTATCGCTGATGCATATCTCGCGGACTTCCAACAAATGACGATGGAAGTATAGTTCTTCGTCCAACATTTTCTACATGTAGGTAATAAAGTGCACAAAATAAGCTTTAAATAATATAGATGTGTATATCGAAGTAGACCATTACTAGTATTATGTGAAATCTATCATACCTGTATTATATTCTCCAGCATTGTATGAATCCTCTAGTCCCTTGTACAAATCTGCACGAATTGTATCTTGGTTGAGTGCAATCCATCTCAAATTGGATGCTTGCATCTTTACACAGTTGTCCACAGCAAATTGTTGAGCTAAGCGGCCAGCTCTTAAGATAATAGAATCACAACATTCTCTTATCTATTTCAAGTATAAGTTGGTGAAGAAGCTAGAGTAATCATAATGATTAACATGGAGGATGGAGAATGGTTGTGATATTGTATGTACCTGAAACATATACGAATAGAATTCTCGACATGTTATCTTCTTGCCAGTCATAGATCTGGTGTTTAAATCCCAACCGTAAGAGCCGTAAGGAAATAATAGAGGATATTGTAGTTGATCGTAATAGCCTGCAGTCTCTTTGATAGACATGAGTCGTCCAGTGACCAACTCTACCATGACATCCCTTTCTTTCAGGTTGGCAATATCATCACCCCCGACAACAACTGCCGCAACTTGAGAGGCTGAAAGCATTGAAGAACTATGTTGGTTAGGAGGTTGCTCTTTTATGACAAACTTGCATTCTTGTATGTCATCTCGTTGAGCAAGATGTTGGAGAGTACGGATAAAAGGATTGTGCTCGTTCAAAATATTTTTTATCCTATCAATGATATCCACTCTTAACGTTGCATTTTCTGCCATTCGATGCTCATTTTCATGCTCAGTATCATATATGTACAATTTGAAGGAATCGAGGACGATCATTTGAGTTCAAAGGTAATAAACCACCAATATGATGATAAATTAAACCGTGAGCACGATATGTGTACATACCTTGACGTGCATCGGCTAATTCGTCATCTATAACGACTCCCATTGAAGTGAATGCAAAAACATGATTATGCTTCCCAATGTTCAGTCTGAAATGTTCCCCATCCTCTCCTTGATCAGAATATAGGCCTAGTAGAGCAGATGACAAGGGGAATTCAGGTAATCTGATCTTCTCGCTCAAACAACATAATTATGATGATTCACAACTGAAAAGTCTTGCTTGACAGTGTGGACATGTTGTCATTGGAGGTAAAAGTGAATATGGGAACCCCTTTACTCTTTTGGTAATCCCTTGCACAATTGTGATATCCACGTCGCCCAACCTTCCAAATCCTTATTCCAGAAGTTGCAGCTCCTGGCGTGTTATTGACATTGGAAGTGCTACTTTCACCAACACAAAAGTGTCGAGTCGGCATGTTACTTTTAGTTGCAATCCCAGAATAATTGTTGGCATTAATGTCAAACAATAGTTGCACCGCATAAGAGCTCGTATAAATTAATTGAGTAATGAAATTTTAGACAAATGTTTATATTTAGTTTAGATACATACGGTTATGTCTTCCATGATCATGTGTGACATGACTTTGGTGATTAGTGATGTCTACGATAGGCATCCTTATATTTGAAGAGGTAGGAACATCACGTTGATTCACAGTCTGACGTTGTCTTTCAGTGGTGGGCGAGTCAAATTGAATATGTAGAGGTGTTACACTATCATCTTCTCGTCTAGCTCATCTTCTTGCATTTTCAGAATCTCTTTGTTCAGGGGTCATTGAATATCTTCGTCGCCTTTTATTTTCCATCCATCTAGTCCTACGTTCTTGAGTAATTTGCAATTCGAAGTCGTCCATTCTAAAATCTATATCGTATCAGATGTAATATTCTTAGTTTAGTCTGTATAATTTAAATATGTTTTAGTTTAAAGTACTAATTCTTCACTAATATTTTAAATAAACCTTTTGACCTTGATAATTAATCGCTATTATATAATAGAAAGAGATAGGTCCAAATATATGTAAGAGTTTCATTATATATAATAAACACTACAAAAAAGTAAATAAATGTTTTAAAAAAAATCCTCAATCGCCTTTTTCCCTATTTTTCCTTTTCCTTTTCGCTATGTCATTTAACATGGACAAAGTTAATGCACTATTTAGTAAGGTATAGGATATATAGTGAGATAGAAGTTAATTTAAAACCTTATGTCCATAACAAACGCGGTTGTAAAAAAATGTCTAATAGAGTTAATTTGTGCATTTGAATTGTATATATATATATATTTTAAATTCAATGTGCAGGCACTATTTGAACAAAAAAATTGGGTCCATATTATATGTTACGTTGAATATTTTTCCTGCTGAGTCCATAATGGGACAATTATTCAACTTATACAATCTTCAGCTTAAACCATAGTCCAACTCGTCAACCATAATCGGACAATTATTCAACTTATAATGAGCCCATAATTTTCAGCTTCTTTGGCTACATAATCCATTAACTCGTCAACCAAACTTTCCCCATATAATTATTCAACGTTTGGTTGAATTATTCAACTTATACAATATGGCCTATTCTAAAATTGAGTCGCATGCTTCTAGAATTTTAACAAAAAATATTTTTACTAATACATACTTCTTAGCAACATCAGTGGACAGTGGGTATAATTCCACATTTCCACTACTTCTAACTACTATTCATTCTCTCTCCTCTCACTGTATAGTTCCACTACTTTTACTAACAATTCATTCTCTCTCTCCTCTCACCACAAATCTACAACCCATATTTTGAAGGAACCCGGTTCATCAAACTATGTAATATACAATAACAAAATCAGGCGTTTCAAGTCTTAAACAGCAGTAGATCTAATTTGCGAACAACATCAAAGAAATACATGCAGCAGTAGATTTTGAAGTTAACATCAAAGAACATCAAAAAATCAGGCGTTTCAAGTCTTAAGTAGCCGTAGATCTAATTGGGTCGATTTTCTAACAAAGAAAGGTAATTTGTTAAATCATAGATTTCAGTACTTTCTCTATGATTCCAAAATTGTAACCGGAAAGTATAAATCAATTTCAGTTTTTTTCCCTTGTCTAACTTCTAAATTATGATTTCACAAACTAATATTTAAAATTTTCATCATTTTAAATTTTCTCCTTTTCTAAATTTGAACACTTTGAGTTTCAATTATATTTGAGATGAAATTTTAAATTTTTCATACACAATTTGATATTGAAATTTTTTTTTTTAAAAAAAATTGGTTATATTACTTTTATCTTGTTTTATGATTTCGCATGAAATGGATTTTTGCAAATTAATGTAATTCTTTTTCTGAAAATGGATTTTTGCAAAAGTTGTTCGCAAAAAGTTTGATATTTTTTTTTTCAAAAATTATTTCTTAACATGGATTTTTTGCAAAAGTTTTGGGCAAAAATTTTAATATTGGAATTTTTTTTTAAAAACTAAATTTGTTACTTTTATCTTGTTTTCTGATTTCATATGAAAATGAAATAAATTTAAGTCTAATTGTATAAAAGCCCTTTTCAACTAATTGCTATCATCTCCATTTTTTCAACTACATAACAGTCGACTAATTTGCTATTGTTTTTTTCAACTAATGTGAAATAACTTTCAAGATTAAAAGATTTATGTACCTTTTTAGAAGTTCGCAAATCGATGATGGACGAATGTGTGATATTGTAACACCCCCGCCAACCGGAACCCTTTTTCATTTAATAAAACTCGAGATGGGGGAAAATCCACGAGGGTTCGAATCAACGGGCGTGCTACCGCTGCACTTATCTCCTTGGAAATAAATGCAAGGCTAGATTAAAGCATACTAAATTCAAATAAATTAATCCTTACAACCAAGTAAATTGTTCATTAAATATTACTAATTATTTAAGTGTTTCAGAGTTCCAGCGGAAGCTAAATCATAAGCTAAGTGGATGACAACTCTAAGTGATCTCCCTTTTGTTCCCCCGGTCGATCACCCACCTGCACAAATACATTGAGAAGAAACAAGAGAGACAGGCTCCCAAAAATTAGAAAAACTGAGTAATTCCAACTCCATCCCGTAAAATACTTAAGTTGAAAATACTTTGTAAAATAGTACGTTAATAGGGTTAGAAAGCATAGTACATATACACATATATATACAATGAATAATCACGTACTTAATTCAATTAATCTAGTTATATAAGGAGAGGAAAGAGAACGCCAGTAAGCCGGGGTCAATCCCCTGTAACCACATACTTCAACATTGTAGGCCGGGGTCAATCCCCTGTAACCACCTACGGATAACAAAATGGCCATAATAACAGAGTCCCTAGTGTGCACACCCCTTCTACTTGGATCACAACAAGATAGAAGGAAGACGATGTGAGAATAATCGGCATAGTAACCGAGAGAACCTGTAGGGGCCGCTGAACCTCTCATACAGGGCAACCTGTTCATCATTTCCCTCCGATATTTCACTTTACGTGATTAACATCTTTTAATTCAAGTCATCACATAAATCACGTACATAATTACGTCATCGTTATTCAATCCAGTGTGAATATATTTCATCCATCATAATTCAATCCATTCATAGCGGTTTCAATAACTCATTTCACAACCGTCACTTGAGTTCATTTATCACTTCAGATTCATAATCATTTCATTATCACAAGTTCTTACTAATTCCAACTTTCATAAATTTCAATAATAATAATAATAACGGTAATAATGATAACAATAATAATAATAATAATAATAATAATAATAATAATAATAATAATAATAATAATAATAACCATAACATTACTAAATGACATTAAGCGGTTTTAATAACGTTATAACAAACATATTTGTCATACCGTATATCGTCCATAGTCATGATTCATAATCGAAATCGATAGTCGTCGTCCATTTTGTCATTCGTATTCATAATCCGCATTAAGTTGATAATCCATAATTATAGTCCATACTTATATATTTTATAAGCACATAATATTCACATAATCAATTCGTTTTACACTAACGGGATCTATGTTTAGATGGACATCAAAGATTACCTCGTGACGCGTGCCCAAAAGTTAAGTTCACGAACTGATTAACACTCTTGATATTCCTCGTCTACGTAATCGGAATCTACATTAAACGTTAACGAGATCTAAATTAGTTACCTAAATAACCCCTTTTTATATAAAATAAACAATTTAAATAATTCATAACTTAAAGAATTCTTAATGATTTTAAGAGAGTTTATAAATCAAAGTTTATGGTTTTTAAACCAATAATGAAATCATTTTAAGTAATCAAATATTACTTCAACTTTATTTTTATTAGCTTAAACAATTATTTTAACATAGAAAACTAACTTTATTATACTTATTTTATTTAAGAAACATTTTCAAGTTATAAAAGATTAACTTAAACTAAAATACACTAACTTAATTAAAGTAGGCTAGTTTAGGAAAGTCATGGGTTTTAGTTTTTTTTTTAATAAAAATAAATAAATAAACTTAAATTGAAATGGAAAGGGGGGGGGTTTACTGATTCTTTGAATCAGTTTCATTCACCCAAATAAAAAAAAAAGAAATGAAGGAAGGAAGGAAAAGGAAGAACAGGGGAGCGAACAGGAGGAGAAGAGAAGAGGTAGGAAGGGAGGCGGGTGGACGGCGAAGCTCAGGCGAGGTCGGGGGTCAGGCAAGGTGCGGTGGTGGCTGGCGCCGGTGCAGCAGTGGCGCCGCGAAACAGAGGTGTGCGAAGGAGGTCGCGACTAGGCAGGAGAAGGAGAGCTGGCGGTGCTGCGGTGGTTCAGGTGGCGGTTTTCTGGGTGGTCTTGGTGGTTCGAGTGGTGAAGTCAGGTGGGGTTAATTGTGGTTTTAGTGGTGGTTGATGGTGGATTGAAGTTTTATTTTCAATTTTCAAAATCAAAAATCAGAAATTAAGGAAGAAGAGAAAGGATTGAAGCAAACCTTTGAAGTTTGTTTGCTTGAGCAATTGGGGTGAATAAAGTTCAGTATTTATAGAGGTTTTGGTCAGAATTTTTTTAGCTTTGGGTCAAGCTCCATTAATGGTGGAGGTGAGGTGTGTGGGCAATGGTGTTTAGGCTTTTGAAATTGTTGCCCCTAATATCTGAAAATTGGACTGAAATTCAATTATTTACTGACAAAGCTGAGATTTTGTGTTGAAAAATTTGCTATTGTGAGCTGAAAATCAGGAATGAAGGAAGGGAGGAGAGGAAGATGGTGATGAAATCCCATTTTCTTTTCCCTTTTTTTTGTTTTGTTTTGTTTGTTTTGTTTTTCTTTTTCTTTTTGGCTAAAAGACATATGGCTATGGATTTGTATTTGGGAT
Organism: Beta lomatogona; assembly: GCA_947646795.1. Lineage (NCBI taxonomy): Eukaryota > Viridiplantae > Streptophyta > Magnoliopsida > Caryophyllales > Amaranthaceae > Beta > Beta lomatogona. The sequence continues at coordinate 1,211,902 of CANSNZ010000927.1, read as the reverse complement.
TGGATTACTAAATTGGATGGACAACTTGTACAAGGATACCCATAACAAAAAAAATAAAGAGTTTAATTTACCATAGTTAAATTATTTAGAAATAATCATTTAAATAAAAATTGTTATTTAAATCAAAACTAAATGAAATTATTATTTTAATAAACATAGTTATCAAATAAAATCGCATTATCATAAAATAAATTTTAAGTGGAAATAATATTAAACCTTAATAAATAATAAAATAATCTTTGAAAATTCGGGGTATTACATCTACTCCTCCTCAAAAACAAAGTTCGTCCTCGAACTTTAAAGTTAGATATTTAATATTAACGAAATAGTAGCTTTGCGCTTTGTTAGTATTACATTCGGTCTCCCTTAAGGAGTTTCGTCCCCGAAACTCGATAATCGTACCTGGGAAAAGAGTTCAGGATAACGCTTTCTCATGTCATCTTCTGTTTCCCAAGTTGCTTCCTCGGTTTGATGATTAGACCACAAAACTTTGACAAGCTTTACTGCCTTATTCCGGGTATTTCTCGTTTTGGAATCAAGGATTCTAACAGGACGTTCTTCAAAAGTGAGGGTCTCATCTTGTTCAATGTCAGGTTGGATGACATGGGAGGGATCGGGGATATATTTACGAAGTTGAGACACATGGAAAACATTATGAACATTGGCTAACTCTGTGGGTAAGGCTAATCTATAGGCCACTTCCCCAATTCTTTCGAGTATCTCATAAGGTCCGATATAACGAGGACTCAACTTTCCTTTTCTACCGAACCTCATTACTCCCTTGGTTGGTGAAACTTTCAGCAACACTTTTTCTCCAACTTCAAACTCTAAATCTCGTCTCCTTTGATCAGCATACAATTTTTGTCCTGAGCTGCTTTCATACGCTCTTGAATCAACTTCACCTTGTTGGTAGTCTCTTCTATCATTTCTGGTCCCAAATTCAACGACTCATTCACATCGCTCCAACATATAGGACTCCTACATTTCCGTCCATATAATGCCTCATAAGGTGCCATTCCTATGCTCGAGTGATAACTGTTGTTATACGAGAACTCAATGTACATCAAATGATCATCCCAATATCCTCCGAAATCCATTACACATGCTCTCAACATATCCTCCAAGGTTTGAATGGTTCTCTCCATTTGACCATCTATTGCTGGGTGGAAGGCTGTGCTGAATTTCAATAGTGTACCCACAGTTGTCTGAAGCTGTTTCCAGAACATAGATAAGAATCTCGAGTCTCTATCCGAAACGATGTCCTTCGGAACACCATGTAGTCTAACCACCTCGTTGAAGTAAGCATCCGCCAACTGTTTCAACGACCAAGTATCCTTCATTGCCACGAATCTTGCCGTCTTAGTCAAACGGTCCACTATTACCCATATTGCATTCTTTCCCGACCTCGTATTCGGTAACCCCATGATGAGATCCATAGAGATAGATTCCCATTTCCATCCTGGCACTTCCAAAGGATGCAATTTTCCTCCAGGCTTCATATGCTGTATTTTCACCTTCTGGCATGTTAAACATTTTGCCACAAAGTCGGCTACTTCTTGCTTCATTCTAGGCCACCAAAAATGCTTTTTCAAATCCTTATAGAGCTTATCTCCTCCTGGATGTATGGAATACGGTGAACTATGGGCTTCCCTTAGAATTCTCGTCTTGAGGTCCTCATCCTGTGGCACACACAATCTTCGTTTATACTTTGCAACGCCATTGCCGTCGATCTCGAACTCCGGTGCTTGACCACATTCCTTCATCTCTCTTAACTTACTTAACCACTTATCTACAGCTTGTTTCACCCGAATCTCCTCAAATATGTTTGGTCCAACAGTAAGAGCATTCAATTGAGCTTTCACATAATCGGGCTCAACTATTTCCAAACTCAATCTCTTAATCTCCTCACACAGTTCATCGGCTAGGATCAACGCATTTAGCGAATGAGCACTCATCCTACTCAACGCGTCAGCTACTTTGTTCGCTTTTCCCTCTTGATACACTATCTTCAAATCATAGTCGTTTATAAGTTCGAGCCAGCATCTCTGTCTCATATTCAACTCTTTTTGCGTATACAGATACTTCAAACTCTTGTGATCTGTATAGACTTTACACTGCACTCCATACAAGTAATGTCTCCATATCTTTAGTGCAAACACGATTGCTCCTAACTCCAAGTCATGAGTAGGGTGATTTTGCTCATGTGGTTTGAGTTGTCTCGACGCATAGGCCACTACTTTACCATGTTGCATCAAGACGCACCCAGAACCTTTCTTTGAGGCATCACTGTAGACTTCAAATCCTTCTACTCCAGAGGGTAAAGTCAATACTGGGGCTGTTGTAAGTCTCTTCTTCAGCTCTTGAAATGCTTCCTCACACTTATCATCCCAATGAAATTTTGTTGTTTTCTTCATCAGGTTAGTGAGAGGTTGGGCCGTTCTCGAAAAATCTTTGACAAATCTCCTGTAATATCCAGCTAAACCCAAGAAACTCCTTACTTCGGTGACGTTCTTAGGTTGAGGCCAATCGGTCACTGCTTGAATCTTCGATGGATCTACGGAAACGCCTTCTTTTGATATCACATGACCCAAAAATGAAACTTTTTCCAACCAAAATTCACACTTCGAGAACTTCGCGTACAATTGCTTTCTCGAAGAATCTCCAAAACTTTCCTCAACTGATCCTCATGCTCTTCTCTATCCTTCCAGTACACCAATATATCGTCAATGAATACTATCACGAACTTGTCCAGGTACGGCTGGAAAGTCCTGTTCATGAGGTCCATGAAAACTGCAGGCGTATTAGTGAGTCCAAAAGGCATGACGGTGAACTCATAATGGCCATATCTCGTATGAAAGGCTGTCTTAGGGATGTCTTCTTCAGCGATTCGTAGTTGGTGATAACCTGATCGTAAATCGATCCTGGAAAACACTGTTGCACCCTGAAGTTGATCGAACAAATCCTCAATCCTCGGGAGCGTATATTTATTCTTTACCGTGGCATTATTCAACTCCCTATAATCGAAACACAACCTCAAAGATCCATCTTTCTTTCGAACAAACAATACCGGGGCTCCCCAAGGCGAAATACTAGGTCGAATGTACCCTTTATCCAACAACTCTTCTATTTGCACCTTCAACTCTTGCATTTCTGCAGGTGCCATTCGATACGGAGCCTTAGAGATAGGTCCGGTTCCAGGGACTAAATCGATCTTGAAGCTCACTTCTCTCTTGGGTGGCATTCCTGGAAGCTCTTCGGGAAATACATCCGGGAACTCCTTTACTACCGGAATTTGAGTCAACTCCTCGTTTTCCACACTTATGTCCCTTACTTGACACTGGTAGACTGGGTAGCCTTTTCTAAGATAGGTTTGAAGGTTCAGGGCTGAGATTATCTTGACATCAGGCTGGAAGGTTATGCCTTTATAAGATATCCTATTTCCCTTTGGTCCTCTAAGAGGTATTTTCTGGTTATGACACTCGATTTTAGCTTTATACTTGGCTAACCAATCCATTCCCAAGATAACGTCAAAGTCTTTTAGGTTAAAAAGGATAAGATCGGCCGGTAATTTAGTACCAGCTATGACTACAGGGATACTTTGGAAAAGAGATTTACAAGAAACAGTTTCACCGGTGGGCATGGCTATATTGGCTCGACAAGACTGGGTAGACTTGAGGGGTACTTATTAACAAAAGTGCAAGAAATAAAAGAATGAGACGCTTTGGAATCAAAGAGTACATAAGTAGGATTTGAGTTTACGAGAAATGTACCCGTCACAACATTGGCATCGGTGTCAGCTTCAATTCGGCTCATGACATTGATTCTTCCATTGGTGTAGCCTCCATTGCCATTCTTTCCATAGTTCCATTTCCACCTCCAAAAGAGCGGTTGTTCTGGTTCCCGTTCTGTGCAGCATTTCCTCCACTAGGGCTGTTGTTATTGAAGTTTTGAATTCTGTTTCCACCTCCATTGTTACCATTGTTCCCAATAGGTCCATTTTGAGCTTGCTTCTTAGGGCAGTTGAACGATTTGTGACCTACTTCTCCACACTCGAAACACTTAATCCTTTCACCCTGACAAGTGAACCCTGGATGGCTCTTGGCACACTTCCTACAAACAAAGTTCTTTTGGTTCCTATTTCCTTGTTGGGCCTGTTGTCTAGAATTCTGATTGTTGCGGTTGTTGTAGCGTCCACCACTGTTATTATTATTTCCACCATTGTTGTTATTGGGCCTTTTTTCGTACCCTTGGCTGTTGCTGTTGCCGGCAGGTTCTTTCCTTTTGTGTCTACCTAACACATCTCTCTCACGCTGTAAGATTCTCTTCAGGTTTGAGGCCTTAGCATACGCTTCCGCGAAAGTGGTAGAGGTGCTACCTCCCATTTGAGTCTGAAGATCAAACTTAAGTCCGTCTTCAAACTTCTGAGCCTTAGTTCCTTCATCTGGCACTACAGTCGAGCAGAATCGGGCATACTCATTGAATTTCTAAGCGTACTCTTGCACACTCATGTTATAACTCTGGTTAAACCTACTAAACTCATTGTACTTTTGCCTACGAATGTGCTCGGGGAAGAATCGAGCCTTCATCGCTACCTTAAATGCTTCCATGTTAAAGTTCTCTTGAGCTTTAACAGTAGGTCCTACACTTTTCCACCAAGTATCAGCATCTTCATGTAGATAAAAGGTTGCTTGATCGACCTTCTGGGCCCCAGGTGTACCCGTGGCTGTGAAAATCTTTTCGAAATCTCTTATCCAATTCTCGAGAAGTAGTGGGTCTTCTCTCCCAACAAAGTTTGGTGGCTTCAAAGCGGAAATCTTTTTCGCCATTGCAGCTTGCGGATCGTCTCCATGGTGGTTGTTGTTGATCTGGTTTTGAAGGACTAAACCAAAGCTCTGAGCTAGTTGCTCAAGAGTCCTAAGTCGTGCTGCAACTTGTTCGAGAGTTTCGGCCATTTGGTTTTCTTGTCGCCTTGCTCTAGATCGCGTATAAACGTATTGCATAAGCTACCTGCGTTATTCACATGGGTGTTTCCACCATTCACATTGATTCTTATATAAAGGCTAATTCACATAATCATGGTTCATACCATTCATTCATTCATTTCATACTCAATTCACAAAACAAAAGTTCATCATTCATTTCATACTCAATTCACATGTCAAAAGTTCATCATTCATTACTCCAAAAGTGTCATAACAATTCGTTCTTTGTAGCATAAGAGTTTTCAAATAGTCAAATAAGCATTAGTCGCACCATCCTTAACTAAGTTAACAAGTTAATTGGTCTTTTACGACCTTAATTAGAAATCTAAGGGTCAGGGCTAGAGATATGGGTTTCTAGTCAGCGTACTCGGACGGATCCTCGTCTTCACCTTCATCTCCGTCTCCATCTCCATCGAGATTTACAACGGGTGAGGCAGGGTTGCCTCCTACTTCTTCATCGCCATTATGGTTGGGTTCCTCGTCATTAGTGGGTAAATAGTCATTAAGCCACTTGGCCCTAGCATCAAGCATTCTTTTCTCCAAGTAACTCAACGTGAGATACCACTTCCCTTTCAACGTGTATCGTTCATAGTTTGGCCTTCCATTTTTCAAAACATCAGAGTATTCGCTCTTGATTCCGGCATAAGGACCATCATTGGGAAGAGTGTGAATCAAAACATCGGCCTGTTTAGGTGGCGTGAGGTAATCCGAATGTCCGTGGCCTTCATTGAGGTGGTAACACTTCATTGTTAATCGTAACCTGTAAATATAAGCTGAAACAGACTCTCCTACCCTCATCCTTAGAAGGTAGGGTCCTTGACGAGGGGTTCTGGTGCATTTCCTGGTGGTCAAACGTGTCTTGGCCATCTAATAAAATATCATAAACAATTAATAAGTACCTTTAGCGAGTACTTTCATACATGTGCATATAACCCATTCGTACCCATACTAAATCCTTAAGTCATATTTCAATCCTAATTAATTTTTCCTATATAATTTATTATTTTGACCTCCTAAACCAATTTTAAGTTCAACCCTATTTGATTCATTTTCCCTAATTTTAATAATTTTAATCTTTCCTTAGTTAATCTAAACTCCGCTCTGATACCACTTTGTAACACCTCCGCCAACACGAACCCTTTTTCATTTAATAAAACTCGAGATGGGGGAAAATCCACGAGGGTTCGAATCAACGGGCGTGCTACCGCCGCACTTATCTCCTTGGAAATAAATGCAAGGCTAGATTAAAGCATACTAAATTCAAATAAATTAATCCTTACAACCAAGTAAATTGTTCATTAAATATTACTAATTATTTAAGTGTTTAAGAGTTCCAGCGGAAGCTAAATCATAAGCTAAGTGGATGACAACTCTAAGTGATCTCCCTTTTGTTCCCCCGATCACCCACCTGCACAAATACATTGAAAAGAAACAAGAGAGACAAGCTCCCAAAAATCAGAAAAACTGAGTAATTCCAACTCCATCCTGTAAAATACTTAAGTTGAAAATACTTTGTAAAATAGTACGTTAATAGGGTTAGAAAGCATAGTACATATACACATATATATACAATGAATAATCACGTACTTCATTCAATTAATCTAGTTATTTAAGGAGAGGAAAGAGAACGCCAGTAAGCCGGGGTCAATCTCCTATAACCACTTACTTCAACATTGTAGGCCGGGGTCAATCCCCTGTAACCACCTACGGATAACAAAATGGCCATAATAACAGAGTCCCTAGTGTGCACACCCCTTCTACTTGGATCACAACAAGATAGAAGGAAGACAAGAATGTAATAATCAGCATAGTAACCAGAGAACCTGTAGGGGCCGCTGAACCTCTCATACAGGGCAACCTGTTCATCATTTCCCTCCGATATTTCACATTACGTGATTAACATCTTTTAATTCAAGGCATCACATAAATCACGTACATAATTACGTCATCGTTGTTCAATCCAGTGTGAATATATTTCATCCATCATAATTCAATCCATTCATAGCGGTTTCAATAACTCATTTCACAACCGTCACTTGAGTTCATTTATCACTTCAGATTCATAATCATTTCATTATCACAAGTTCTCACTAATTCCAACTTTCATAAATTTCAATAATAATAATAATAACGGTAATAATGATAACATAATCATAATAATAATAATAATAATAATAATAATAATAATAATAATAATAATAATAATAATAATAATAATAATAATAATAATAATAACCATAACATTACTAAATGACATTAAGCGGTTTTAATAACGTTATAATAAACATATTTGTCATATCGTATATCGTCCATAGTCATGATTCATAATCGAAATCGATAGTCGTCGTCCATTTTGTCATTCGTATTCATAATCCGCATTAAGTCGATAATCCATAATTATAGTCCATACTTATATATTTTATAAGCACATAATAATCACATAATCAATTCGTTTTACACTAACGGGATCTATGTTTAGATGGACATCATAGATTACCTCGTGAAGCGTGCCCAAAAGTTAAGTTCACGAACTGATTAACACTCTTGATATTCCTCGTCTACGCAATCGGAATCTACATTAAACGTTAACAAGATCTAAATTAGTTACCTAAATAACCCCTTTTTATATAAAATAAACAATTTAAATAATTCATAACTTAAAGAATTCTTAATGATTTTAAGAGAGTTTATAAATCAAAGTTTATGGTTTTTAAATGAATAATGAAATCATTTTAAGTAATCAAATATTACTTCAACTTTATTTTTATTAGTTTAAACAATTATTTTAACATAGAAAACTAACTTTATTATACTCATTTTATTTAAGAAACATTTTCAAGTTATAAAAGATTAACTTAAACTAAAATACACTAACTTAATTAAAGTAGGCTAGTTAAGGAAAGTCATGGGTTTTAGTTTTTTTTGAATAAAGAAAAAATAAACTTAAATTGAAATGGAAAGGGGGGGGGGGTTTACTGATTCTTTGAATCAGTTTCATTCACCCAAATAAAAAAAAAGAAACGAAGGAAGGAAGGAAAAGGAAGAACAGGGGAGCGAACAGGAGGAGAAGAGAAGAGATAGGAAGGGAGGCGGGTGGACGGTGAAGCTCAGGCGAGGTCGGGGGTCAGGCAAGGTGCGGTGGTGGCTGGCGCGGGTAAAGCAGTGGCGCCGCGAAGCAGAGGTGTGCGAAGGAGGTCGCGGCTGGGTAGGAGAAGGAGAGCTGGCGGTGCTGCGGTGGTTCAGGTGGAGGTTTTCTGGGTGGTCTTGGTGGTTCGAGTGGCGAAGTCAGGTGGGGTTAATGGTGGTTTTAGTGGTGGTTGATGGTGGATTGAAGTTTCATTTTCAATTTTCAAAATCAAAAATCAGATATTAAGGAAGAAGAGAAAGGATTGAAGCAAACCTTTGAAGTTTGTTTACTTGAGCAATTGGGGTGAATAAAGTTCAGTATTTATAGAGGTTTTGGTCAGAATTTTTTTAGCTTTGGGTCAAGCTCCATTAATGGTGGAGGTGAGGTGTGTGGGCTATGGTGTTTAGGCTTTTGAAATTGTTGCCCCTAATATCTGACAAAGCATAGATTTTGTGTTGAAAAATTTGCTCTTGTGAGCTGAAAATCAGGAACGAAGGAAGGGAGGAGAGGAAGATGGTGATGAAATGCCATTTTCTTTTCCCTTTTTTTTGTTTTGTTTTGTTTGTTTTTTTTTTCTTTTTCTTTTTGGCTAAAAGACATATGGCTATGGATTTGTATTTGGGCTTGGATTACTAAATTGGATGGGCAACTTGTACAAGGATACCCATAACAAAAAAAAATAAAGAGTTTAATTTACCATAGTTAAATTATTTAGAAATAATCATTTAAATAAAACTTGTTAAATAAATCAAAACTAAATGAAATTATTATTTTAATAAACATAGTTATCAAATAAAATCGCATTATCATAAAATAAATTTTAAGTGGAAATAATATTAAACCTTAATAAATAATAAAATAATATTTGAAAATTCGGGGTATTACAGATATCCCCGTCAAAATCTTACGTTTTCCTCAGATTTGTGTTGACGTTGTAGTTTATAGGTAATTTTTGTGAATATGTAATTGTGAATGGTTTTTGAGAACAATGATTTGTAAGTGAATTTTTGTGAATGTTTTTGTATGTATTGACGTTCTAGTGTATTAGTTGTAGTTTGTAAGTTAATTTTTAGTTTTTGTAGAGTTTCCCGATCATTTGAGTCATTTGCGTGATTTCTCAATTTTATGAGTGATTTGTGAAGTTTCCTCATTTAAGTGATTTGTGTGAATTTTTGTGAGTGATTGTTTCCAATTAAGTTTGAATCCGATTTTGGTTTTGAGATTCGTTTTGTAATTCAGAAAGGGAAGGGGGGTATAATGGTATTTTAAACTGAGGACACCATAGCTCCCCCTTCCCTTATATAATAGAGATGAATGGAGTATTAAGAACTGAAGGTTGTACAAATTAATTAGAGACGGTTACTCTAAGAAAGTAGAAACCAATATGTATTGTTTTTATGTCTCCTAGTGAACTTGAAAGTCGAAATAGTTTACCCCAAGAAAGTATGAAGATCGATTAATGAAACGGGTGTAAATTCGCTTTCTATATGTGTTGCGACTAGGTCAAGAAACTCATATGCCTCAACTTGGTTTGTTTAAAAGAAAATTAGCTCTTAATAATTTCAACTATTGATTGTATGTGCATTGAGCTAAATATTAAATTTTTCCTTAATTTGTTTTCTACTTCCAACGTTTTGACTCTTACCCTTGCAAATACACAACTTTGACTATTAATATCTCTAAAAATCTATTAGTAAAAATTATAAAAAGTTGAAATCTTGTATAAGGCCCTGTTCTTTTGAACTTATTTTGGCTGAACTGAACTTATTTTATTTTTGCTGAACTGAACTTATTTTTGCTGAACTGAACTTATTTTACTTATTTTTGCTGAACTGAACTTATTTTGACTGAATTGAACTTATTTTTGCTAAACTAAACTTATTTTTGCTGAACTAAACTGTATTAACATAATATTATCAATACTTATTATTATAATAATCAATAAATATTAACATAATAAATAATAAATAAATAATAATAATAATAATAATAATAATAATAATAATAATAATAATAATAATAATAAATAATAAATAATAAATAATAAATAATAACTAATAAATAATAAATAATAAATAATAAATAATAAATAATAAATAATAAATAATAAATAATAAATAATAATAAATAATAAATAATAATAATAATAATAATTATAATAATAATAAATAATTATAATAATAAATAATTATAATAATAAAAAATAAAAAAATAAAAAAATAAGAAAAATAAAAAATAGAAAAAATAGAAAAATAAAAAATACAAATTCATCGTTATTATAATTATAATATTAATAATAATAACAATATTAAAAATAATAATTACAACATTAGACAAGACTAAACTTATTTTTGCTGAACTGAACTTATTTTTGCTGAATTGAACTTATTTTTACTTATTTTTGTTGAACTGAACTTATTTTTACTTGTTTTTGCTGAAAATAAGTCCAAAAGAACAGGGCCTAAATTGAGATAAATCGAACATCTAGCATGCTAAAATTTGTATTATAATTGTCACAATTCGTTGTCAAAGTAAGCACATGAATAGTGGAAAAATCAAAATATTTCAAGTAAAAAAAACTACCTTTCTTAATATTTATATATCTAATCTAACTACATTTTTTGTATAAAATTATTGGTTTTGCTACCTCCATACGGATTCCATCCATTTTTTTGTTAACTTCATCCAACTTCAAACATAATTTGTCAATCTTTCTTCAAATTAATTTACACAAATCTAAATTAGGGTTTTTGGTTATTGTTCATTGCAATTCGAAGGAAGTTATACCAATTTCATCAATTCAAAGTAAAATTTAAGTTTCAATTCAAACATAAGGATTTTTAACAAATGGGGTTCATTAAAAAATTAGGAGTTCTCTTCAATATTAGGGCTTAACAATTCGAATTGAAGTATGAATTACAATGCAGAAAAATCAAATCAAAGCTTCAATTTTGCTCAACATTCATTCATTCAAGTACTTCATTACCAATTACAAGCCTTAATTTCATAGAATTCGCAATTTAACGAAATCCTTAATTTTTTAAGAACTTTAATCCACAAAATGGAAACAATAATCTTGCCTCGCATGGTTGAAATTGGTCGATGACCTTCTCTCATCATGCGACTATAATTCCAACAAATTCCCAATTCAGTATTCTAGAGTTTGTTGATGAAAATTTGAAGGCAAGTTGGAGAAATTTGTCTGGGTCTTGCTATTTGCTGCCCGTATTTACTAAACATCGCCAGTATTTTTTATACGTATAATTTATTTTTTTACTTTTTTTATCTCAAAAATATAAAAACTTAAGAATCTTTTTAGTCTAAACCGAACCAAGTTTTCGTTTCCACCATGGCGGAACCCAAATTTTTGTTTAGTTCCATGTGAAAAATGAAAAAATAATTTTTGTTTGGAGAAAAATGATGGAGTGTGAGAAGGAAGGAGGAAAGGAGCATGGAGAAGAAGAAGAGAATGGAAGTGGTGCAATGCTGTTAACTGATTTAATCGCATTTTTAGATCTGATTCATTTTTCTAGAGTTTCAATTGGGGGCCGGGAAGGAGAAGAATGGGATACGGTGGTGTTGGGCTCTGGCAGAGGAGGAAGGAGGAGAAGGAAGAAGAAAGGAGGGGATGCGGTGGTGTTAGGCTCCGGCGAAAGACATGGAAGGAGGAAGGAGAAGAAGGGAGGAGGATCAAGAAGAAGAGAGAAGGGCTTGGTGGGGGCCGTTGGGGGTGGTCGAGACTCGTGAGTGTTGGGGGTGGTTGGAGGGGCTGGGGTGGCTAGGGGCTGCGCGA